>CP125798.1:0-22737 GCA_030062975.1 Pichia kluyveri | reverse complement strand
GATTTGTAAGTTATCACCTGAAATACCAAAAACAGTTTGAACAGAATTTGCAGAAACATATAGAAATACAGTAACGGGCGCTCGAACAATTTTGCCTTGTCGATTTTTTAATGGAAGTTCATCCAACTATATAATTTTCATGTCTATACACACTTGGTATTCTTATACTACTGGTACATAGACGTATATCTTAATTCTTTTAATGTAACTATCAGATTAATCGTCTTTTCTTGATTATTAATCATTATTTTATTGTATCATTATGCGTATGGCATTTTTCGATTGCAAATATTATAATTATTCATTTATTTTTGTTTAGACAGATGATGTATGTGTATTTTTATTTATTGTTTATTTTTTTTGTTTTTGTTTTTATATATTATTATTTTTTTTTTGTTTTTAGTATCAGATATTAATGTGATAAATTAGTTTGTTTGGGTGTGTTCCACCCTTTTTTTTTAATTTATTTTATATTAGTCATAATTAATATCTCTCAATATTTCAGTGGAGTTTGCAATATAATCTTCTTGCATCTCTTCATCTCTTTGTGTTGTTTCCATTATAATGTCCGTTTTATCGTGCATATAATTGACATTGTTGTATTCTGCTTTATTGTAAGCATCATTTGTATTGTTGTCATTATCGTATAGATAACCTTCATTACCGTCGCCACTTTTCCGCTGTAATGGTGATTTGTTGGTTAATAGTTGGCGTCATTTACCGTATGAATATTTGATAGGGAACTTTCTCCTTTTTTTTCTTTGTATTCGTCTGATTTTGCATACTCAGGTCCATTGTCCTTTGTATCCGATAACTGTTTAATTGTAGGTGTCTCCATGTTTTCTTTGTTTTTTTCTTCCATAGAATTGTCATGAATATAAATAAGTTTATGTTGCTTATTATCGTTTGTTAACCCTTCTTTTTTTGAAGACGGGTTTGACGTTGTGTGTTGTGTGTGCCGTTTCTCGATATCAGGATAATCAGCTTTTGCTTTAGATCTCTTCCGATCTCTTGTATTGGGGTTTGTTTCTGGAACAAAATTTTCTCTATCAAAGTCTTTTCTTAGATAGAAAGGGACTTTCCCTTTGGATTCACGAATGTGCATGAATCTTTCTTGCGCAACAGTAGGTAGGGTCTTAAATGTGTCAATCTTATGATCAATCTCCATACTTTTGCATGTTATGTAACAATGTCCTTTTCTATGACAATTTGTGCATTTTAAATTAAGTGGGCATTTGTTTGCTCTGTGTCCTATTGTTGAACACGCTGTACAGTAGGCTTCTGATAATGATACATGTGTATAAAAAGCCGTTGAAATAATTTGATCATCTTTAGTAAATGAGACATGATCTTTTGGAGGTGGTAGGGAATTTGAGTTTAATTCCAATAAAATGTAATGATATGTTGGAGGCTTTTTAGCCATTGTGAAATCTTTAATAAAATTTAGTTCTGCATAAAAAGTTGATTGGTCCACGAGTTTACCATATTTTGCAAAAGCATATTGTGCTGCTTCTCTTATGCAATGAGTTCTAAATTGACCTGGAAATGTTACTTTCAGCATTGCAAATTTTTTATTTGAGACCTCTTCATTTTCAATGAAGGAGGGGTCAATGAAGACTTTCCAGTAGACTACGTCCCCGTAAACAAAAGAAGTTGTATTGGTTTTGTCGATGTCTTCTTCTTTGTTTGCCATAGAAGTATTGTCAGGATTTCTATGTATTTCTAATGAAGTATCTATTTCATGAACTTTTAAAGATTCGAAAGTGTTCTTTAACTCGATACTTGCGTTTCGTTGAATTAAGTTAATATCATCTAGTGTAAATGAGGATTTAGTGGTTAAAACAAAGATTTTATTCCATCTGTTGTTAGAATCTATGTTTGTGCTTGTTTTAACTTGGTATTTAGTCCTTTTGTACAGGTTGTCTTGAAAACTTTTGCTTTTTAGTTTGCAATCATCTGGAGTTAATGTAGGAAGACTCTGACTAGCTGCATCTGAATATAAAAGCTTACCATTGATTCGTGAAGAGGAATCTGGTGATTCTCTTGGAATGTCTTCATTTCCGTTGTTATTTTTTTGGCTCTTTTGATGAGTTTGTAACTAAAATTGGATCTTCTTTTTGTCCTGTTGTACTCTTAGTGTAACCGTCATCGGGAGGAGGTTCTTGCCGGTGGTATCCACCTGTTTCCGCCTCTTGTAACGACATATCTTCTGCAAATAACATCCTTAGAATTCTTTGGTTTTCTGTTTCTAGATTTAGGCTTGTTTGTGTTGTATAAGGGTAATCCTATTAGCAAAATCCATTTTAATAAGCAAGTTAAAAAATAGTTTGTATTGTTATTTAAATAAGATAAACAAAAGTAAAATAAATAATATAAAGAAAAGAAGAGGAAATACAAATAATAAAAGTGGGAATACATGTTCCCTTATATAGTAATGAAAAATAAAACTTTGAGGCATCTTAATTGAGGCTTAATTGAGGCATTTAATTGAGGCTTAGTTGAGGCATTTAATTGAGGCTAAGTTGAGGCATTTTAATTGAGGCTTAGTTGAGGCATTAGAAATTATGTTTAGATTAACCATCTCAACAGATTTTTTTTTCAGGCATATTAGAAGCTTTTCGGGGTGTTTTAAAAGACTTTCAGTAAATTCAACTATAAAATCCCCATATGTTGCCTATGCGGAATGTCAAACAAACCATCTTTTCAAATTTAGTGCAGTAATTAAGAAGCATGAATTTGATATAACCTCTACGCTCATTCATTATTTTTTAGGACTTTCTTGTATCTTCTCTGTTTCATTTAAATATGATAAACAAACAGTGAAATATGTGTTAACGATACTTTTAATACAGGAAAGTTACATGTTTAATTTTAAAATCTCCCAAGAAGCAAAGTGCAATAAGTGCTGCCGGTTGATGAAACCCTTTATAATTATTTATTTTTGAATCTAGTAAACATTTTGAATGGTGTAGTTAAAAAAATGCCAGATGTCCTAAAAATTTTTGATGGTCACATAAGAGAGGTATGCACAAAATTTCTAAAGGTTTTATGTAAGGTTTTTGCAAAATGCGTTTTGGGGTACATTTTAGATTCCAATTATGTTATAACGAAGTATATAATCAAAATAAGTAATTAGCAAAAAGAAGCTGAATCTAACAATAGAAATAGAAAACAAAGTCAACTAAACATGGGCGATTTATTAGAACAAATCCAAGCAACGGGAGATATCTAAAAGTGTATGTTATGCTACCGTTTTTTGGGAAGGTTTACAGATATTTGTTTTATGCTCGTATTAATGTTTCCGCTGATATACTTTTATGGAGAATAAAAAATCAAAATTTTTTTTTCATTATTAAAATGAAATGGATAATAAAAAACGTTCTATAAACTTGTTTCTGTCCTACGTAAAATTGAAAACAAAATTTATTTCAAAATTTTTTTTCTATCTGCTATCCTTAACAGGATAATTAGATAAGTATTACCGTTGGTACTTGCGGCTTAACGCTGCAATATACGGTATCTTAAATATAAGAATAATGTTTTTCGAAAATTATAAAAGTTATGAATTTATTGAAAAAGGAAACAATTATAATCAATTCTTTCAAAAATATCTTGTGAAAATTAGCTACCAGGTAAATTCATTTCAAAATATAAAATAAGAAAAAAACAATGGCCTAGTGGTAATTATAGCAGATTTGTTATGTGACCAAACTTTTAACTGCAACTTTTTTAATCCCTGAAAGACAAAAAAGGTTTACTGTCAAATTTAATTAAGTTAGTACAAACTAAGTAAGTATGTATTTTGTGTTATATATCAATACATGTACAAGTTGGCTATCTAAATGCCACTGATTTCTTTAGGTTTTTGAACAATTATTTTTATTTTATCAAGCATGACACTTCTATCGATCCAGGTTTTTTATCAAACTTTTCCTCACCCATTTGATTGCGTTTCTTGGTTGAATCTGTCACCATTGTCACCAACATCATCAACATCATTTTCATTGTCGTCATTTTCTTCATAACCACATCGGAAACGTTTTTTATTGTCGCCAAAAAAAACTTTTTTATATTTATGGAAAGCCGTATGTTCATGGTTACAGGATATATATTCAAAAACCTCGGAATAATGTATTCAATACAAGGTTTTGGACCTCCTGTCGTGATTGACTTTCTCTTAGAAATCTTAAGCAAAGTATCAGCAGTTTTCGCGTCAATTACCAGACACTGTTGTATCATGTTTTTCAAAAATTGGTTTAAGCTTGGTCAATAGTTTATTGTGGGTTTCATTCCAAAGTAAAAGTATTTTGCATTCATAGCTGTATAGCCTTCTTGTAAATTTAATTCTACTCTACCAAATAAGTCCCATTTTTTCCTTGAAATGTAAAGCTTATTTGTAAAGAAGCCACTATATTTTATAAAATCTAATACTTTCTTTTATGCAATTGAACCCAACTTTTTCCCTTTTTATTTTTCGATCTTTTGATCATAGCCGTATGAAAGATTTCAATTTTACTCTTTTTTAACTTCTCCATCGATTCATCAATCTTTCCTGTTAAAAATTGTGTATACAAGAAATCCGTACTAATCTAGTTACTTCTATTATAAAGTATTTTATATAAAATACATACCAGATATAATGAAATATATTTTAAGTGAAAAACTTTTTTCACTTGAACTTTCTCGACATTTATGAATGTCTCATTATGTACATGAATGCACTTCGCGGCACTTCATGGGCCACTTCCTTGCATTCCACCAGTTCAGTAAACCGTCCGGTCTATTCAGTACCTCTGACCTGGACCACTACTTTCGATATTTCCGTCACAATACACAACAGAAACAAAAATATTAAAAAAATGAACTCTAGAAAATTAATTCATTGCATCAATAGCATCATAGGCAGCTAATAAGTCTAGATGTTTTTTAATATTCAGAGTTTTTAAGCCAACCACAATTTACAACATTGACATTGTTGTTAAAAGCTTCTTTAATACCAGCCATCTCCGCTTTTGATTCATCAGTGAAAAAATTCTGACTGAAAAATTTTCAACCCAGATATTATATGAAAACATACTGGCAATTTATACTAAAATAAAATGCCCTAAATTAGGAAAACTTATGGGAGTAAATGTAAAGCCAAAGTCTTGAGATCTTTGAAAATTGAAATAAACTGATATATTTGTATTAACTTTTATTTCTCCTTTGTTTTTCTTTCATAAGCTCTTGAGTAACTTCTTAAAAAATTGGCTGTAGATTATACAATTGTTCCGACCACTGACTTCTTTTTTGATAGATACTGTAGTGAATTTGATATTTCTATTTTTTATGCATGCAGAAGGTGGCATCTAAACTCCACCACATGTCATTCGCAAGTACTCCTAAGCTTTTATCTGAAGAAAATATAAGAGCTATGTCGGTGTCACAAGACTCGGAATAGCTGAATGAACTAACCGCACTGCCCTTTCTCATTTCTGTTAACTGATATTGACTATGTACTCTATTGATAACCTTTTCAACAGCCAAAGCTTTTCCATATTCATTAATACAGACATTATAATCTACCCATTTCACACCATCCAAAGCAGTATCAGATTTTTTAAATTCTTCTTATAGCCTTAAAATGAACAAGAGTTTTTTCAGGAAAAGGACTAATTTCATAGATTACTGCCATGCTTCTGAAATATTTTTCTTTAATTACATTAATATTTTAACTTCTATGCTTGTAATTATTAACAGCAATATTTTTATAGGAACGATATCCAATTTCTTTATTTCTCTGAGAACATCCTTCAACATAGTCTCTCAAAGCCTTCATAATTACCAACCTATAAAAACAATCAAACGCAATAGTAATTTTTCTATCGCAACCTTCACATAAATGGCGACAAGCTTTTGTTTGAATTGTAACAAAACTTAAGAATGATTGTAGGATGTAAGGTCTTTTAACATTTTTATTTCCATTAAAAATCCACTTGTCTCTTGCATTTGAATTTCCCGGAAGCCATTCTATTGATTTTAGTTGCTTGTTCATACCTTTACTTTAGCAGTTCGGGTGGGGTAATAAAATTGTGTTCGAGAATTGTTCTATGAACTTCAAAAAGGCCTTAAGTTTGATTTTGTCGTTTTTGCACGTCAATTCAATATTCTTTATCTTTACAACTTTTATGTTGAGTAATTGAAGGGGCAAATATTATTTCAACTTTTTTAAAATCTATCGCATGTTCAAGCGGATATTTGATGCAACTAAAAAAAGGCATCACGTTGTTCCGCTGGATAAAAACTACAGCTTCCAATACTCAGGCAACAGTTAAACTGATCAGCCACCGCTTCAGAGGGGATAAAGTCATGAAAATAAGTACCACCGTTATTTGCAAACTTTTAGCGTATTATTTCTCTTTCCTTGATTATTGCTTTCAATACAGGTTGGCTCTCTTGTTTTAAGTTGAATGTCATGTGTGCTTCCTTGAACAAAAGTGTGTGTCTTTCTTTATTTATCTTTGGTATAATTTTTCTGATTAAGTTCATCCTCAATTGTTCCGGATCAGTTTCCAGTTTCTCCCTAGTGAACACGATATCAAAATCAGAAATAAGGAATAATCCTGCAAGGTATTCCTTCGTCAAAAAATTCCATGAGTTCATGTCTTTCCGTTCCTCAGTAAGTGTTTTGATTGATAAAACTAGTGATGAATTAATGAAAAGTTTAGGCATTGAATAGTTGCAAGTAACAGGAAACACTATATGTAAGTTTAGTGTAAAGCCAAGAATAAGAAGAAAGAGAAGAAAGAAAATAATCACTGTATGAAAGACAGCGGTTTCAGAAAGAAACCGACAGTTAACGTTGGAATTCTAAGTATAATGTAGAACGAAGAATTCCCAAGTTTAATAACAAGTCTGTTGATATTTTGTACAATCTAAGTTATTTTATAGTTTAAATAGTTTCTTCTTTTAATACTGTTATAGTTGAAAAATATGGATCCTGCCCAAAGAGTCGTTAGATTACAACACGCATTTATTGTTCAAGTCAGTATATCTTTGCCCATACTAAACTAAATTTATAAATTTCTACCTTCATTTCATTAAAATATACAATTTTATACATGTAATCTAATGACTCTTTGAGCAGGATCCATATTTATGACAACAACAGTTATTAAAAGAATAAACTATATAATATAAATTAATTTAAGCGTATGGGGTGGTGGGCAAAATTTCCCTTCGGGAAACGTTTATCCCTACTTATAATACGATACACGCCTTTTTTGTAGACCAGCTAAATGTTTATAAAATTGATATTAGTGAAAAAATACTTTGAAACTATATACAAGTAAAATAATTATAAAATAATTAATAATAAGAAGTTATACATTAGAAAGACGTTCTGTTATATTTTTAGACACCATATTCCGTACCTCTGTGTGGTTGTGATTAGCTCTTGTATCGTAACAAAGCCTTAAATTGTCTAAATTTGTACACCTAGACAATGCCACATACAACTGACCGTGGCTGAAAACATCCTTAGGAAGAGTTATACCAACTTTGCCTGAAAACGTTTGCCCCTGTGATTTCATAATTGTCATTGCAAAACATGTTTTCACTGGAAACTGTTTTCTTGTGAATTCAAAGGGTATTTTTTCATCTGGGGTATGGTCGAAGTTAATACGCGGTAGTTGCACAACTTGGCCAGCATGTTCACCATTAAGGATTATACATTTTAACCATTTACCAGCACCACCTGTACGAATTTCAGTAACAATCATACGTGTACCATTAACCAAACCTCTTTCAGCATCCATGTTTCTAAGCAGCATTACAACACAACCTTTATTCAACCTAAGAACATGACCAGGCATACCAGTTTTTGTGTAAGTCATCATTCTCTTTCTCCAAAGCTCAGTAAACAAAACCAACGAATTGACACCACTAGATTTAATAGTTAAATCCGCTTTTGTTGAAACAACATTTCCTGGTAATCTGTTTAGCATCATTCCATTAATTTTGTTAACATCACAATTTCTAGACGCCAAAATCGAAGAAGATGCATACAAATCCATCAAAGCTTTCAAATTTTCAGGCTGGTTCAAATGTTTGGCCAACTGTAATTGATCATCCGGGTAGATATCATTGGAAAAATCTTTAGTCTCACTGATTCTAAAAAATAGATCATCATTGATACCAAGATCAGAAAGGTTTTCGAATCCATCACCATGAGCAATATTAAAACCACTACCCAGCTCCAAAAGCTTTTTTGCAATAGCCTGTCTAACAGCACGCTCCTCAGGGGGGCATGTAAATAAAATTCTCATGTTCTCAGTAAGCTTCAAAAATTGAATATCATTAGCAAACAAAGCGCACAAAACAGACCTTTGATAAACTTCTTCAAGAGTTGGACCCTTTGTAACAACCGGCAGACATTGACAAAAATCACCAGATAGAACAACAACACATCCACCGAATGGGTTATCACATTTTTTTTCAAAACGTAATAAAATATCCACAGCAGTGATAATAGATTTAGGAGTCATTGTAATTTTATCCCAAAAAATGATGTCACAATCTCTTATAATATTTCGTTGGATGATGGTTGGTTGGCAAATAACAGTTGGTGATGGTTCACAACTTTTTTCTTCAAAAACAAACATTTTGTGAGCAGTCACCCCTTTATCCAACAACAATGCTGCAATACCAGTAGACGCAACAGCAAGAACCAATTTTTGTTTCTTTCCTCTCAAATACCTGATCATCAAGTTGGTTACAAAAGTCTTACCACTACCAGCAGGAGCATCCAAAAAGAAACTGTTTTTAGCATTAGGATCATGGTTCAAAACTTTATCACAAATTTTATCAAAATGTGCCCGTTGTGTAACAGTAAGCCTTGAAATTGCAAGATCAATTTTGGAAACATCAGCATCGGTTGTTCTAAAGAAATCTGGAGAAATACCATCTTCAAATTGCCCAGGTAAAAGATCCGGTGCAACAAATTCAGAAGCTAACATTGTATCTTCTTCATTAAAATTCAATTCCTTGAAGTCCATGTCTCTGTTCAAATCAGCAAACACTTTAAGAAGGTAAGCACGTAATTGAGTATAATCATCCAAATGAGAAATACTTTCATTTTCAGACAAAGACATACCATACAAAGTTGAATGTTTAAGAGGCAAATCTTCAGCTAAAATTTCATAAGCATCAGTGATAAACTTTGAAGGATCAAGTATATGTTAGCCAGTTAATAACATGTTAACAAAAAGCCTGCAAATATCTGGTGTTTGTCCCATAGTTTCAAGACATCTAATATATTCATAATCAGTTCCAATCAAACCTCTTTGACGGCAAGCAGCATCGTATGAACCAAGACCACATTTTAAATCATCAAAGCATTTTGGACTCTCAACAACATCTAAAAGTAATGATATAAAGTATCTATCTTTTTCTTTTGAAAAACACGAGACAGAAGGAACATATGCTAAAGCCCCAGAGTTTTTCACCCTTGCAACCCACTCTTTTTTTCCAGTATCCCATCTAAACAATTTGATTGCATTTTTATACAGTAAGCCTTTTTTTAATTCACCTAAGTCTATCTTATTGAAATTTTTGTAAAGAAACTTAGCATCATAATGATCATACGTAGAGGTATCAAAATTTTCATCCTGAGTATCACGTTCCATGTAATTGACGTATGCTTCAATTCGCTCATTCAAACGGAAAAAATCGAACAACATGCTTGTTTTTGAATCATTACTTTCTTGCCTTTCAATCATTTCCTCAACTGAATTATGATTTCTCATATCATAACTAATGGAAAAACCAGATTCAGTGTGTAAATGCAGAGTAATAACAGATGGTTTTATACCATGCATATGGATAACTGAAATTAAATACGAACCTTCTGCACCACTCACGTATCTAGTTGGAATATATTCTCTAATCTCATCTCTATTTTCATTTTGATCATCTTCAGCAACTTGAACCTCCCCATCAGTTCTTCTAAAATTTAGACGATCAGTGCCTTTACTCATATATTTAAATAGATATTTAACAACAGCAAATGTACCAACAGCATCCAAATTCACAAGACATTTATATTTAGACAACAAAATTGGATTGTATGACACAATATTTTCATCATCGTTACCACCAGGAGGTATGATTCTCCCGGCACCTGAAACGGTAAATGTATTATTAGCTTTTCTAGGAAATTGACCTTTTCTACAAGCACGAGAATTGTGACCTCTACTTCCGCAACGATCTTTCTTGCAAACATGTGTCATTAAACTTTTAACCAAGAGAGCAGTATCAGGAGTATCAGGTGAACATCTTGACAATAAGATCTAATTTTTCATAATCAATAACGGCTTCACCTTTTTCATCTTCTCTTTCTAATTCAGGACAACGAATTGCCATGTGAATATGTGGAAGACCACGTTTTTGAAATTCAGTTATCCATGATTTTGCAGTTACCTTCATTCCAAGAATCTTTTCTATATCTCTATCGATTTCTGAAACAATTTGTTGAAAACCTCTACTAATCAAATTGTTACGAGGATATGTTGTGTTGTGATTACCGGGTAGGGTTTCTAATAATTTTTCTGCATGTTTTGGATTCATTGTAACAGTCAAGAACAAATTGGGAGCTCCCATTGCTGCAAACAGAGCTACAGTTTTCTGATATAGCATTTTTAAAAATTTTGGTGAACCATAAAAACTAGAAGGAAGAGAGTTAGATGGTGTAGACTGTCTGTCAAGTGATTCATTTGTATCCAAATTAGTATTTGGATTGACCCATCTTGTTGTATTCTGATGCATATTATGATATGCCAACTTGTTTTGTTCAACCATCAAACTAATTGTGGCATAAAATTCTTCAACTACAGAACCACCAAGATTAATTGAATTCCAAATCATGTTATTGCTTGCTAAATATTCTTCAATATTAGTACTGGTTGAATTGCAACGATATTGGGTAATAAAACGGAGAAATTCATTTAAACTGACTCTAGTAGAACGAAGATCATCACTCCCATCTGCTAATTTGATATTAGTACACCAACCATCTTCACCATATAAGAAAAGAAGAGGAAACCTGAGTGGTAAAAAATGTGGATGTGTAATGTTAATACATTTAAGTCCACCCCCTTTGACACTAACAACGAACATCATTTTTTCATCCACAGAAGTTTGATTATAACCCAAAGCCACTTCAGGGACTGTTGGTAAACTTGAAGTTCTACGGTCTCTACCAGTAGCTTGTTGATAATAAAGGGCATCACCCCGAACTGCTGATGGATTTTGTTCTATTTGTTCTTTTGCCGTATTAAAACATTTAGCATAAAAGTTTTTTCTTTTTATTTCATCATGCATGACAGCAACAAACCATTTTAAAGTCTCCATATCATTTTCTGTGTAATTTCTAGCTCTTTCATTCATCTCATTTAAAACATTTTCATCTTCTATTTGTTCTGTGGATCCTTCTGTGTTATTTATATTATTTGTATGACGAGGACGGCGACCTGTGAAATATTCCAGTAGCTGCATATGACGGTCTCTGGATTGTTCCTCATCACCTAAAGACCATATTTCGGAAAATCTATGCTCTTGATCTCCATCTCGAATAATACCACCTGTAGCAACAACGATTCTTCCTCCAATAACAAGATGTTTTATACCATTTCTGGAATCATTAGTTCTAACTTTTGTTAAATCAAGAGCAAACGAAAGTACTTTGTTCAAAAGCATAGAAAAACGTTGATAATCCTTGTGATGGTACACCTGCAAAACTTCGTGATTTTCCGGGTACTTGTATAATATAAATAAATATAAAAACCAATAAGAAAAACAACATAAAAAAAATATTAACAAACCTTGGAATTCTTTGTGGTACTTATACTAAGGATTCCAACGTTGACTAATAATTTCTTTTCTGATTTGCGAGAAATACTACATTTTGATTTGTTCTTCGAGGCTCGACTTAATAATACAATATTATCCTACTTACTACTACATATTTATCACGCTAAAAAACGCGATTTTTTTTTATTTCCTGAATAACATCTTTGGGACTTTCCGCACTAACAAATGTAGCCCTTTTTCTTATCTGACGTCTAGTTATCGAGTTATAGCCCTTTGAAGTCAATTTTTTCGATTTTTCAAACGTTCATATCTTTTTCTTTATGGGTGATTGAAACACGCCCAATGGATCATTAGATTTGTAGTTCTCTGAATTTCACTTAGTAATTTACTTGGGATTATCGGAGCTTTCCTCCGTCCTTGAGATACAATTTTAGTTTTTTGACTTTTTGCCAATTTTTGAGTACTTTCAACAAGCTCTAGCTCTTTCAAACACCCTCCCAGGTATACTTTTGAAAAATTCTGTGTGTAGCTCGTATTAATCTCTTCCCAATGACACTATTTTTAGTTTTTCAAAAAAGGGTAAAGTACATTTAATATCCATTTTTCCGTGAATTTTGAACGTTTTTTTTAGAAATTTTTCAAGCTAGCTTTTTTGTTACTTTTTATTAACAACTTTTAATGTTCAAAAACTCATTTTGTTAATTTGTTTTTGAATTATCATTTGATGTAAATTATAGTGAAAAATGTTTTTTCAAAAAAATGTTACAATTCAATGTGTTCAAATTTTGTTCTTTTTTTTTGGCAAAAAATATTAAAATGGAGATAACTTTTTTTTGAAAGCCTAACTAAAAAACCATATTTGATATTTTGTAGAAAATTTTTTGCTCTTTCTAATGGTATTAAAAACGTATCTGAACGTACAGCTGTTAAATAGTTATAGCTTAAATTAGTCAAAATTTGAAACTTTATGACATCAAAAGAGTTGTTAATGTTGATGTTAATGTTTACGTAATTCTCAAAGTTTCGTGTTCGTGTTTGTTTTTTTTTCGTGTAACTTATTTTCATGTTGTTTATGTTCCACCAAAAACTATCATATATTCATAAAATAAATATTAAACTGATATTATAAGATAAATAAAAATGCTACATTATAAATACACAAAATGGCTCCAAATTTATTGAGAGGTTTGGAAAGAAACAGAGCAAGAAATAATAATTTACATCGAAATTGGATTCCATCATCTGAATCGGATTTATCAACAGATGATGAAGCTACAAATATAGTAGAACCATCACAAACTTCCCGGCAAATAAATGTATCAATTAATAATGATGCTGTAATTACACCCCTCACCCCAAGACCACAAAATAACGAATCTCCAGCAATTCCCCAACAATTGAATGATAATCAAAATGAGGAGAATAACACAGTATGTATAATACAATTGATTTATTTTTACTGAATCTAATACTAACTTTGATATAGGAAACTATAAATGACCATCTGGAACATGATAATCAAACGAGTGAAACAATTGCCATTGCGCTTGCAAATTCAGACCAACCAATTCATATTCATCCACCTGTATATGGTGCAGATGATATAACTGACGATGAAGCAGAAGAAGACGATCAACAAACTAATTTGAATAACGTTGTTAGAAACTCCGATGATGAACAACCAAGCAATTCCACAACTGATCCAACTCCAAATGCTGCTAATGAAGACACGAATTTTACAGTTGAAAACATCATACTACCAAGACGTCTAAGAGGTAGAAGAAGTGGAAGAGGAAGAAGAAGTAGAGGAAGAAGACCAACCATTGGAGAGACCTTACCTGACCCTAATTATCCCAGAAAACTCAGGTATCAAATGGATGAGGTGGACCCAGCTAGTATTTGTTTTTCCCAAACATGCAAATTTTGCAGGGCACTCCGTACTCGTAATGAAACATTTTATGGGTGTTGTGGTAATGGTAAAGTTCAACTTCCAATTGAATATTTGAAAAAACCAACAGACGAAGAGGTAATTGCTGTATACATGCATAAACTTTGGCCAAAATATTCCATGACTGTCAACAAAATATTATGTTTCTCTCAAAATATAACCAAAATAAATGCCAATGACTCTAGAAATGGAAAGAAATTCATATTGATGCAAGGTGAACTTCGTGTCGTTGTTGGTGGACTTATTGGAACCGATGGAGAAGAGTGTAGATTTTCTGAAATTTGGGGAATGGGCGATGACGAGCAATCCAGGCAACGTCATGTTGATATTGTTCAGTATTTTCTCTCCAGAAATGATCCTTCAAACCCAGCATTAAGAGATGGCAATTCAAGAGATATTGAAACTTTAAAACATTTCGTTTCTGTTTTACATCGTTATATGGCACACAATAATAAATATGCTAAATTATTCCGAACTGCAATGGAACTCATTGAATCAGATCCTTCAAATCGTAACTTTGAAAGTGTGTTTTATAGAAATCTGGAAGGTGCTGATCGTAGAGTTGCAAATGTTCCCACTGCTCCAGAAGTTTCACTTGGTTTTGGACAAAAATCAGATGATGAGGAATATATGTTTATGGTCAGTGTTAAAGGTACAGATGCAAATAATCAACCTATAACCAAATTTATCAATATTACACATCCATGTTTTCTCCCATTGAGATTTCCTGTTTTATTTTTACACGGTGAAGATGGTTGGGCTCCAAACATCAGAATGAGAGATGGCACTTCTGATAATAGAAGTAAAAAAAATTAGTATGAGAGAATTTCTTCGTCATATTTTACAATACAGATGTAAAAATCCTTCATTAAAAGTTCATGAGAATCTTAAAGACCAAGAGATGGTTTGGAATCCAATTCATTTTGGTGGATCGGTTGTTGAAGAGTTTTTTGCCACCGTTCAATTGATGGTGGAACAAAACTATTTAGGTTTTCATTCAATGAACCAGCGTATATTCAGATATGTTAACCCAAACACAAGAATTGATATGAATGAAAATGTTTCTCGTCAATCCACATCTGATACAACTGCCCCCTATAAAATGTTTGGGACTGAAGGTTATTCTAGTTGGTGTTATCAGAAAACTACAAATGTTTTTTCATCTGTTGGACCTCCAAATTTATTTTTAACGATTACAATGAATCCGGATTTGGCAAAAAAACTGATGGATACTTTACCATTTATTCATGTTTCCAATGAACCTAGAAATGATTTGATTGCTAGAGGTTTCCAACAAATTGTGTCTGAAGTTGATAGAGATATTTCTAAGTTACTTGGCATGAAAGTTAGTGCAAAGGCTTGGATTACAGAATTTCAAAAGAGAGGTCTTCCTCACATTCATATGGCAATCCGTTGTCCTGATTTAGAAGTAGAACAACCAAACGGTGACACCGAAATTGATTATAACAAGTTAGATAAAATTGTGAAGAGATGCAGACCTCTTTCAAGAACAGTTGCAGAAATGGTTGATAAAACAATGATTCATAAATGTACAGTTCAACGATGTGGAAGTAATGGAGGTAATCCTAAAAATTGTAAAAAAGGTGGTTTTCCAAGAGAATTATGCAATGGTTTTAAGCTAACTGAAGCTGGTAGAATTTTACCTCCGGGGGGTGAAGGTGATGAAAATGTGGTCTCTTACAATCCTACAATATTAGCAAAGTATAATTGTCATGCAAATCTTGATGTTGTTGGTAGTAATGCAGTCGTGAAATATCTTTTCAAGTATATGAACAAAGGTGCCGATATTGCTTTATATGAGAAGATCAAATGTTGATGGAGAAACTGAAAATAGAGAAGAAGAAAGAATTGATGGAATAAAAGAGTTTATCCAATCAAGATACATGAGTGGCATCCAAGGTGCATACATGCTATCTGCACTCCATATGCATGGTATAAAACCTACTGTTATATCACTACATTGTCATACTGAAGCTGGATTTTCAATAAGGTACAATACGCTGTTTGGAATGAGTCCAGAAGAAGCTGCTGAAAGACAACAGAACAATGAGTCAAGGACAAGTACTTTACTAGGATTTTTTCGCCTGATTAAAAGAATTAACACATACTTGGCTTATCACAATGATTCGTCTGATGTTGATCCCGAAATTGCTGCTGCATATGATGCTGATAATCTAAAAGATTTATTTAAATATTTTTCGAATATTTCAGACTTGAATAGTAAAATCCTTTATAAGGAAGCGATAAAAAACTTCCGTTGGGATTTGAATAAGAATGAATGGGTTGCCAGATTAAGAGCATCAGATGCAATAGCATTTGTTCCTCCTGTCACACCTCTTGCAAAGGATAAAAATAAATACTTTGTTTATTTGTTGTTGAATTCAGTGAAAGGACCTACATCATTTGATGATTTGAAGGTCGGTCATGGTACGTATGAGGAAGCTTGTATCGCATTTGGCTTGGTTGGTTCTGATGAAGAGTATGTTAGATGTGTCAAAACTTTAGGAAGAACACCACATGGGTTAAGATTATTTGTAAACATATTACTTTTAAGTTTATCCATTTTGAATCCTTCTGGATTTATAGGTAGTGATGTTTTTCATTATTTGACAGAAGATTTGTCACAGAAACATTATCATTTATATGGAATGCAGCTTTCAGAGAACATCAGTGTTTCTGATATGGCACCAGAAGTACAACTTAGGTGCTATTTACTTCGAATTTTTGCTGATATGAATAGAACCATCAATTTTGATGATCTGATGTTTAGTGAAGAAGATGGAACTCTGATGGAAGAATTTGTGGCACCTATTTTGTTACCTGAAACCTTGGATGATGGAATCTCTTCACTGTATTATAGAACTACAGAAGCCACTGCACATGATATTGCTGTTCAAATAGAAAGGCTTACAATTAAGCAAAGATCACATTTTGATAGTATTGTTGATAGTGTTTTAAATGGTAACAGAAATCAAAGCAATTTATTTTTCATCGATGCCCCAGCTGGTAGTGGTAAAACTTTTCTCATTGATCTTATTATAAAAAGTTTAAGAAGAAATAATAACAAGGTGGTTTTACCTGTTGCTTCTACTGGTATTGCTTCATTGCTCATGGAAACTGGAACAACAGCTCATAAGATGTTTGCTATTCAAATAACAAATGAAGTGAGTGGGCAACCTTCGCCCAACGTTGCATGTTCTCCAAATTTAACTCAACGAAATATAATTAAAGATGCTGATATCATTATATGGGATGAAATAACTATGACCCCAAAATCTGTGATTCTCGCAGTAGATAAGTTGTTAAGCGAGGAGAAGAAAAGAAATATTCCATTTAGCGGTTGTGTTGTTGTCTTTTCAGGTGATTTTAGACAGTGTTTACCTGTGGTTCTAAATAATCCAAATATGCCTGATGTTTATGAAAGATCGTTTTTGTGTTTACCTTATATTGAAGATGTAAAGTTTTTAAAACTAACTGAAAATATGAGAATTATGTTTGCAGTTCGGCCAGAAGATCGTGCTGAAAAGCAACGACAAGCTGATGCATTACTAAAAATTGGAACCGGTGTAGGCCTATTTAATGGTAAAGGACATGTTGACCTGTCTTTGTTAGGTGCTGAGTTGACTCAATTCTTTAGCTTGTCTGTTTTATCTCAATTTTTAACACAGGTGTATGATCAAAACGTATTTCAAAATGTCAATCATTTAGATGATCAAGTGAAATTAGATGAACTGATGAAAATGTATGCATCAAGTTGTATATTGACCCCAAAAAACGTTACTGTTGATGAAGTGAATAGAAAAATGCTTGGGCGACTTCCTACATCTGTTGAGATCTTAAAATCGGAACAAGTAATTGAAGGAGTTACAACTCAGTTTATTAGTCAATGGACACCTCAGGTGAAAGATTATAAAGAGGCTAGTATCCCAGACAATGAACTTCGTTTAAAAGTAGGTTGTCCAGTTATTTTGTTAAGAAATGTAAGTGCAGGAGATGGATTGGTTAACGGAACAAGAATGATTATAACTCGGATCCATGATCAAAATGTTGCCAAATGGATAACTTGTCGTATCCTAACAGGTAAACATGCTGGCAATGAGGTGGATCTTCCAAGGCTTCTTTTTCGTCATAAAGCAGATTCTAAGTTGCTTGTTGAATTCATTAGAAAACAATTCCAATTAGAGTTTGTTTTGCTATGACAATAATGAAGTCTCAAGAACAGACGTTTTCTGGAAAAGTGGGTTTGTTTTTACCAGCTGATGTTTTTTCTCATGGCCAGCTTTATGTTGGTTTATCTCGATGTACTGACATGAAAAACTTTAAATTCTGTTTTAATACTAGAAGAGGACGTGCAAGAAGAGAGGTTGTAAACATGGTTTGCCCACAGGTTACTGAAAGACTTGTTCAAGAAACTAATAATGAAGAAAATACAGACGCTTCAACGTTTGCATCCATCACATTTGACACATCAGTTGATACAACATATAATGATATCAGCATTTTTAATTATATTTCGTTGAGTTAAATTTTGAGAACATGCAACGTTGGGCGAAGGTTGCCCATTCACTTCATTTGTTATTTGAATAGCAAACATCTTATGAGCTGTTGTTCCAGTTTCCATGAGCAATGAAGCAATACCAGTAAAGCAACGGGTAAAACCACCTTGTTATTATTTTTTCTTAAACTTTTTATAATAAGACCAATGAGAAAACTTTTGCCACTACCAGCTGGGGCATCGATGAAAAATAAATTGCTTTGATTTCTGTTACCATTTAAAACACTATCAACAATACTATCAAAATGTGATCTTTGCTTAATTGTTAGCCTTTCTACTTAAACAGCAATATCATGTGCAGTGGCTTCTGTAGAGTTCTATAATACAGTGAAGAGATTCCATCATCCAAGGTTTCAGGTAACAAAATAAATGCCATTCTTCCTAAAGTTTTGACACATCTAACATACTCTTCATCAGAACCAACCAAGCCAAATGCGATACAAGCTTCCTCATACGTACCATGACCGACCTTCAAATCATCAAATGATGTAAATCCTTTCACCGAATTCAACAACAAATAACCAAAGTATTTATTTTTATCCTTTGCAAGAGGTGTGACAGGAGGAACAAATGCTATTGCATCTGATGCTCTTAATCTGGCAACCCATTCATTCTTATTCAAATCCCAACGGAAGTTTTTTATCGCTTCCTTATTGTTGAGATGGTTAATCTAAACATAGTTTCTAATGCCTCAACTAAGCCTCAATTAAAATGCCTCAAAGTTTCATTTTTCATTACTATATAAGAGAACATGTATTCCCACTTTTATTATTTGTATTTCCTCTTCTTTTCTTTATATTATTTATTTTACTTTTGTTTATCTTATTTAAATAACAATACAAACTATTTTTTAACTTGCTTATTAAAATGGATTTTGCTAATAGAATTACCCTTATACAACAATCTTGATAAATATGAAGCAGCAAATGCTAAATCTGTTCTCACTGTATTAGCAGCAAATAACAACTTTCCTACCATGCTGCGGAATACTGTAGCATCAGATTCTGAAAGTTTTAAACCATCATCAATAGAATTAACATTTGAAAGAAGTGGTGTAGAAACAGCATTACATTCATTTATCCCAAATTCTTGTAACATATTGTTTAAATATTTGTTAAGACGTAAAGATATACCTTTTGAATTCTGTGAATTTTTCATGCCCAAAAAGGTATTCACCAAACCTAAATCCTTCATTTTAAAACTTGAATTTAACAACAATTTAACTTGATTGATAAGTGCCATGTTATTAGATAAAATTAGTAAATCATCAACATACAAAGCAACTAAAACAACTTCAGCATTAACTATTTTTGAGTATAAACCAAATTCAGATAATGATCTTTTGAAACCAGCAGATAGCATCACATCATTAATTTTCATATTCCAGCACAAAGGAGCTTGTTTGAGACCATATAAACTTTTATGGAGACGACAAACCATATTGTCTGGAGCATCAACACCATTTCTTCTTGTAAATCACCATTAAGGAATGCTGTTGTAACATCCATTTCATGTACCGTCAGTTTGAATTGTGCAGCAATAGCAAATAAAATCGGAATACTTTCATAACGAACCACATGACTAAAAGTTTCACCATAATCAACACCTTGAACTTGTCTAAAGCCTTGGGCAACCAAACGAGCTTTAAACATTGGTACATTAATATTGTCTTTAATATTAAAGACCCAGCGACATCCAATTGCTCGTTTATGTGAAGGTAGTTCAACTATATCCCATGTATGATTTTCTTTATTGCCTCTAATTCCTTTTTATTAGCAACTTCCCAAAATTTAACATCAGGTGAATTCATGGCTTGCTTGAAAGTGGTAGGAATTGGATTTAAAGCTGATGGTATAGAAGCATCTTTAATGACCTTGAAAATAGCACCAAGAAATGTTTCAACTCTTTTGGGAGGTGGACCTTCAGTATCAGTAACAGCAGAAAGTGATCTTACCAATGGAAAAGAGGAATTATCAGCATCAGTAAGTTGATTAATCAAGTTTAAATATACTTGTAATTCAGCATCAATTGAAAGATTATCAGCAATTTCAGAATAAATATCATCGAAATAACCAAGATCAACCTCTGCTTGATCAAAACCTAATTCTGGAACAACAGATGGAGCAGCAGATGGAACAGCATTTTCATTTTGAATTTCAATTTAATTTTCATGTTGAATTTCATTCGAGATATTAAGATCATCATTTGAAGAATTAGCATTGAATACAATCAGAAACAACAGTAGTTAATTTAGTTGTTGGGGAAACAGTAGGTGATGTAGATTGAACAGAGACAATGGATTCCTCAGAGGCAACAGTCTCTAACAAAGGTGACGATCTAAGTTCGGATGTATTCCATCTAGTTGATTTTGAAGTAGTATTAGGATCATCAGATGGAACATAGCTAGAATCAGTATCAACAACAGAAATATCAACAACTATAGGAAGAACAGCACCACCAGTTTTAGCACCAAAATTAACATCAGAGGGAGGTAACATATGAGAAATAGGCAAATCTGTAGATTTCTTATATGGAAATAGTTTATCATTAAACTTAACATTATTGGAAAAAACGATATCATTGAGTGAAGGAATAAAATACCTATAAGCTTTATAAAGGGAACTTAAACCAACTAAAACACCAGAAACAGAAACAGGAGAAAATGAAGATGTTCTTTTTTCAGGTGGAACCAAAACATAACAAGCAACACCAAAAGGATGAATAATATCTTTATACCCATACCATCTTTCAAAAGGAGATTTACCATTAAGATTTTAGCAGGATATCTGTTGATTAAATATTCAGCAGTTTTAACAGCTTCAGACCAAAAATTACAACACCATTTTGAGATGAATTATAAGAAACAGTCATTTGATGAGTAATTCCCTTTTCAACACAATAAGCATCCATTTCATCATTACAGAATAAAGTAATTTCATAGCCAGTAGATGGATAAACTAACTTGACTGTACCAATCCCTTCAACATCTAAGGGTGCTTCAGCAATACCAGAAACTTTACCACTAATAATTCTAAAATCAACAAATTGGTCTTTGTGAACAGCAATATGAATATTGGATCCAGAATCTAACAAACATTTTTTTGACAAAGGCACCTTGACATTTGAAGCCATCCATGCAAAACCATTTGAAGTGGTAGTAGTGAATGCTGATCCACCTTGTTTCGGAGCATTAGATGCAAAAGCAGGAGCAGGAGGAGTACAATCTCTAGCATAATGACCCCAGGAACTTGACATCTGAGACATGTAATTTCATTTGGAGTTCTTTTAAAGTTTCTCCTAAATTTGGTTTTATTGTTCTTAACCATAAAAGTTTGAGGGACAGTTGGACTAAAATCTTCAAGTGCCACTTCAACAGCTGATAATGATAAATCAGGTGCAGCACAATCTAAAACTTTAGCTTTAGCTAATGGTGAGTTGAACATTTTTAAGTAAAATAACCCCATCATTTGATTAATTTCAGGAGTATTATTAAATTGATAACAGACCTTTTTGAAAATAGCTAAAGCTTCACCAGGAGAAGTATCTTTATTTCTGGCATCAACAGCAGAGTCGACCAAATTGGATAGTTCTCTAACAGAGATATGTGAATATCTACTTCTAATTAACACTAATAAATCAAAACCAACAACAAAATCCGTTTCAAACTTATCAAGGATAGCTGGAGCAACAGTACAGTGCAAAATTGATTGAACAATTAAGGTGAGAATACCTTGAATTTGTGCACTTAAGACATCAGTAGTATCGGGAGTTAACATCAAATCTCCTGAAGCAAAATAGACATCAACACCTGCACCAACAGTGGCCAACATTCTACCAACATATTTTTCTCATTTTGAATAGTTTACAGCAGCAGATAGTTTAGAGGTACTATCCTTTGGAAATAGAGTCGAGATTTGACTCATAACCTGTTGTAATCTAATAATTCTAGATGCAGGGTCCATTTTATGACAACAGTAAAAGTTATTTAAAGGAACTAAATAAAATATAAATGAATAAATTAAATACAAAACTAACTAAAGAACTTCTTAAAAGGAACGTTACTAAACCTTGGAATTCTTCGTTGTATTAATACTAAGAATTCCAAACTTTGCTATCGTTTCTTTTTCTGATTTCTGAACATTACTTAAATCTAATCAGTTTTTAAAGCTCTACTTAATAGTACAATATTATTATATGTATTATTTAATTTCGCTTAAAATTACCAATTTCAACATAATGGAATCCCAGTTTGATGTCTTTGTCTACTCCTATCCGATCGATTCAATTGGTTTGATCATTTAAAATTACGTAATCAAGTATTACTTATCATTGTAGAAAGAATTATTCAAAAAAATATAAAAGCTTT
>CP125797.1:650000-1009114 GCA_030062975.1 Pichia kluyveri | reverse complement strand
AGCAGATGTTGAACGGTAACGGCTCTAGTATAGATATCCATAGTTAGTTACTTTAAGGTTATAAAAAGAAATAATAATATATAAGTTATAATAAAGAAAAACAATAAGTAAGTTAAAGAACAGTAAAGAGTAAGTGGAAACTTCTCTTTATATAGACAAATTTATGTCTAAGATAATTGGTGTTTTGATTAATAATCAAATGTTTCATGTTTGTATTTGTCATCATATGAGGCATTAGTAATCATAAGTATTACTAATATCATATGGTCTAGTCTTTTCTATAAATAGATGAAACCTAGATGAAACACATCTATTTATAGTAACAATGAAACATTTGTATCTCAACACCCCACCATAAGCTAAACATCAATTAGGTTCATACCAGTTAATTTCACAAATCTTTGAAATTTGATTTTAGATAAACCTTTAGTAAACATATCAGCAATCATGTTTTCAGTGTTAATAGAATGAATTTCACAATCATTATTTTTAATATTATCCCTAATAAAATGGTGTCTAATGTCAATATGCTTGGTCCGTTGATGATGTACAGGATGTGATGATAACATCTTGCAACCTTCATTGTCTTCAAAAATAATTGGTGTTTCATAGATTTTCAAACCAATGTGTTCAATCAATTGTTTTAACCAAAGCAATTCCTCAATAGCGTCACCCAATGCCATATACTCGGCTCCCGTTGAAGACAAAGCAACAGTTTGCTGTTTTGTGGATTTCCATGTGATAACAGTGTTACCCAATTTAAAATTGTAACCAGTTATAGATTTTCTGTCAACTTTATCACTTGCCCAATCTGAGTCACAGTACCCAGCCAATTTAAAACTATTTGAGTATTTAAATTCTAATCCTAAATTCAAAGTTCCTTTAATGTATCTTAATACATGTTTAGCAGCATTTATATGATTTGGATGAGGATTTTTAATAAATCTTGATAAAGAGGATGCAGCATAAGCTAAGTCAGGTCTTACGGTGTTAGCAGCATTTATATGATTTGGATGAGGATTTTTAATAAATCTTGATAAAGAGGATGCAGCATAAGCTAAGTCAGGTCTTACGGTGTTAGCAGCAAATAATAGTTTCCCCACCATGGTGCGATACCGAGAGGCCTCTTTTTCATGAACACATTTACCTTCGGGAATTAAAGAAGTACCAGGTGCAATAGGAACAGTCACAGAATTACATTCTGTCATACCAAAATCAGCCAAAAAATTTAATAAATACCTGTTGAGGTGCATGTACACTTTTTCATCATCTTGCATAATCTCCATACCCAAAAATGTAGAAACTCTTCCCAAATCCTTCATTTTAAACTTTGATGATAATTCTTGTTTAACAGCTTTAATTGAAGCATTATCATTTGACAAAATCAGCAAATCATCAACATAGAGGGCAACCAAAATAATAACACCTGAGGAAACCTTAGAATAGACACCAAATTCAGAAACAGCTCTGTTAAAACCATAATTTAAAAGAACCGAATTAATTTTAATATTCCAACATAAAGGAGATTGCTTAAGTCCATAAAGACTTTTCTTCAAACGACACACTTTGTCGACAGCATTTTGAACACCTGGGGGGATAACCATATAAATTTCTTCTTCAAGATCCCCATTTAAAAATGCAGTTGTAACATCCATTTGATGGATTTTTAATTTAAATTGTGCCGCAAGGGCAAATAAAACTCTAATACTTTCATATCTTACAACTGGACTAAAAGTTTCACCATAATCAATTCCTTGAATTTGTCTATAGCCTTGTGCTACAAGACGTGCTTTATATGTAGGTGGTGTTGTTGAATCTTTAATGGTAAACACCCATCTGCAACCAATAGCTCTACGATGTGCTGGTAGAGTACATAATTCCCAAGTATTATTATCAACATGAGCTTGAAGCTCTTTCTCAATAGCATCCGACCAAAATTTAGAATCAGGGCCACTTAAAGCTTCCGGCAGAGAGGAAGGAATGTAGTCAGATGTTGAAGAGTCATTGATGACTTTATGTACAGCATTTAATACATGGAATGAAGATCCAGTGTGTTGTCTTTTAGCATCAGGACCATCTGTATCAGTAACTTCTGAAATCGTTCTTGTTAATGAGTTTTCAGTACTAGAAGCATCGGGAAGGATATTGATAACCTCCGAGTCTTCATTGAGGATATTATTGGATCTCATAATTTCAAAATTTGATTCAACCATCTGAATATCATCTAGCAAATCACCCTGTTCCAGCATATATGGCATCATTGGGGCATGAACATTATGAAACAAATCATGTTCATTCATATAATCAAAGTAATCATCAAGTTCTGTACCAGCAAGTACAGTTGTAGTTTCAGTTTGCGTTTCAGATCTTCCAGTAACAGATGAAATATCACTAGCAGTTTCATTTGGTACATATTCTTCGTCTTCAGCAGAATCATATTCATCCAGCATTTCCATACCTGCAAGTTGTGGACCATTATCTTCATCTTGTGGGGATTGATTAAGTGGTCTATGACTACCAACATCTAAGTTAACATTTTCATTTTCATCGGCAGAACCGATAACTTCTTCATCAGCATTAATAGAGTTTATAACTTCCTCAATAGCAACAGTTGTATCAATATTTGCATCTTCATTTTGAGTCTCAGATAATATAGAGTCAAATTCAGGAGGTGTGGAAGGTAAAACATTGGTGGACTCAAATCGAAGGAAGGTAGGTTCACCTGAGTAATTTCCAGATGAGTTGGTAATATCTAATGGAAGATAAGCCCCACCAGCAGCTGCACCGGCATAAATATCGGACGGAATTTTTGTTTGATCCTCAACCTTGTCCATATCTCTTTTCTTAAGGTATGGAAAGTAATCATCTTGAAATTTGACATTATTTGAAATAACAATGTCTTGTAAGTCCGGGACGTAACATCTGTATGCCTTATGATCAGGACTGTAACCTACAAAAATAGCATCAACTGTTGAAGCATCAAAAATTGAATTTCTTTTGGTTTTAGGAACCAAAACACGACATTGAACACCAAAGGGATGAAAAATTGAATAATCTGGAGAATAATCGTTCCATAATTCAAAAGGAGATTTATTTTTCAAATAAGGAGATGGAAGACGATTGATAACAAATTCAGCAGTCTTAACTGCTTCTGACCAAAACTTAATGGGAGCACCGGCTGATGCAATTAATGTTCTTGTTTTCTCTTGAATGGTTCTATGTTTCCTTTCTGCAACACCGTTTTGAGAGGAATTGTAAGGAACAGTTTTCTGATGGAAAATACCTTTTTCATAATAAAATTCATCCATAATTTTGTTGCAAAACTCAGTACCATTATCGGTTCTGATTTTAGATACCTTGTATCCTTTACCACTAAAATGATTTTCAGCTGTTTTAATAAAATTCATAACAGCGTTGTTGCAATCTGATTTCACTTCTAATGGAACAATCTGAGTCCATCTAGAAAAGTCATCAACAATAGTTAAAAAATATTTTTCAAGACCAATACCGGCAACCGAAATTGGACCACATAAATCTGCATGGAGAAGTTGCAAAGGAACAGTTGATTTAGGAGAATAACCAGCTTTTGGAAAGGTCCTAGTTGACTTACCAGCTGCACAAGATGAACATTCAATCATATTTGGAGCATCAGAAAATTCCAGTTGTAACATTGTTTGAGGAGATGGATGACCCAGTGCATTATGTGCATTCAAAGTTCTAAGGGGTGGTCTAGCGAGAAACACAGTTGCGTTTTCATACCTTGTAACCCTAGGTGGAAAATCCAAAACATACAGATAAGGATCTTTCAATGTAGCATTTTTTCTTGAAATATTGTCAGCAGAATTGGTAAACATTGCATGATCGGAGTAAAAAGTAGAAGCACCTGTTGATGAAGCCTTCTTAACAGAAATTAAATTTTGCATGGCATCAGGAACATAACAAACATCATTCAAAGTAATCTTGAATGATGTTTCAGGATCGATAAACTCGACAGTACCAACACCTGTAACATTTAAATGGGTGTTAGCAATTCCAGTGATGGTACCAGTGTATTCACGGAAATGAACAAAATGGCGAATATCCTTTGAAATATGCAAAGTGGATCCTGAATCTAAAACATAGCTTTCTCTAGCTACTTCTGTAACATCAGTTGTATTGTAGACTGACCAACCAACTCCACTGTTATTATTAGATTCAGATTTTGGTTTTGAATCTGAAGTATTTGACTTGCTTCTTGAAGCAGGAGCTGGAGCTAAACAATTTCTTGCAGTATGTCCTTTCTTATTACATCTGTAGCACATAATTGAAGAAGAAGAACCAACATTGGATGAAGTGGTTTTGGAACCACTTGCAGCATAACTAGTTGAAACCGAAGATACCATATCACGTAACTTGTTTTCAACAACAGACAAATTAACATCAGGATCTGGAGCATCCAGAATCCTTGAACAAGCCTGATCAGACTTGAACATCATTAAATAAAATAAACCAGTAAGCTCTTGAACAGTAGGAGCTTGAGCACAAATATCTCTTAAAAGAGAAACCGCAGTTTTATCAGAAGCGGATTTGTTCAAAGCAGCATCAGCAGCTTTCTTAACCATATCAAACAATTGTCTCGGAGAGACTTTAGCATAATCACGACGGATTGCACACAACAAATTATAACCAAAAAGATTAGAACCTTGATATTTTCTCAAAATCTTTCTTGAAACAGTGTTCATCAAAACAGTTTGGATACCATTTTCCAAAGCTGATTGTAACTTCAAGATATTAACATCATCTGAAGTATCACCATCTGGGATCAACATATCACCAGATTCAAAGTAATTATCCATACCAACACCTTGGGCTGCCAATGTCATTTTCGTCATATTATCCCACATTGGATAGTTAACAGCAGAAACCAACTTAGAGGATTCGTCCTTTGGACAAGCTAGAGCAAAGTGGCTTATAACCTGTTGAACGGTAACGGCTCTAGTATAGATATCCATAGTTAGTTACTTTAAGGTTATAAAAAGAAATAATAATATATAAGTTATAATAAAGAAAAACAATAAGTAAGTTAAAGAACAGTAAAGAGTAAATGGAAATGTTGAGATATTAATCTAAACTAGGATTCGAACCCGTGACTATAAGAATCAAAACCTTTAGAAGAAGAAACCCTCAACAAGAATTTGAAACCCTCACCATAAGAAGAGAAACCCTCATCAAGAAGTTGAAACCCTCACCTTGAAAAATGAAGTTTTTCAAAGTGAAAATCTTATTATATAAAGGAACATGTTTCCCACTTTTATAATTTTTTATTTCCTCTTATTTTCTTTATATTATTTATTTTACTTTTGTTTATCTTATTTAAATAACAATACAAACTATATTTTAACTTGCTTATTAAAATGGATTTTGCTAATAGAATTACCCTTATACAACAGGAAACTTCTCTTTATATGGACAAATTTATGTCTAAGATAATTGGTGTTTTGATTAATAATCAAATGTTTCATGTTTGTATTTGTCATCATATGAGGCATTAGTAATCATAAGTATTACTAATATCATATGGTCTAGTCTTTTCTATAAATAGATGAAACCTAGATGAAACACATCTATTTATAGTAACAATGAAACATTTGTATCTCAACAGCAGAATATTTGGGAAAGAAATTTATTAAAGATATTCATTTAAGAAATGAACGGACGCTATCACAGGAAATAATGGAGTCACAATTTGCCGACTTTTTGAAAAGAATTGATTGAAATTGAATTGCCAATGTCAAATAATATAGATACATAGAAGGTGATAATTCAGATGCGACAGTAGGTTTATATTTTGTCATCTTGGGTGATTTAGCCGGTAAAGTCAATTAATTAAGAAGAACGCCTATTTATATAATTTAAGAAATCAAGTTATTGAAGATTTAATAGTCAATTTGGATATATTTGAAAATAATATACTTTTAACTAACAAATATAAAAGTTTTGAAAATATTCTAAAACTTCTAAAATAGAGATGCTTATTTTATACAGTACAACCAAAAGTTTAGAATTCTGGCCAACAGTATTACTTGATTTTTGTCAGAGTTTACAAAAGGAAGAAGAATATTTAAAAACTTTAATTAAGTATGAGCTCTCAAATTCTAATATATTACTTAAAAATCAAGAACAACAACAAGTCTTATTTAAATTCATACAATTTTCCGTGGTAACCCAATTTTATCAAAATTATTAGAAAAATTCACATTAAGAGTCGGACACATGAATATTTGGAAAACTTATTGAGTGAATCTATTGCTAAAATTCAATAAAAAAAATAGAACCTGAGTCATATGAGGAAAGTCATCAAATAACATATCTTGAATATTTGTGAAATAGAATTTATAATTCATCTAATGATATACCATCAAATATTAAGAAACAATGAAAAATTTTAAGAATGAATGTTGAATTATCATTTGAGACAAACATGAAAAATAACGGGCCAGATGATGCAAAATTTAAAGATGTTTCATAATATCATGTTGAGATTGGTAATTCTAAGCGAAACTGAATAATACATAATAATATTGTATTATTAAGTTGAACCTTGAAAACCGAATACATTTAAGTATTGCTCCCAAATCAGAAAAAGAATTGTTTGTGAAATGTTGTAAACAGAAAAAGAAACGAGAACATTAATGTTATAAAGCAGAAAAGTAACGCAAGTGAAATGAAACGATAGTTAACGTTGGAATTATAAGTATAAGTAGAACGAAGAATTCCTAGGTTTAATATCGAGTCTGTTGATATTTTGTATAATCTTAGTTATGTTATAGTTTATATAGTTTGTTCTTTTAATACTGTTGTTGTTGTAAAATATGGATCCTGCCCAAAGAGTCGTTAGATTACAACAGTATTGATGTAACTGAAGGTGTTAATAGACAATCAATAACTGAAACAAAGGTACCTACTAAACTTGCAGGCACTCCATCATACCTGAATAATTCGTTTTAAAAACAATGGCTCTTTGTGATGCCACAGGTGCACCAAATTTGTTTTTAACAGTTACCATGAACTCAGCACTTGCAATGGAACTGGGAGACTCTATTCCTCAGTACAATAGATCTAGAGAACCGGCAAAGGATTTAGCTGCCGGAACATTCCAACAAACTGTCCGTGGTCTCGATAAAAATCTTCACAAGATTTTAGGGTTGGAAATTGTATCTAGGTCATGAATCACTGAATTTCAAAAACGTGGGTTACCACATATTCGTATGGTTTTGTGCTGCCCGGAGTTGGAATATGTCAATGATCAAGGTGATAAAGTTATCAAGAGATGCATGCCAGAAGATGAGGAGTTGAAAAGTCTGGCTGAATCAAGAATGATGCATGAATGCAGACTTGATCGATGTGATACTAATGGTTTAGACGCAGAAAATTGTAAAAAAGGGGGTTTTCCAAGACCAAAGTGTTCTGGTTTCAAAAAAACAGCTAGTGGAAGAATTCTACCACCTAGGGGTGAAGGTGATAAAAATATTGTTTCATATGATCCAATTTTACTGAAAAAGTATAGATGTCATGTAAATTTAGATTTTGCTGGTTCAGCAGCTGTTGTAAAATACTTGTTCAAATACATGGCCAAAGGAGCTGATACTCTTGGTATGAGAAGAGAACATGTTGTGGATGATGGTACACGAAATACATTACCTCGTGATAAAATCAAAGAATTTATTCGAGGTAGATATATCAGTGGAATTCAGGGTGCATAGATGCTCTCAATGCTCCATTTTGCGGGTATTAGGCCACCTATACTTGCCCTTCATGCCCACACAGAAACTGGGTTTTAAAACAAGAAACTATACAAGTTTTTTAAAAATATTGATGAAGCGGCCTTGAAAACGCCGTTTTTGTATGAAGACATCAACAATATATTCAGATGGGATCTAAACAAAAATGAATGGGTTGCACGTATAAGAAAATCTGATGCTTTAGCTTTTGTTCCATCTGTTTTATGTATGGTAACATACAGAGACCAGTATTATGTCTCTCTTCTTTTGGGAGTTGTAGAAAGTCCAAAATATTTTGATGATTTCAAGTGTGGCTATTAAACTTACAAAGCGGCATGCAATGCAAAAGGTCTTATAGAAAATGATGATGAGTATGTTCAATGTGTTAGAAATATCAGAGGCACTCCTGCCCGTTTTCGTTCGTTTGTTAATATGTTATTGATCAATAATTGTATTGTTGAACCCATCCAAATTTATTACTGTTGTTCATTTTCATTTAACAGAAGATTTATCAGATAAACATTTCGGGTTTTATGGCATGCAGTTAAATAAAAATACCAGTCTACAAGACATGGAGGAAGAAAATCAAGGAAGATGTTATTTATTAACAGTGTTTGCAGAATTAAATAGGGATGCTCCCTTTTTAAACTTGCACTTCAAGAAAGAAGACGAGAGGTTGGTAGCACAATTTGTTGCTCCATCGTTGCTATATAGCGTGCAAGATGAAATAAATGAGCGGGTTTCTCGTTTGACAACAAAGCAAAAGGAACATTATGATACTGTTTGCAACAGAGTGGCTGACAGGGACTCTATTGATAATAACCTTTTTTTTTCTTGACGCTCTAGCTGGCAGTGGGAAATTTTTTTTATTGAACGTTATGATCAAAAGTTTGAAAATATTTTTCCCTTCTCTGTACTTCTATAAAATTAATACCAGTAAAAAATTACAAGAAAGAAATAAAGAACAGAATGGTTACTGGATTATAAATTCATGATAAAGAGAATTTATCCAGCCGCCTTACGTTCGCTTACTAGTAAATGATGATACGAAATTAGAGAGTGCGTGTAAGAATTGTGATTTAGTTTATTTGCCATTCCTTTGACGGAGAAAATTAGTATGTTTTAATCTCCTACAGTAAATTGCACCGCCACTCTAATTCAGAGAAATATTGTCCGTAATTGTTCAACCATATTTTGGGATGAGATACCGATGACTCCAAACTCTGTAATTTTAGCTGTTGATAGACTTTTAAGGGAAGAAAAGGGAATTGATGTTTCTTTTGGGGGGTTGTGTACTTGTTTATGCCGGTGATTTTCGTCAATTTTTACCTGTTGCTAAGGGTAATCCTACATTATATGAAGTTTACAGAAAACCATTTTTATGTCTTTCATATGCAGATAAGATTAAGTATCTTAAATTAAGTGAAAATATAAGAATCATGTACTCTGTGGCACTAGAAGATAGAGAAAGAAGGCAAGCTCAAGCAACAGCTCTTTTGAAGTTGGGAATGGGACCAAAATTACCAAATGGTAAAGGTTTTGAAAAGATGCAAGATTTAGGTGTGGTTGAGTCACAGTAATATACGACTTCAAGAAAATCATATTTTTTAACAGATGTTTACACTACAAATATTCTTAATAATACGGGGCCTCTTAATAACTCACACTCTTCAAACGATTTATGTGAAATGTATGCTTCAAGGTGTGTGCTAATTCCTAAAAATTTGGATGTTGATTAAATTAACAAAATAATGTTGAGGAGAATCAAAAATGATCCCTGTCTCGTTAAATCGTATCAAAAAATTATTGTTGGTTGTTCAAATTCTTTGATGGACGTTTTTTCCGTTTGGCAAGATAGAGTTGATAGTCATAGTAAGGCTGGATTTCCTGAACATATATTGAAACTAAAATTCGGTTGTCCAGTTGTCTTGATACGGAATATAGATGCAGTAAGAGGTTTGGTTAACGGTACCAGAATGAGTGTATTGAATATCAGAAATGATGTTAATGGTATGTGGTTAAAATGCCGCATTCTGTCTGGAAAACATAAAAATACCGAAGTTGAAATTCCTATAGTTATTTTTTATCATCCACCTTGTGAAATGGTCCCAGTAGAATTCACCCGGAGACAATTTCCAGTAAGAGTATGCTTTTCCATGACGGCTATGAAAGCGCAAGGTCAAACTTCCAATAGTAAGCTTGGAATTTACCTTCCAAATGATGATTTTAGTCATGGTCAACTTTATGTCCCATTATCTCGTTGTACAAATATCGACAATGTCAGGTTCTGTTTAAAAGGGATCTGCTGTCAAGAAACAAAATACTGAATGTTGTTTGTGCAGCTGTTACTGGAAGGTTGGTTGCGGAAGAATCTAAAATTGCAAATGAAAGTACTTACTCTGTCAACTCGGAGTTTGACTCGATTATTTTCGAAGGAACTGTTGCTGAAATGGCTAATGTGGTCGAGGAAGATGATTATAAACTATATGGATCAGTTGTTTTTAATGAGACAGATGATGATTTGGAGGATGATATAGAAGGAATATTTAGCTCTGAACACCACCCTACGGTTTATGTATTATTTAGTTTTGCTTAAAATTACCAACCTCAACAGAAATAACAAGTTTCTCTTCAAAGTCTGTATATTTTGGCACATTAAGCGTCGGTGGGCCAAGCGACGCAACACTGACGCGACCGCTTTTTTGTTGCATATTTGTTATTTAAATTGTTGCAATCTAACGACTCTTTGGGCAGGATCCATAGTGTTGTGCCTATAATATTAACTGATAAAATTATTGTGCCGACTAACAATGGCTTTTAAAATGAAAATCAAAACTAAAATCAAACAGCCAACATAAAATGAGTTAAATTAATTTGTGCTGATTGCCAAAATATTAATTTACACTTTTGTTTGAAACAACTTATAAAAGTGCTGGCATACTGAACTTGCAGAATGGAATGCACCGCAAACGGCCAGCTGCAAAATGTATTCATGTATATAACGAGACCTTTGAAATGTCAAGAAGGTATAAGTAAATTTTTTTTTAATTTAAGATACTTTAGTATACCTTGTATATAATGCACACCCCGAGAAGCACCAATTTTTTCCAAAAATTTGACCAATTTTCAAACTTTGACTATTTATAACTAAATAACTACGTATTTACAAATGTATAGTATCACTGTAAATCTGGAATTTAGGAGACTCTAACCATAGTGTCTAGGTATAATTCAATTTTTACCATTGTAAATGTAATTGATGGTGGCTTAACAATTCAAATTTGTCAGTAAAGTTGAAAATCTCAAAATTTTAAACTCGGACTACGTAATAAAAATAATAAAAATATTTACAGCTGCTTTTCTAATGATGATGCACCGCTTAGTTAAATTATCATAATACCCCCTTCTTTGTTTCTTTACTTTGTCTCCCTGATGCCCTTCTTTCCACAACTTAAACCGGATATCAGTGACAAAACATTTATGTGTAAAGGCACGTTGATAAAACTTTTAAACATTGACATGGATGCGTGTTAAGTTATTGTTCATTTCAATTTATCTTTGTGTTGTATGAGGGTAATTCTATTTGAAAAATCCATTGCTAATATAGATAAAATATAATTTGTATTGTTATTTAAATAAGATAAACAAAAGTAAAATAAATAGTATAAAGAAAAGAAGAGGAAATACAAATAATAAAAGTGGGAATACATGTTCCCTTATATAGTAATGAAAAATAAAACTTTGAGGCATTTTAATTGAGGCTAAGTTGAGCCATTTAATTGAGGCATTTAATTGAGGCTTAGTTGAGGCTTAGAAATTATGTTTAGATTAACCATATCAACACTTTGGATTTATTGAACAACTATTACTTGGCAAAATAGTTTTAACATTAGTTAGCTGTTACAATTTAACTTATTCAACCCCAATGAAATAAAGCCTTTGAACTATCACAGATTGATATTGTAAAAATATTTCATTGATAAGAAACTTATTCATTGCAACTTCAAAGCGCAATGGCTGTCTGTAAGGGAAATGCAGAAAATGTTTCATTGTTGGCGAACTTGCTCAATTTTTTTCTTACTTACTGCTTAATAACATAATAATATGACAAGGAAAAGAAAAGTTTATGCTTTGTTGCTGTTTGATATTGCTTATTTAATGTTACTTATTAGATATTCTTTTTTTTTATTTTACCAAGTCGTTGATATACTTCAATGCCGTTATAGTGTTTATTACTTGATGGTATGATTTTAGCTGTATTGTTACTTCGATGTTTTAGTTGCTATTTTGCAAAGGTATTCTTACTATTTTTACAAGTGTGTTCTCACTACTTTTACAGATTTTCATCAAAAGGAATATCCGGATAGATACTGAAACTATAAGTTAATTAACATCTAAGACGTATTGTTGACACTTCAATGTATCTTCTGTTGCATTTCCTCTGTTAATTAAGCTACCAGTCCACTGTATCCCTACTTATAATATGTTTTTTAGCGATTTAAGAAAATTTTCCTGAATCCTAAGTCTATGGTTTCCTCCTCACCAGTATCTCATAAATATCACATTTGTAGCCGCGCTTTTCCTCTATCCAATCATGTACTTAGTTTTTGTTTTGACTAAGTATTGGTGGAGTTATAAACGTTTTTAGTTTGAAATTTGCGTTTTTTAACAAAGTCCAGTAATATGGGCATTAACCTTGAGCACTTTGGACATGGATAATTGTAATCTCCTCTCTTGGTTGTACCGGAAACTTTACAAACATATTGTTTACCGATTGTTTAGGATTTGAAAAAAGGTTGCTGAAGTTAGTGATTTTTTTTGGTCCTATTTTTGAGCACTTATTTTTGATTTTTGAAAAATTAGGATTTAAATCAAAAAATGTGGCTCCACAGTGCACTAAATATCTTTCTTTTCTTTCCAATGGTACTCTTGGATTTTTTGTAGCTGTTCTATTGAAAACATAAAACTGTACCGGAGTTAATTCTAAATTACTATGTAAAAACGGTGTTAAGTAACAACAAAAGGTGTGTCGTGATTTTTGGTAAAAAAAGCTTTTTTCAGATTACGTAAGATTATAAATTTGTGATAAGTAGGGATTCGCATATTTCCCGAAGGGAAATGTTTAACTACGCCTATATATTTTATTATAACCTATTTGAGTGGGCTGATAAGTAGTCACTTCCGCACTATGTTTAAGAGGAAATTGTCAATTTAGCAACAAAGAAGAAGGGTGTCTTCTGAAAAAAGAAAGTCTTTTTATTAGATTTCTCTGCTATTGCATGTTGAATTGAGGTTATCCTATTTGTAAAATCCATTGCTAATATAGATAAAATATAATTTGTATTGTTATTTAAATAAGATAAACAAAAGTAAAATAAATTATATAAAGAAAATAAGAGGAAATACAAATAATAAAAGTGGGAATACATGTTCCCTTATATAATTATCAAAATGAACATGAAAAGCAAGTGCTTACCCCTCTTTGAACAAAACCCCTCCGAGCGGGGTTTATTTAAAGTGTGACCATCTTCGGGAGTAAGGGATGTGTGACCGTCTTCGGCAACATGGAAATGAACATGCGGGGTAAAGTACCCCACTTTGAGTTTAGATTAACCATCTCAACACCCTACCATAATCTAAACTTAACCAAAATGTGAAATAGGAGTCAAACCAATCTTACAGTTGAATTTTCTAAACTTCATTCTATTCAAATTCTTTGTAAACATATCAGCAGCCATTTCATCTGTTCTAACCGATTCCAAATTGAAAACCATGTTACCTAAATGCTCTCTAATAAAATGGTGTTTGATATCAATATGCTTTGTCCTTTGATGATGGACAGGATGACTTGTAAGCAACTTGCAACCTTCATTATCTTCAAAAATTGTAGGTGGATAATTGAATTTAAGACCAACAGTTTTAAGCAATTGAATTAACCAAAGTAGTTCTTTAACTGTATCACCAAGTGCCATGTATTCAGCTTCAGTAGATGATAATGCAACAGTAGGTTGTTTCTTAGATTTCCAAGTAATAGCACAGCCAGACATCATAAATACATACCCAGTAATTGATTTTCTATCAAACTTATCACCAGCCCAATCTGAATCACTAAAACCAATCAATTGAAAATTAGATACCTTCTTATAAACCAAACCAAATGACACAGTACCTTTAATATACCTTAAGACATGTTTAGCAGCAGCAATATGATTAGCTCTTGGATCTTTAATGAATCTTGATAATGTAGAAGCAGCATAGGACAAATCAGGACGACAAGTGTTAGCAGCAAATAATAACTTCCCTACCATGCTGCGAAAACGGGTAACATCAGCATCAGAAATAGCATCACCAGGCAAAAAATCAGTACCAGCAGCAAATGGAGTAGAAACAGGATTGCAATCTTGCATATTAAAATCAACCAAATAATCATTGAGATAGTGATTTAAAGATAAACCAACACTTCCTTCAGATTGATGTAAATTCATACCAAGAAATCTAGAAGCAACACCAAGATCTTTCATCTTATAGTGAGAAGAGAGAAGACCTTTAACATCAGAAATAGCAGCAGGATTATTTGAACAAATTAATAAATCATCAACATAAAGAGCAACAATAACAATAGAACCGGAAAACACCTTAGTATAAATACCATATTCATTTGAACACCTTTGAAAGTCAGCAGACAATAAAACTTGATTGATAGCTTGATTCCAACAAAAAGGAGCTTGTTTTAAACCATAAAGACTCTTATTAAGCTTGCAAACCATACCAGAAGGAGCATCAACACCATCAGGAACCATCATATAAATTTCTTCATTCAAAGTACCATTTAAAAATGCAGTTGAAACATCCATTTGATGGATCTTTAAGTCAAATTGAGCTGAGATAGCAAGAACAATTCTAATACTTTCATACCTGACAACTGGGGAAAATGTTTCAAAATAATCTAAACCATAAACTTGCCTAAAACCTTGAGCAACTAATCTAGCTTTGTAAGTAGGTGGTGATGTTGAATCTTTAATAGTGAAAACCCAGCGACAACCAATAGCACGACGACCAGCAGGAAGAGGAACCAAAGACCAAGTAGTATTCAATTGATGAGCATCTAATTCAGTTTGGATAGCAGATAACCAAAAGGATCTGTCATGTGAATTAACAGCCTGAGTAAAAGTAGTTGGTAAAGCAGATGAAACAGTAGTAGATGCAGAAAAAGCAGTATGAATGGCATTGGAGCCTAAAAATAATGCTTTGGAACGCTTAGGAACTGAATCAACAATATCAGAGAGCTGAGACAAGGACCTTTGCATTGGAACAATAGCAGATGGTTGAGCTGGAGCAAGTGCTGGTGATGAAGTGGTAGATGATGGTGTAGTAGATGATGTAGATGATGAAGCAAGTGTTTCTGGTTTGAAACATGGCTTTTGCAGTGGTGGTTGAGTAATAGATGCTGAAGTGGTATCACTTCTGTAACGACGTAATGGAAGTAAAGATGGTTCAATAGGAACTTGATGAACTTCATCATAAACTGGATAAGCAAAATCATTAGGAATAGAATCAATTTCTTCTTCATCACCAGATGAAACTAATTTGTCTTCATCAGGAAAAAATTTGGAGACATCATTATCTTCTTGTGAAATAATATTATCAATAGCATCAGAAATTGGAACAGAGGCAACAGTTTCAGGAACACTAGGAGAGTTAGGAACCATTTCAGTATTATCTGGAACAACCCCAGAAGATTGCATCATAGGTGAAGAAGAAGCAGATACTGGAGCAGATGATGATGATGATGATGATGATGATGATGATAATGAAGCTGGAGATGATGGTGATGATGAAGTAGTTGAATGAGCATCCGAAGTGGATGAGGAGGAAGGTGCTGGTGAAGAAGGTGCTGGGGATTGAACCGGTGAATGATTAATAATAAGAGGTTCAGCAGAATTAGAAGCACCAGATGGAATAACAGGAACACCACCAGCATTACCACCATAGAAAATATCTGAAGGAGAAACGTCCTCCATAACAGGAATATTGTTTTTAGAGTCCAACATTGGAAAATAGGAATCATCAAATTTGACATTATTTGAAACAACAACATCTTGAATCCTAGGAATAAAAACCCTATAAGCTTTATGTGCTGGACTATATCCAACAAAAATACCAGCAACTGAGACCGGTGAAAAAATGTTTTCCCTCTTTTCCTTTGGAATTAATACCATGCATTTGCAACCAAAAGAATGAAAAATTGAATAATTAGGAACCCTACCCATCCATAATTCGTAAGCAGTCTTACCATTGAGAACATCAGATGGATATCTATTGATAATAAACTCAGCAGTTTTAACAGCTTCAGACCAAAAATTAAATTGTAAACCAGATTCAGAAAGGAGAGTTCTTGCTTTTTCTTGAACAGTACGATGTTTTCTTTCAGCAACACCATTTTGAGATGAATTGTATGGAACAGTAAGTTGATGAGTAATACCTTTATCTTGTAAATAATGTTTTAAATCATTGTTACAAAATTCAGTACCATTATCTGTTCTAATAATACTAACCTTAAAACCTTTGGATGAGAACTGAGTTTCAGAAAAGTTGATAAATTGTTTAATAACTGAAGAAGCAGCAGATTTGGTTGCCAAGGGTAAAATTGAACACCATCTGGAAAAATCATCAACAATTGTTAAAAAATACCTTTCACCAGATAAACCAGGAACATTAATAGGACCACAAACATCTGAATGAATCAATTGAAGAGGATGAATTGCTTTAAAAGTAGATGATTTTGGAAAAACCTTAGTCATTTTACCAGCAGAACAATGATCACAAATTTTGAACTCAGAGGAAGGAGAATAACCCAATTCCCTCATAACCCTACCAGATGGATGACCCAATCTGGAATGCATATTCAAGTTGTTTGCAATTAAAGAGTAGTTTGCAGGAATAATTGGTGAAAAAATAAATTGATATAAAGTAGCTGGAAAATATTCACCAATAATTGTACCATCTTGCATGTAACAGTATCTATCATCAAAGGAAAATCTAGCGCCAGTGTTTCTAGTAATCATTTTGATAGAAATTAAATTTCTTGAAGTATTAGGAACATAGGCAACATTGCTAATTGAAATTCTTTGACCATTATGACCATTGAAAATAACAGTACCTCTACCCATGATTTGTAAATTATCACCAGAAATACCAGAAACAGTTTCAACAGAAGTAGCAGAAACATAATCACTAAAATGTTCAAAGTTCTTAGTCATATGAAGATTAGCACCAGAATCAAGAGTATAAGTATCACCAGCATGAACAATTGGTTGAGAAACTTGCCAAGCAACATCATTAGTAGAACCTTCAGAACTATTACCATTGTTAGTTGGCTTAGTGGAAACAGGAACAGCGGCAGTACAATTTGGAGAAATATGACCAGATTGTTGACATCTTCTGCAAATAACATCTTTTGAATTCTTTGGTTTTCTGTTTCTAGATTTAGGCTTGTTAGCAATAAAAGCTTGAGCAGAAGGAGCACCATTGGAAGATGAAGAGGTAGCAATATCCTTGAGAGATGCTTCAATAGCTGATAAACTAATTTGAGGATCAGCAGCATCTAAAATTCTTGAATTAACCGAGGGATCACGAAACATTTGAAGATATAAAAGACCTAACAAGTGATCAATGGTCATACCATGAGTAAATTGAGATCTCATGGTCTTTAAAAATAATAATCCTTTGTCAAGTGGCATAGAGGATGATTTAGTTAACTTGTCAACCATTGAATAAAGTTGACGGGCAGACAATCTAGAATAATCTCTTCTAATTGCTGCTAATAAGGCAGAACCAGACAAGCCTTCACATTGATAATTGGAAATAATATTACCATCAACGGTATTAATAAGGACAACTTGAAGGGCCCGGTTAAGATAAAAAGTAAGTTGAACAACACTGGGGTCATCGGCCGGAGTATCCGGTGAAACTAATAAATCACCGTCAGTAAAAAATTCCAATAAACCGGACCCAAAGGTAGCTAAAATGGAGCGGACACCAACATCCCAATTGTGATAATTTTCAGCAGACTTCAAAGTGTTAATAGAGCTTTTGGACACAAGTGAGAAAAGGAGCTCATAACCTGTTGAATTGAGGTTATCCTATTTGTAAAATCCATTGCTAATATAGATAAAATATAATTTGTATTGTTATTTAAATAAGATAAACAAAAGTAAAATAAATTATATAAAGAAAATAAGAGGAAATACAAATAATAAAAGTGGGAATACATGTTCCCTTATATAATTATCAAAATGAACATGAAAAGCAAGTGCTTACCCCTCTTTGAACAAAACCCCTCCGAGCGGGGTTTATTTAAAGTGTGACCATCTTCGGGAGTAAGGGATGTGTGACCGTCTTCGGCAACATGGAAATGAACATGCGGGGTAAAGTACCCCACTTTGAGTTTAGATTAACCATCTCAACATTGCATGCATCAATTATTCAACGTCTACATATACTCCGGCATCAAACGGTGTCGCTGAGAGGGTAAACTTAACTGTCTTAAATAATGTAAGATCGATGTTACTTAGTTCGTCGTTGCCATCCTATTTCTGGATAGAAGTTGCAAATTATTTTATATTAGAGACCACGTATGGTATGGATGATGATTCAGAAGATGAAGATCACGAATTTTATTTTTCACTAGAAAACTGTAATCTGTTAGATCTCGCTGCTGTAAATGAAAATCAATTAAAAGGACGTCGAACTCATCATGGGTGCGTATTAGACTTTGAAAATAAGATTATTATATAAATTATACAAAATGACACAAAACGAACACAAATTTCTACTCATGAATAAGTTAAAGTCAAGGATAATGGAAGATAATAATGTTGGGATGGTTAATTAAACATATTTTTGAGCCGCAGTTTGAAGAGCCACGGTTTAAAAGGCCGTAAAGCCTGTAAAAAGTCACAAAGCCACTAAGATTCATTTTTTATTACTATATAAGGGAGCATGTATTCCCATTTTTATTATTTGTATTTCCTCTTCTTCTTTTCTTAATACTATTTATTTTACTTTGGCTTATCTTATTTGAACAACAATACAAATTATATTTTAACTTACTTACTAAAATGGATTTTACAAATAGAATTACCCTAATAACAGTTATAACCAATTCAAATAATAATTCGAGTCAAATTACCTATGGCAATAGTTCCAACTGTGCAACCAGTAACTCAAAAAGTGAGTCAACTATTAAGTCTAAGGCAACAAAGGTAGAGGACACCCATCAACATAACCTCTTGATCCAATTAAAACTGGATTAAGTCAAAAGAAGGTCTGTTCTTCAAAACACATTACTACCTTTGAAGAGATCCAATGGAAAATTAGTCAAACCAAAAGTTTGCTCTCCAACCAAAGAAAAAAATCAAGTAGCAAAAAATTAATAAACCTAAGGGCAACAACAGAAACATTAATTTAAGGAAAAACGGTGAAATTAGCTAAGGAGTGTGGCAATAAGAAGAATATACAAGTGAATAAGAAGGATATTATCCTGCTGGAAAATTACGTTTTATTATTAAACAAACCACCAAACCAACTTGTTTTTTCTAAGCTAATTGCCCAACCAACACATGCTGTTACAAAACCAAAATAAATAAGAAATCCACTAGTAAAGAAGATAAATCAGAACACTGCCTTACCAAAAGATACCTCCAAAACTCAAAAAAACACGCCTGTAAGACGGCAGTGCGCGTCTCAATGCTAAGAATGTTAAATTGACTACTCGTATTCATCCAGTATTAGTTAATAAAATAACAACAGGTTTACCAATAACTCCAAAGAAGCAATTTCTAAAAACTTAAAATGCTGCAGTGAAATCTCCGGATTCGGAATAATGGTTATCTTTAATTAAAAATAAATTTGATTCCAATGAGGCCACAAGATACTTGGAATGCAAAACCAATAATTATATTATTATAATTACTAAAGAATCCACACAAAATGGGTATTCAATAAAAAACCTGGCAATATTCATAAGGCACGTTTGGTAGCTAGATGTGATTGTGATGTTCAATCAATTATCACTTATTCAGAAACATATTTACCAACATTACGTCCAGAGGTCGCCAGAAGGATACTTGCTCAAGCATGCCATTTCAAATGTATTACAACAAATATGATTTCAAAACTGCATACCCAGAAAGATTATGCACCTGGAAATTTCAAATACACTAATAAAATTTGGTTATAAAAAACTGGCATGATCGTAAGTACTAAGAACATAAAATTAATGACAGAATCAAAACTAATAAAATACAATTAACCAAGAAGAATACATTGCATCTATTATAGATGAATACAATATCAAATGGAATGCTAAGACAGAATCAGAACTCCCGCCTGGTTATTATTTTAATGATCAAATCACAATCATTGGAATTTAAAACTCAAAACAACACGCGACTTGAAATCTACATAGACTGTTAAAGAAAGACTAACTAAGCCAGATCATCATGGTCGCTCATGTTCCGGAAGACAAACAAGTAGCTGATATTTTAACTAAATTAGTTACAATAAAAATTATTAATGAATTGGTTCCAGTTGTCTTTTTGATTAAATTAAGATAGGCTGAATCAAGAGGGTGTATGAATATCATTAGCAGGTGAAAAATTTTCTCGACATTAATGTCGACTTTAAACTAATTATTTTACAGTCTCTTTAGATGAATGAGACTAACTAGTAATATTCAGTAACCAAATGTATGTTGGTTTAGTCCGCTGTAACTTTATTTATAGCCACCGGCGGTGATTCTTTAGTTCCCAGTAAACTTCCCCCGCGCTTAATAAAAATACTGGGGATTCAAAATTTTTACGGGTAGTTGAAAATGAAGTTACAACGGACTTAACTAAGATACATTCGATTTTTACATATTACTAGTTAGTCTCATTTGATTAAAAAGACTGTATATACTTTGTAGTTATTCCTTCTATAACAAAGAGTTAATCACAAACTAAGTTTTACTATCTACCAACCCTAATTGTTACATATGTTAATACATAAGATACAGAAAGGTCCGTATACAAAGTCCTTAGAACTACGTTCACAATAAGTACAACATTTGGTACTTAACCACTGTATTGTGAGTAATAATATGAAAATGGTGTTTATTATTATTTGTGGTCAAGTGTACTACGATAGTATGTTTACGCAAGGATTGGCATTCAAAAAACGACAGCTTTTTCTAAGTTATCGATGCTATAAAGTTTATGTTACCAAAAAGGCTTTAGGTACTTGGCAACCTGGCAGTACCAAAAAGGCGGTTGAGGCATTAGATTTAACTGATTATTACGTTTCACATATGAAGCATGTTGGCATTTATATTCTCTCTCCCAAATCACCAAGAAAAAGTGCCGTTATCCTTAAAAAGAATACGTTGTAATAAATCTTATCACACTGTACCATACAGTCTGAATCATTGTTTATCCAAGCAGTTTTTTCAAAGTATAATTAATTTAAATTAGCAAATGCAGACAAATTGAAATCCAAAAAAAAAAGTTAACTCAGTTGCTTTGCCTTCACTATAGAAACAAACGTCCTAAAGTTGAGAAGACCGTTTAGGTTGAAGAAAACATTTGGTCGGCATATAACAAAAGTTCCTGCAAAACACGTGAAACACATAGCCTGTAATGTCTAATTGACATCTATGCTGGCAATTTTTTTAAAACCATAGATGAGGATTATTATCCAGCAGTGTGGTTTTAAAACAAGTTGTTTTAGCAGCCACGTTACCAAAAAATATTATTTCAGTTTCCAAATTGAATATGGACACCAGGCTAAGAAAAGCTGAGATTGGTAAGTCCAAGCGAGATTGAAATAATTGAGGCAAGCGTACCTTGAATTTGTGCACCTAAAACATCAGGGGTACCAGAAGTTAACATCAAATCTCCTGAAGCATAGTAGACGCCTCTGCACCAACAGTGGCCAACAGTTTACCAACATAGCTTTCCCAATTTGGATAGTTTACAGCAGCAGATAGCTTAAAAGTGCTATTTTATACTATGCGGGGTCCATTTTATAACAACAGTAAAATTTATTTAAAGAAACTAAACAAAATGTACAAACAGATTAAATACAAAATTAACTAAAGAACGTAGAAAAAGAAACAATTTTAAACTTTTGTTTATACTACGAATTCCAATGTTTACGACCGTTTCTTCTTCTAATTGACAACGTTTCATAAACGTTTCAGGAAACAAATTTATTTTTAACAAGATAAAAAAGATGATTGTATTATAAACATAGGGGACTTGTTCATGCATCCGAAAGTCAGGCGACACTAAATGTTTTACTTGCGTGAGTAAAACTAAAGGTTGAGTACTGGCAACCACGATTACAATGTTGGTGGGCTAATCCATACTGATTTGCTTGGTCCAATGTATAAATATTATAGTCTCTGCAGACCATAAATCAAAAGTTGTTTTACTTACACTCCTCAAAGTAAAAGTAATGTTTACAAAAAAAGTTGTTGAGATTGTTGAGATTGGTAATTCTGAGTGAGACTAAATAATAAATTATAATATTGTATTATTAAGTTGAGCCTCAAAATTTAGTTGCAAATCAGAAAAGAAATTATTAGTTAACGTTGGAATTCTTAGTATAAATAAAACGAAGAATTTCAAGGTTTGTTAATAATGGGCGCTGCATCTAGAGTAATCAAATTACAACAGGTTATGAGTCAAATCTCGACTCTATTTCCAAAGGATAGTTCTGCAAAACTAACTGCTACTGTGAACTACCCAAAATGGGAAACTATGTTGGTAGAATGTTGGCCACACTGTTGGTGCAAGTGTTGATGTTCATTTTGCTTCGGGACATTTGATGTTAACTCCTGATACTACTAACGTCTTAAGTGCCCAAATTCAAGGTATAGTGTTGATCAGAAGAAGATATTCACATATCTCTGTTAGAGAACTATCTAACTTAGTTGATTCTGCTGTTGATGCCAGAACAAAAGGTGCTTCTCCTGGTGAAGCGTTAGCTATTTTTAAGAATGTTTGCTATCAATTTAATAATACTCCGGAAATTAATCAAATGATGGGTTTAATCTACTTGAAGATGTTCAATTCACCATTAGCTAAAGCAAAAGTTTTAGACTGTGCTGCTCCTGATTTAACTTTATCAGCTGTTGAAGCAGCACTTGAAGATTTTAGTCCATCCGTTCCTCAAACTTTTATGGTTAAGAATAACAAAAATAGAGGTAAAAAGAACTTGAAAAGAAACCCAAATGAAGTTACATGTCTTAGATGTCAAACTCCTGGTCACTATGCTAGAGATTGTACTGCTCCCGTTCCTGCTTCTGCATCAGCATCGGGTGTCTCTAAACAAGGTGCATCAGCATTTACTACTACCTCAAATGGTTTTTTTCCCTGGATGGCCTCCAATTCTAGATTACCTATATCAAGAAAATATTAGATATTGGTTCCAATGTTCATATTGCTGTAAACAAAGATCAATTTGTTGAATTTGAAGCTATTAGTGGTCAAATTTCTGGTATTGCTGAAGATTCGTTAGAAGTTAAAGGAATTGGTAAACTTATATTAGTTCATCCTACTACTGGTCATGAAATTATTTTAAATGATGTTCATTATGTTACTAATGCTACTCAAAATATTTTGTCAATTAAAAAAGCATCTAAACTTGGTATGTTTTTATTTACTGAACATGATGTTCAATTTCTTCCATAGAATTCTGGGGAACGTGTTCAAATCAGTTCTACTGAAGGTTCATTATATTTTTTAGATTATCTTCCAGTAGCTGCCAAAACATTTGATGTTACATCTGGTAATGTTGAATTAATGCATTCCAAATTAGGTCACCCTTCTCCAGCAACTCTAAAATATTAGGGTATTCTGGTGGTCCATCTGTTGAAAAATGTGTATCATGTGCAGCTGGCAAAATGACAAAGGTTTATCCAAAAGTATCTACTAGTCCTCCAGCAAGTGCACCTCTTCAATTAATTCATGCTGATGTTTGTGGTTCCTTTCCAATTAAAGGTAATAATAATGAAAAGTTCTTCTTAACTATTTTTGATGATTATTCAAGGTGGACCCATGTTGTTCCAATCCAGAAGAAATCAAATGTTACTGAATTGATCCAATCTTTTATTCAAACTGCTGAAAACTTATTTGCTGCTAAGGGGGATATAAAGCTGCAATCTTAAGAACCGATATTGGTGGTGAATTTTGTAATGATGAAATGAATGCTTATTGTGCTGAAAAGGGAATTACTCATCAAATGACCGTTCCTTATAACTCATCTCAAAATGGTGTTGTTGAAAGAAAACATAGAACCATCCAAGAAAAGGTTTGCACTTTGTTGTTTTCATCTGGTTTACCTGAAAATTTTTGGTCTGAAGCTGTTAAAACTGTTGAATATTTAATTAATAGATATCCTGCTGATAATCTTAAGGGTCGATCTCCATTTGAAAGATGGTATGGGTACAAACCAAATTATGATATTATTCATCCCTTTGGTGCTGCTTGTTATGTTTTAGTTCCACCTGAGAAAAGAACATCTGCATTTTCTCCTGTTTCAGTATCTGGTATTTTAGTTGGTTTTAAATCAGTTCATAAAGCATATAGATGCTTTATTCCCTCACTAAAAGATGTCATTATTTCCAATAATGTTAAGTTTAATGATAAATTGTTTCCATACAAAAGATTTGAGAATTTACCAATACCTAATAAGTTTGTTGAGATTGGTAAGTCTAAGCGAGACTGAATAATGAATAGTAATATTATATTATTAAGTTGAGCCTCGAAGAACCAATTGAATTTTAGTATTGCTCGCAAATCAGAAAAGAAATTATTAGTCAACGTTGGAATTCTTAGTATAAATAAAACGAAGAATTCCAAGGTTGTTAATATTTCTTTTATGTTGTTTTCTTATTAATTTTATATTTATTTATATTTTATTTAGTTTATTTAACTAACAATTACTGTTGTTTATTATGGACGCCTCAGCTAGAGTAAGTAGATTACAACAAAGTTACCACCCTCTGGTGTTAATTTTGGTGCTAAAACTGGTGGTGCAGTATTTCCTTTAGCTGTTGATATTTCAATTATGGATACAGATTCAAGTTATGTTCCATCTGATGAGCCGAACACTACCTCCAAATCGATTAGATGGAATACATCTCAACTTAGATCATCACCATCCGTTACATCTGTACATTCATCTTCAATTGAATTAACTAATGCTGATTCTCAAGTTAATAAATTTACTGATCCAGTTAGTGATGCTAGAATAGCAGCAAGTGAAATGAATACTTCTCATCAAACAAATGCCAATACTTATCAAAACGATGATGATGCTATGTTAAAAGATATGCAAGATGGTGATTCATTTATTGGTGATATATCTGGTGTTCCTTCTACCATTCCATCAGATAACGTTTCATCTGTTGCTGCTTCATCTGTTGCTAATTCATTTGTTGCTGCTCCATCTGTTGCTACTTCATCTATTGCTGCTCCTTCTGCTTTAAATTTTGAACAAGGAGAAATTGATTTGGGTTACATTGATGATATTTATTCTGAAATTGCTGATAATCTTCCAATTGATGCTGAATTACAATTAGATTTGGACTTGACTAACCAACTTACCGATGCTGAACAATCTTCTTCTCCATTAGTTAGAACAATCTCATCTGTTACTGACACCAAAGGACCACCTCCAAAAAGAACTTATAGAGATTTAGGTGCCATTTTCAAAGTTCTCAAAGATGCATCTATGCCTTCTGGAACAAATACAATTCCTACAACCTTCAATCAAGCTATGAAATCACCTGATGTTGACTTTTGGAACAAGGCAATTGCAAAAGAATTAGACGCACATCCTGAAAATCATACATGGGATATAGTTGAACTTACCTTCACATAAACGAGCAATTGGATGTCGCTGGGTCTTTAATATTAAAGACAATATTAATGTACCAATGTTTAAAGCTCGTTTGGTTGCCCAAGGCTTTAGACAAGTTCAAGGTGTTGACTATGGTGAAACTTTTAGTCCTCTGGTTAGATATGAAAGTATTAGAATCTTATTTGCTATTGCTGTACAATTCAAATTGGTGGTACATCAAATGGATGTTACAACAGCCTTTCTTAATGGTGATCTTGAAGAAGAAATTTATATGAAGGTTCCAGGTGGTGTTAATGCTTCAGGAAAATATGGTATCTCGTCTTTGTAGTCTTTATGGTTTGAAACAGGCTCCCCTTTGTTTGAATATGAAAATTAACAATGTAATGATGTCTGCAGGTTTTAAACGGTCATTATCTGAATTTGGTTTATATTCCAAGATTGTCAATGATGAAGTTATTTTAGTTGCACTATATGTTGATGATTTATTAATTTTGACTAATAATATGGCCCTAATTGATCAGGTTAAATTGTTGTTGAATTCAAGTTTTAAAATGAAGGATTTGGGTTTGGTTAATACCTTTTTGGGTATGAAAATTTCGCATAGTTTGAATGGTATATCCCTGCATCTTAATAAATATTTAAACAATGCGTTATAAGATTTTAGTATGACTGGATGTAATGCTGTTTCTAGATCACTTCCTTCAAATGTTAATTCTATTGATGATGGTTCTAAACTTTCAGGATCTGATGCTACAGTATTCGGCAGCATGGTAGGGAAGTTGTTGTTTGCTGCTAGTACAGTTTGAACAGATTTATCATATGCTGCCTCATACTTATCAAGATTTATCAAAGAACCATACTCCAAGCATTTAAGTGCCTGCAAACATACATTAAGATATATTAAAGGTACAACCAAGTTGGGCTTAATATTCTGTGAAGGTAATGAGTTTGAATTAGTGGGTTATTGTGATGCAGATTGGGCTGGTGATAAAACTGATAGGAAATCAATGACTGGTTATTTGTTTAAGTTAGGTAATTCAATTGTTACATGGAAATGTAAAAAGCAACAAACTATTGCTTTATCTTCAACAGAAGCTGAATATATGGCCTTATGTGATGCAGTTAAGGAATTGCTATGGATTAAACAATTGTTACATTGTCTAGGTTTAAAGAGTGATACTATTTCAAAGATATATGAAGATAATAAAGGTTGTAAGCTGTTATCTGAGCATCCAGTTCATCATCAAAGAGCAAAACATATTGATATTAGACATCATTTTATTAGATATCACATTCAAAATAAAGAAGTTGAATTAAGTCTATTAGTACCAATTATATGATTGCTGATATGTTAACTAAAAGTTTAAATAGGGTTAAATTTAATGAAATTGTTGAGATGGCTGGAATGGTGAAGATGTGATGATTTGGTGTTGAGATTGTTGAGATTGGTAATTCTGAGTGAGACTAAATAATAAATTATAATATTGTATTATTAAGTTGAGCCTCGAAGAACCAATCAAAATTTAGTCGCAAATCAGAAAAGAAATTATTAGTTAACGTTGGAATCCTTAGTATAAATAAAACGAAGAATTCCAAGGTTGTTAATATTTCTTTTATGTTGTTTTCTTATTAATTTTATATTTATTTATATTTTATTTAGTTTATTTAACTAACTTTTACTGTTGTTAATAATGGGCGCTGCATCTAGAGTAATCAGATTACAACAACTTCATTATAGTCAACTATTCTTTTTTTTTTACATTAATTTCATTAAAATATACAATTTCATTCAGATTGATTACTTGTACGCATTTTTTATTCATGCTTCATCAATTCAATATATCTTCACATACTGAACTTTTTTTTTTTTCAAGTCAACATCTGTATTACTATAAATGATTGCAGCACCTGAGTTTTGCATTTGGTCTCTCACTACACTATTAGCTCAGGCTCTTAGCAGCTTAGCTACAGTTGATCGGACGGTGAACGGTGCTTTCTGCTAAATATGGCTTACGTAATCAAATATTACTAAATTATATATCATGAATTTTGTTTCCTTGTCATAAAGGTTGTATAGTGTAGTGGTTATCACTCTCGGTTTTGATCCGGGCAACCCCAGTTCGAATCCGGGTACGACCTTAATTTTTTGCATTATTTTTTTGCACAATCAGATATATTATTTTTGTTTTTAGTATCTATTTTTACAGTCCTCTGTTGATTGAATTTCAAGTTTAAAATATTTTCATAAAAAATAAAATATATCTGCTTACGTAATACCGAAAGTTTGCACATGAGCTAAAAAGAGGCTAAAAGTATAAAAAGTGTCAGTTTGTCCGAGTGGTTAAGGAGAAAGACTTGAAATCTTTTGGGCTCTGCCCGCACAGGTTCGAATCCTGTAGCTGACGTTAATTTTTTGCTTTTATTTTTGTTATTTGTTTTTAGTTTTTTTGGGGTTTGTATTAGAATTTGCCTTAAGTTTAGAGAAGGTAACCTATTCTATCGGATTATTTTAATTGTTATTTATTTCTGTATATTTTTTTTTTTACAATTGAACCTACAACAATTATAGTGCAAAGATGGCTTTTCTATTTAAGAGAAACCCTAAAACCCCAGGTGACTTAGTCAAAATTTTGAATGAACAAGTGACTAAATTAGATCAGTCTAATGGATCTGAAAAGAAGAAAGCCCAAGATGAAGCTACAAGGCATTTGATAACATTAAAGTCCATTTTGAATGGCGATGATAGTATTTTTGGTGAATCAGCAATAACATCACAACCTGAAATTCTTAATCAATTGAGCCAAGAGATTTATTCTTGTGATATATTATCAGTATTGATAACTAATTTAGCTGATATAGAATTTGACTCAAGAAAAATCGTGGTTTTATTGTTTAACTCCTTACTTAAACGAAAATCTGGAAACAGGTCGCCAACTGTTGATTATTTAGTCAATAATCCCAAGATAATAACACTGTTGATGCGAGGTCCGGAATTACCAGAAGTTTCATTGAATTATGGAATTATGTTACGTGAAGCTCTTAAACATGAAGTCATTGCCAAAATTGTTATATACGATCCATTGTTTTGGAAGTACTTTACATATGTTAATACGGATATTTTTGAAATATCAACTGATTCATTTGCCACTCTCAAGGATTCATTGACAATTCATGAAAAGTTAGTTGGTGCTTTTTTCTCTAATGATGCCATAATTGATAGATTCATCACATCAATTAATCACCTTATGACAGCAGGAAATTATGTTACCAAGAGAGAATCTACAAAATTGTTAGCAGATTTAATAATGATAAAAGCAAATTATAAAATGATGTCAAGCTACGTGAACAATGTTGAAAATTTAAAGATTATTATGTTACTCTTAGGAGATAGATCAAAGAATATCCAAATTGAAGGTTTTAATGTATTCAAAGTTTTTGTGGCAAATCCAAGGAAGGAAAAGTCAGTCATTGATATTTTGACCAAAAATAGAATTAGATTGCTAGAGTTTTTAGAAACTTTCAATAAGGAAAGAAACGATGATCTCTTTATTGCTGAAAAAGAGTATATTATCCAACAAATTCATCTTCTTCCTAAAATTGTCATGAATGAAAAGTCAGGCGAAATTAAAGAATCAAACCTGAATGGTAAAATAATTAACGAATTTGACTGATTGAAATATAAGTTTCACTAAATTATATATACCCCATAAGATCCCTCATACTTTATATACTTAATATAGAATATTGTGTATTAAAATAGAATCGCTAATTCCTATATTCCACTAATTTCAAAATAAGAGACCATCTAATTCTTTATATCTTTCAGAGTGATCATTTTCTGAAGTACTAAACATTTTAAAGTTTGAAATATCAACGGTATTAGGTTGGATTGCTTTTGCGTTTTCGGTCGGCATCAAATTTGATTCAACAGTCACTTCACTTTCATCTACTATAATTTTATTTGGCCAATATGTATAACCAAAGTTGTTTTTATCAATTAGAAGTTGTCCTTCATTAACAAAGTTATTCAATATAGTTTCCAAAATGAGAAAATTTATGTCAAATTCTTCATTTTGTAATTGTAAAGCAGATAATCCAGGATTTGATATTATATAGTTGAAAATTTTAGTTTTGACACTAACATCATTATTACTTTTGGAGACAACATAAATGGATTTAGTGTTTGAAGAATCACCTATATCTTTTCCTCCTAATTGCAATACTTCGATCTTTTCACATTTCATGTTGAGATTTAGCTTATCAAATTGAGAAACTGCATCATAAAGCTCTTCAGCTGATATTAAATTTATTTGTCTTGATTTATTATAGAGAAATAATAATTCGTATAATGTTATTAAACCTTTTTTCTTATCTAAAATATTTTCATCAGTTAAAAAATCACATATGTCTCTACTTAATTCATTAATATACACTAAGGAAAATTTTGATTTAGTTTGTTCTGATTTTTCTTTTTTTAAACTATTCAAGGCATTTGTCATTTTGTTTCTTCGTATAGACTTTTCAATTTGTTTATTATTCAAAAGTTGTCCAATTTTCACTACAGAATTTCTTGAATTTTGAAGTAGCTGATTATTTCTATCATATGCTAATGTCGTTTTGTTTTTATCAGCAAGTACCTTTTGATATTTACTGGACATAGCAATTATTTTTTTAGCCATAGACATCAATTGGTCTAAGTCTTGGACAGATTGTTCCAACAATGAAGAAAGCTCATGTGATTGTTCTACTGATTTGTTTGTTAACCCATGTATCCCGTTAGAAAGAGAAACAACTTTGTTATTTCCATCAACATTTATGTAGCTTTCTTTTTCCTTCTTTAACGTTTTATGTAATTTATCGTTTTGGTCATTTTTCTTAATACTTTTTTTTGCTAAATATGAATGAACTATATCTGATATTTTATCGTAAAGTAATCTGTGCCCTCCTTTACGAAAGGATAGTTTTATGATACTCAAATCAATAGATTCATATGATTCAGTAGTTTTGAGTTTCACCTTAGCTGTGTCTTCACTTTTATCATAAGGATGTATCAAAAATGAATTATTAGTCAATTTAGTACCACAGATTTCACATTCTAGCATAGATGGATGATTGACGAATGTACAACTAGGACATATTGATGCATCAAATGAAACAAGATCAAAATCAGTATTTCCATTCGTTTTACTTTCCTCCTTGATAATTTTTTCAATTTGATCGTAATGTGACTGAATACCACAATTATTACATATTGGTAGATCAGTTTCTATACTATCCAATAGAACAGAGGAGCTATTAGAGTAGGAGCAAATTGGACAAGCCCAAGATATATTTTTCTTCTGTTTCTTTGGAGAATTTTGAACTTCTTTAGCAGAATTTATATTACCTTCAGATTGATTGGATAAATTCAAAGTTATTTTTGGACTTGATTTCAGAAATCCATTGTAAAGATCTATATCTTGTATTTCCTTCAATTGTATTGCTAAATTTAAGTTTTTCTTAATGTCATTGACAAATACCAATCTTTTATTAGTTAAATATATTCTCCCTTTTTGAAGATCCTCTACTTTATAACTATCTTGATAAACACCAACATCATTCACCATCAAAATATCATATTCATTTGGTTTTAATATTGGTCTTCCACTTGGGGAAAGTGAGATTTGTCTCCAATAGCTCGATTGAAATTCCTTCATATAATAAAGAGCATAAAATCAGGGTTTTTTCAAGTTTATTTCAATGATAAAATAAGTCTAGAAGTTGTTCTAAGCGTAGAATCTTAATAATCTAGAAAGTGTAGTATTATCATCAATTTATAATAGAGTGAATTATAGTTGTCTTAAGATCATAAATGTTTATAATGCGGCGGTGCATATGATAACTTTTTTTGCTTAGATGTGGCGAGTGAACCTATTTTCAGTTACTTTATTATTATTATTATTATTATTATTATTATTACATTGAAACTTAAGATATAAATATATAATAGATACAAAATTATGATATAGATACAGATATCAGATATATTGAACTATTCTACTAATGAGTGGAAAAGAATAAACATTTTTGTTAATTCCTTTAGTCCTTCAACATTATAATTGCCAACTTCATTCTTCAATTCTTCATATACTACCTCTCTCTTCAAGACACCAGCTATTAAGTTACTGAAGTGTACCTTGATGGTTTCAGCTTGTAAATTACATACAGAATTTTGAGATCCTGAAGAAATGATGATACTATTTATCAATTGGAAAACAGGAATTAATATCTCATAATATGATATTATTTCTTGTGCAGTATCATTGTCATTTATTTTCAGTGGATTGTCAAGTGATATTTTCATAGTAACAAACGCTGATGATCCATTCAAGTGTTCTTGAAGTTTCAATTCAAATCCTAAATCTGCATCTAATTGTAAAAATTTACATTCTTGAATAGTTTTGAAAATATCATTTCTTATTAACATTTGAGCACCATATCTAATTTGAGCAATTCTTGTTAATAAACTGATAATTGATTTAAAATATGTTAGTTCATATGTCAGTTCATAAAATGTTATTCCAGAATTTCCAGTATTTGGGTTTAATGCACGACAAAAGCTAGCATCAACAACTTTGAATTTTTGAATTAATAGTGAGAAATAATTACCCTTGAACAATGTTTCGAATAAAAGATTCTCTTGAAAGTTTGAACCATTGAAAGAATCAGTAAGTTTGATAATATTTTCTAACAATAGTAATGAAGTAATACGACTCGATCCATCACCAACCAAAGTATCATGGCAAATAACATCAAAAGTTTTTGAATCTAATGATTTCAAAAATACAACTAAATCTGTAATGTTCCTTGTATTATGTGATATATTTTCAACAATATTACTACCAATAATGTAAAGATCAGATCTTAAATTTGAAGTTGAAAATGGTAATATAATTCTTTGCATAGCAACTTTGAAAAGAGGGAACAAACGATTGTAATCAAACAAAGATCTTGCTTCAATTTCACTTTTATTAGTGTATAAAATATTTTTATCTGCACTATAAACAGATAGCAAATGAACACATAAGGATGATAATAATTCAGCAAATGTTACATCATAATCCATATATTCATCAAGTTTAGGAGTAATACATTGAAATACTTCCACAATAAAATCAGATCGAACACTTATTTTCATATCAAGTTCAGCAACCAAAACTCTGACCAACAATGTCCATGAAGATAAATATTTGTACATATTAAATTTGAATGTATCATATGAAGCTGAACAAATAATAATTTTTTTCAATTTGGCACTTTCCATTGCAATAATACGTTCATTTTCTTTAACATCAAAACTTTTCTTTGAACTCTTTGCATATAATGCAACCAATTTATCTATAATACTTAAATCATAATGCGAATTATTAGTTTCAGTTGTTACATCTATTGATTTTATTCTTTTGAAAATATATTCGTAATCAAATGACGCAAATGTGTTATCAATTGGTTCAATCATATTATATGCCTTGAAATTGAGAATATCTAAATAGTTTAAAACCTTTGAGGATGCAGAAACAAAGCTTGAGAGATGGGTTAATGTTTCCAGATATGCTCTTTTAAGTGATAATGTACCATTAATTGAAGATACATGAATTTCAACAGCAATTAATTCAAGTAAATTATGTCTGTAAAATATGAAATTATTAAATGTAGATATTGCTTCACCTTCTGAGCAGAACTTGTTTTCAACTTTGAAAGTACCATCAAATTTCATACCAGAAAATAAACTGTTAACAGGTAATTTTTTTGTATTCTCCAATAAGAATAAAATAAGGTTATTGTTAGAATTTAATGGAGATAATTCAGAACCATCAGTACGAATATATTGTAAAATCTTTCTACCAGTCATATCAGATTTGCATAATTTCACAATTATTTCTAAACATAAACTGCAAACTTTCACAAAAGTGTAAGAGAAATTAGAAACATCATTAATTGATACCAGAGTTGTTTTAAGAATGTTAACAATCGACCTAAATAAAGATTTATTGGATGCTATAGTTGTTTCAACATCTGGAGAACCAAAGTTAATTTTTTTAGTATCAAAACCTAAAAGAAAATGAGCTATTGTAGGTTGTTTATCATCAATTGAAAGATTTAGGTTTAAGAAGTTTAAGATTGCAAATTTAATAGATAGATATTCCTGACTATAATTTGGATTTTCAATTTGATTAATAAATTGTGACCTTATACGGATAGTTTCATCAATTGTTTCACAGAGGACAAGTAATTTGTTTTTCTTGATTAAATTTGAATGAACACCTATTTGTAAATTATTGAATTCTTTTGAAGTTGATAATTTTTTCAAAATGGATAATGATTTTTCAGCAACTTGTAATTGTGTTGAACCAACATATAAAGAAAAATTAGCAACAACAGGTAAATTTAAAATAAAACTTTCAGAAAATCTGTGTAAACCAGATAAAGCAACTGTAGTTGGATCAACGTAGTTATTATCAGGTAATCTTAAAATTGGAATTAGTTCATCTGTAAAGAAACTTTCAAACAATAATGCATTATCAATAAGCTTTAATGATTCCTCTAAAGTTTTCGTAACAATTGAAATTTCTGATAATTCTGATAATCTATCAATTCCTAAATTAGATATATTGAATAGAGAATCATAAACTTTATTATCATATAAAACATTCAACACAGCAGAACCTTGATGTGATTGCAAATATGTGATGATATTATTATTAGCAGTGACAGAATCTATATTTTTAATACGACAAGCAGCAGCATTTAAAACAATATCCGGATCAAGTTGATTCAAACAAACATTCATTAACTTTAAGATGGAAAATTTCAATAATGTCTTTTCATTATCTGAAGCATCAAGATAATCAACTTCTGGGAAAACTTTACCACAAATATAATTAATATAACACCAAACACCTGGTCTTCTAACCATTGAACCTAATTCTTGAGGAAATGAATGTTTTAAAGATTGTGATATATTAGTTGAGGAATCTAATGGAGTTAAAAGTTTGGTAATTAAATCGACAAATCCGAAAATTGAATGATAATCAGCTAATTTTTTAGAAAAGTTTTCATTAGTGAAATTTATGAATGAATTATTTTTATTATTATAGAAAAAACAATTATCAATAGCTTGCCAAAATTTAAATCTTTCTTGTTCAGAATCACCTAGTAACGAAGTTAATAATGCCATTATAGAACCATTTAATGAAGTATTAGAATTCAAAAGATTTATGAGAATTGTAAATAATTGATTATTATCACTATCAAGTAACTCAACTTTTGCCTTTGTACTATTTTTGGAAACTTGAGAAATAACTTGAAAGAAACCAGAGATATAAATAATTGAATCTTCACCTAATTCTGTTACAATTTTTTTATTAGATGAATTATTTGAATCAACTAAATTACCTAATACTGAATTTTCCAAAACTTTAGAAAGTGCATCATTATAATAAGATAATGTTGAATAAATTGTTGACCAACTGATTGATGAATATTTAGTAAGTAAAGTTGAATTTTCTCTTGGATTAGTTAATACATTTGGATTACTTGAATTTGTCATTTGTAAAAATGTGAAAACATTAATCGAATTACTTTCACCTGTTGCTAAACTAGCTAAAACCATTGCAAAAGTTGACATTATTAAGGGAGAATTACAACGGGATGCCCATTGTAAAAATCCATAAAGGGAAGATGAAGTATCTGACCAAATTTCAGTTGCATATTGTGGTCTTTCACTATAAAGATAATAAATTGACATATAGAAACGTTCTAAATCTGCATTTTCAGTTAATTCTTCTAAATTGAAATCCTCTGATGAAAGTAATAAATCTTCTTCAGTATCTCTTAATTGTGACATGAAAAATGCTGCATTTGAAATAAAAGAATGAATAAAAGTAGATAAAATTGGAACTAAGAAATCCACAAAATGTTCATTAAATGTAATTTGATCATCTATTTTATAAATTGTAACAGCATCAGTTTCAATTGATTCAGAACCTAATAATTTTTGTCGTTGTAAAGAACTTTTAGCTCTAGATGTTGCCTCTTCATCAATATCAAATAATCTAATAGGTAAAGATTTTGGAATATGTTGTTGTAAAAATGATCTAAAATCATAAAATGGTTTAATTGAATGATCTAAAGTTGATTCAATTAATGAAATATCTGCACAAATTGATAATAATTGTTCTAATGCACCAGCTGATACAAATTTTTGCATTGGATCATCAACTGAAGCAGTAAAATCAAATTTATTTTTTCTATCTTTACTTTTTTTACACCAATCAATAAAATTAGTTGTAAAAACAAGTAATATCAATGCTTTAATAGGACATTCAGCTAATTTATCAATATTATTAACACTATCAATTACTAATTTTTGAAGGTTTTCAACATCATTATCATTAATTTTATCAAGATTTGAGACATAAGTGAAAAGTCCAGGAATATAACATAACGAAAAATTATCAGTTGGATCAAATGATGTAATATGATTTAAAATTGATGTAAAATTATCCAATGTAAAATGATTTGATTTAAATCCTGAATATATATAACCTAATAAAATTTCACCAACAATTTGGTATTGTTTGAATAGTTGATTTCTTCTAAATCTAATATTTTTCATAAAAGGTGCATGTTCATGAAAAGTACCTAAAACTTTACTTCTTTCAACAGATTGTTTAATTAATTCTAATTCTTTTTCAATAGCTTTGAATGATTCTAGGATATGAGTTATGGAGAAGTTTTTAATTTGAAAGATTTTATCTTTTAGGTAAGTTTTTCCATTATTTTGATTAGATGAATCATTGAAAATAGAAATTTCAGTTGATGAAGAAGAAATAAGATTTTCATTTTGATTAGATTTTGAAATATTAATTGAATTTGAAAAACATAAATAATAAGAAACAATTTGTAAAATATAATCTCTTCTTGAATAATAAGCTGCAATTGCAGAATCTAAATATGAAGTACCTAAATTTTTCAATTCATTTTGAGTTGCATAATAAAATATTTCAGCTGCAATTAATTCATCAATATTTAATAAATCAGATAAATTAATAACATTTTCAATAAAAGTTTGATTAACTTGAAATGATGAACCATCAGATAATGTTACATTACCAGATTCTAATGATTTCCTACTAGTTTCAGATTTTTGTTTAACAATTAACAGAGAAATCAAATCATCAGATAATTCCTCAGTTAATGATTGAATTAATTCATCATTTTTTGATGATAATGCATTGTATAAAGCCTGAAACGGCAGAGTAGACCAATTATACGTCATCCCCTACTACTATCAACAGTTTTAACTATATTAAATTGTATTTCAAGAAGAAGTCCTACTATAAACAACCACTCTCTCTTTTTACAAATTTTATAATTTTCCTTTTTGACATGAATTTGGAAATTTTGAAATTTTTATTATTTTGTATTACATCAGCAATTCAATATGTGATAGGTAACACTTACTGCTTCTTTAAGAAGATATACATAGAGATAGACATAAATAATGACTGAAGATAATACGTACAATATACCGTTGTTTCAAATAACTGATAAATCCTTATTGGAACAATGGAAATCACCTGAAAAACGGATATTTTCAAGCATTGATATACCATCATTTAAAAAATCCAAGGCAATTGAAAATATAAATGGTATAATAACATTAATTTGTTCAAATATATCATTAAAAAATGTACCTAAGGGGGCATTGGATGATAAATTAGTTTATTTTGAAAAAAATTCATTTGAAAAACCAACTGAAATTAGTGGGAGGAAGCAACCACCTGTTTTTGATAGTGCTAATGATGGAAATGATAAGGATATTAAAGAAGAATATTCTCCTATAACTGTAAGTATATTAAACATTCTCAATGAATTTCAAGTGTTAAAAGATGATACACCACCATTTGAAGGTCCAAGAAGGTATGGTAATTTAGCCTGTCGTAATTGGCATGATAAAATAACTGATAAAATTGATGATATTTTAAATAATGAATTAAAATGCTATTTCTACAATGATAACGATACTGATATTGATGTTATAAAGGAAAATTTTGAAGGATTTAAGAAGGAAATCAAATACTATTTATTAGGATCATTTGGTTCAAGAGAGAGATTGGATTATGGTACAGGGCATGAATTATCATTTATTGCATTTTTAGGATGTTTTATAATGATTAATTTAATCAATAGACATGAATTTAATGGTAATGAATGGCTTATAATATTATCTAAATATTATGATTTTGTTAAATCATTAATATTAACATATACATTAGAGCCTGCAGGATCACATGGAGTTTGGGGGTTAGATGATCATTTCCATTTAATTTATGTATTTGGTGCATGTCAATTAATAGATTTTAATAAATTAGGAAATGATAAAAAAATAATTGATCCAAGGGATAATTATTCAGTATTAAATTTTCGAATGAATTTAAGTCCATCATCAATTTTAAATACTGAAACATTAAGGGAACAAAGAACTAAAAATTTATATTATAATGCAATATCATTTATTAGAATGGTTAAAAAGGGACCATTTAAGGAACATTCACCAATATTATTTGATGTTGCATCAACTAAAAATTGGGAAAAAGTTGTTAAGGGGATGTTAAAAATGTATTATGGAGAAGTTTTATCAAAATTCCCAGTTGTTCAACATTTTTATTTTGGTGGAGTATTTTATCCATGGATTGATTGTCAAAATAATTCAATATTACCATCTAGTGAAGGTGAAAATTTAAATGATGATAATATGATGATGAAAAAGAGTAATAGTGGTAGTTATAGTAATAGATATCAAAATGAAGTTAATTCAACAATGAGTGGATCATTTATTAAACGAGAAACTGATTTGAATAAATTAATAGGTAATCGTTCAAATAGGGGTGGGAATAATGATAGATTTACTGAAGTTACAACCAAAGCTCCATGGAGTAGGTAGTGATGATGATTAATAATGTAAATTATGAAAAGAATGTTATTATTATACATGCACACACGATGTATTTAATTCTAAGTAAAATAAATAAATATACTGACATTAAACTTAAGCGGAACCAGTTCCGAAAGCTTTATCGAATTCAGTAAAGACAAATCTATATCTAACATCACCATCCCAAGCTCTAGTTAAGGCAGTTTCACAACCTTCTTCAGAAATTGGAATAGTTTCAACCCAAGGAACAATATTATTTTCAGCAGCTAAATTAAATAATTCAACTGCTTCCTCTCTTGAACCTAAAGCTGAAGAACATAAACAAGAACCATTACCAAAGAAAGTAAATGGTGAAACATTATATTTTTCATCAGCTGCAGGTAAACCAACTGAACAAAATCTACCTTCAACTTTTAAAATTGATAAGAAAGCATCAATATTTAAACCTGATAAACCAATTGCACAATTTAAGATTAAATCGAATTGATCAAAATATTCTTTTTCCCAACCATCAATACCAGTTGCAATAAAACCTTTTGCACCTAATTCAAAAGATTGAGCTTTCTTTGAATCAGTTCTTGAGAAAACATAAGCATCAGCACCTAAAGCTTTACAAAATTGAACAGCTAAATGACCTAACCCACCTAAACCAACAATTGCCACTTTTGGAATTTCATTATTTGGTAAATTTTTTGGTATATATCTCTTTAATGGAGAGAAAACTGTTAAACCAGCACAACATAATGAAGCAGCATGAATTGATTGTAATTTTTCAGGAATTGGGAAACACATATATTCATGAGCACGTACATGAGATGCATAACCACCTTGAGAGATATAACCATCAGGATATTTACCATCATAAGTTGTAACACCATTTGCACAATATTGTTCATTACCATTATGACATCTATTACAATTTAAACAAGCAAAAGCTTGAGCACCTAAACCAACTCTATCACCTAATTTATGTAAAGTAACTTTAGAACCAATTTTAACAACTTTACCAATAATTTCATGACCAACAACTTGAGGTAAAGTAATTGAACCCCAACCATGATCACCACCCTTTGCAGTCATTATATCAGAACCACAAAGACCACAACATTCAATTTCAATATCAATATCATTTTCACCAAAAGTTTTAGGTTTATAAGTAATATATTTTGGTTTATTCCAATCTTTTGTATCAGTAATTGCAAAACCTGCAAATTCTTCTGGGTAATTAACTTTAGCCATTATTGTTTATCGAAGGAAGGAAAGGAAAGAAAGGAAAGAAAGAGTATAAATTCAAAAAAAGTTATTAATATTATGTATTTCTTTGGGAAATAAATCACATTTTATAAGAATCTGTGATAATAAGCTTAATGAAAAATAAATAAGTTTAAAACATTTTGAACTTAAAAGGGTAATAAATTGCGATTTCTCAATGAAATAATAAATTCACAATAAAATTTCTTTCAAACTATTGATAAATAGATTAGCGGATAGTTAATACTGAATTGGGTAATCAGATCCACTGTTGATTTTTAATTTTGACAGATTTGAATATTAGAAGGGCATTGCTTATGTAATCAATATGCTTATGTAATATTTGGTTATGTAATATTGCATTATGTAACCAAAACAAGTATATGACATCATCATACGTAATACTAAAATTAAAACTAATGAATCATAATGACGTAAACTATACCCCATCTAATTACCCCATTTTTTTCAAATGTACACACTATATTGTATTACCAACCCTTTATCACAGTTTCGTAATAAATTGCACATTTACGCATTCTCCACATATTCTAATTCCCCCCCCTCCCCCCGGTTATTGTCGGACATTTTGACAATTAATCCATTACACCGTCCACCCCCATCATCCATTATCGGACATCGGAGAAATTAGAGTGGGCGGGCTGAGCTAACTTTTCTCCTTTTTTTTCTTTTTCTTCTTTTCCAATTATATAATCATTTGTCCGTCAATTTAGCGCTATTACGTAATAGGTGTGAAAAATAGGGGGACGAGTAAGTAAATTTTATAGTGTTAACATGCATAATAAAAGTTAAAAAATAGAATACGTAATGCATAGCAATTATGACATTTTCATTATTATTTTTATTTTATTAAACTTTTTATTTTATGCATCAAATTCTTCACTTTGTGATCATTTGTGTTTATTTAAATGAACCCTCTTCCCCCACTTTTTTGTAAAAATATTTTCTTCCTGGCTTTTATCTTTTTCTCTTTACTCTTTGTTCTGTTTCTTTAAACATCAACAAAGAAAATTTATAACAAAGATAAATTTCTGTTATACTCTATACTTTAAATTTTTATTATAAATACTCCACTACAAATCTTTATTTTAGAAATTAGAAATCTTATTTAATTTATTCATTGCAAAACAAACTTATATTATATTATACTATCTATAAACAATCATGTCTTCAAACGAATCAAATAGTTCAGTCTTTGATGACAATAAACTTGATGATGAACAAAATCAAAATCAAAATCAAAATCAAAATCAATCACCTTTAAAAAATGAAAAATTTGATCAAGATGTAACTAAATTGAGACATATTAATGATGATGAATTTAAATTAACTAAATATTCAATGTCTTCAAAAATTTCAACTTTTGGTTTAAAGGGTAAAGCACTTAGTTACCTGATTACTTCCTCTTGTGTCATTGGTTTCTCTCTTTTCGGTTATGATCAAGGTTTAATGGCAGGTATTATTACTGCTCCTCAATTCGTTGAAACTTTCCCTGCTGTTGGTGGTGAATCTCATCATGCAACCGTTATTCAAGGTGCTGTTACCTCTTGTTATGAACTTGGTTGTTTCTTTGGTGCTTTAGCTGCAATGTATTTAGGTGATAAATATGGTAGAAAACCTTTAATTATTACAGGTGCAATTATTATCATTATTGGTACTTTTATCTCTATTTTCCCATTTAAGAATCATTGGGCTTTAGGTCATTTTGTCATTGCTAGAGTTGTTACCGGTATTGGTAATGGGTTTAATACTGCTACAATTCCAATTTATCAAGCTGAATTATCAGATCCTAAATATAGAGGTAGATTGGTTAATTTAGAAGGTTCATTTGTCGCTGTTGGTACTTTAATTGCTTATTGGATTGATTTTGGTTTATCTTATGCAAGTGGTTCAGTTTCTTGGAGATTACCAATTTCTTTACAAATTGTCTTTGCTGGTTATGTTTTAATTACAATTATTGGATTACCTGAATCTCCAAGATACCTTATTTCAAAAAATAAAATTGATGAAGCTCGTTATATCTTATCTCAAGTTAATGATTGTTCAATTAATGATGAATCTTTAATTGAAGAAGTTATTTTAGTTAAAGATGCTAATAATAGATTTGAAAAGCAAATCTCAATTAGAGAATTATTTAAACCTTCTAAACATCAATATTTAAAGAGAATGATTATTGGTTCATCAGGTCAATTCTTTCAACAATTTACTGGTTGTAATGCTGCTATTTATTATTCAACTGTCCTTTTTGAAACAACTGTCGGTTTAGATAGAAGATTATCACTTGTTCTTGGTGGTGTTTTTGCAACTGTTTACGCATTATTCACAATTCCTTCATTCTTCCTTGTTGATAGATTAGGTAGAAGACCATTATTCTTAATTGGTGCTTCAGGTCAAGGTACTGCTTTCCTTATTGCTTTCGGTTGTTTAACTCATGATAATAAAAATAATGCTAAAGGTGCAGCTTTTGGTTTATTCTTATTTATTGCATTCTTTGCCTTTACTATTTTACCAATGCCATGGGTTTATCCACCTGAAATTAATTCAATGAGAACTAGAACAATGGGTGCATCAGTTTCAACTTGTACTAATTGGTTATCAAATTTCGCAGTTGTTATGTTTACACCAATTTTCATCAATCAATCTAAATGGGGTTGTTATTTATTCTTTGCATTGATTAATTTTATTTATATTCCAGTTATTTATTTCTATTATCCAGAAACTGCTGGTAGATCATTAGAAGAAATTGATATTATCTTTGCTAAAGCTCATGTTGAAAATAAAGCAGCTTATAAAGTTGCTCAAGAATTACCAAAATTATCAACAAAGGAAATTGAAGAAGAAGGTATTAAATTAGGTTTATATGAAGAAGAAGAAGAATTTATTCATGAATCAAATAGCATTATGACCCATCGTTCAAATGCTGTTGCTGCTGGTAACAATAATAATGAATTTGATGTTTAATCAAATTTAATGATTTATGTCTCTTATTATTCATTCCCTCTTTTAATGACCCCATTTTTATGTTTTTAATTTATCTATCTAATGTGCATTTTATATATATTCTTTCTGTTTAAATTTTAATTAATCTATACTAAATAAAAAAATTATTAATTTATTATTACAAATTATTATTTATTATGAATCACGTCACATTACATTAAAGTTGAACGCACTCCAACTTCTTTGCTACCTTCTCCATCTTTCATCTCACCTGGCCTTTTACTACTTTCAAATTGTGCATAAATATTCGTTAATTTTTCAAGTTCCTTAGCAGAAATAGATCTCTTGGTTTCCTCTAATGATTCCTGTAACTGAGATAATGTAATATAAATAACTTTTTTATGATTAGAAACAATATTTTCTTTCACATTAACTTCAGTATTTTGATCATTCACCTCTCTAGAAATATTACTAATAATAGTTTCAATCTTCTTTTTAACTTGCTCCGTATTACTATACTTTCTTTGATCAGTGATTGATAATTTTTCTTTAAATTTAAAATCGATATCTCTATTTCTATTACTTTCATTATCATTATTTAAATTATTTGAAGTTTCATCTAAACTTTTATGAACACCCTTTAAATATGCATTATATACAACTGCCTGTAAATCTGCACCTGTATAACCAGAAGTTAATTTTGCAATTTCAATTAATTCATCACCAGATTTCTCTAATTTAAATCCATTACTTTGAACAACAGTTTTCAAAATATCATACCTATTTTCATAATCAGGTAAATCACAAATAACACTTTTATCCAATCTACCAGGTCTTAATAATGCAGAATCAATTAAATCAGGTCTACTAGTTGCAGCTAAAACATAGACACCTTCTAATCCCTCTGCACCATCCATTTGTGTCAATAATTGATTAACAATTCTATCAGTTACACCAGTTGAATCATGACCTCTCTTTGGTGCAATTGAATCAAATTCATCAAAGAATAAAATACATGGTTTTGCACTCTGTGCTCTCTCAAATAATTCTCTAATAGATTGTTCACTTGCACCAATATATTTATTTAAAATTTCAGGACCTTTAACAGAAATAAAATTAAGTCCACATTGTGATGAAATTGCACTTGCAAGCATAGTTTTACCACATCCGGGATATCCATAAAGTAAAATACCTGATCTTAATCTTAATGAACATTTCTCAAAAATTGGTGCATATTTTGTTGGCCATTCTAATGTTTCTAATAAAATTCTTTTAACTTCAATTAATCCTCCAATATCTTCCCAATTAGTTGTAGATTTTTGAAGTTTAACACCTCTTAATGATGTTGGTGTATAACCTTCAATTGCAGAAACAAAATTTGAATATTGTAAACTTTCCATATTTTCAGAAATCATATTATGAAATGCTCTGTCAATTAAATTTTTCAAATCAACTGGTAAATAACCATCTAAATCACTTGTAATATCAATTAATTGATTGAAAAGTTTATCATTTGAGTATTTGCTAAAATTTTTCATTATTAAACTTTTCAAAATTTCAACAAGTTGATATTTATTTGGTGCCTCTAAATTAATTTCTTCATCAACAAAATGTCTTTGGAAAATTATTTGGTTAATTGAATCCTTTGATTTAGATGTTACTAAAATATTAATTTTTTTAGATTTAAGTTGATTTTCAAATGTTTTAATTAAAAGTTCTGTTAATTGATGACTATCTCCACTATCACCATGTTCAACTTCCTTAGTTAAAATAAAATCAAGATTTTCTAATATTAATAATGATGGTGAATGCCACACACTTTGTTTAATCAGCTTAACAAATAAATCTGAGAAGTATTTAGATTTACTGTTGTTGGTTAGTTTATCCTCTGAAACATCAGACCCAGTTGCATTGTTTTCATCTTCACCTTCTTCATCTTCATCTCGATAAAAGTATGGTAGATATTCAGAATCTTGATCTGTAAATTTACCCTTCATAGTTCCAACTTTACCAAAATCAACTATTTTAACATAATATCCATTATCATAAAATTCCTGTGCTAAAAACTTACAAATTGCTGATTTACCACTTCCTGATTTTCCATAAAGAAGTGTGGAAACATTATCGTAAAGACTATTTCTTAACAAATCTAATTTTTTGTCTTGACCATGAACTTCAATATCTGTGTTTGGAAATTGTTGTTGTTGAATTCTTGATCTCGGAACTAAAAGATCTTTACCAATCTTTAAAGATATACTATTTGCAAGATTTTTCTTTGTGTCAGCATCATCAACATTTGAATTAGTTTCATCGCTTAATTTTAGCAGTGTCCAAGTGCATAGTGACCTCTTTCTATAAATTTCATTGGCTTTGGAATCTTTAATATGTAATTCTAATATTGCACCTTCAGGTAAAATTTTCGGTATAACAGGTAATCTCATACCGTTTGTTAAAGGTGTGATCTCACCATACATTTCAATCAATCCAGTTCTCAAAACTTCAATAATCTGTTTATTCTTTTCATTTTTCAATGATTTTCTCCCTAATAGAGAACCATTTTTCAATTCAATTTTAGAATCTTCATTTAATGTTGGAGCATTCTCGTCGGATGTTGCTAACTTTCTAATATTAATTGTACAATTTTCAATGCCAAGGCGAACACTTCTTCTACTGTATGGTTCAACACATAATAGTTCACCGCATGTTTGATCTAATCCTAAACTAGTAGCTAATAATGGGGATATAAAAAAAGATTCTTGTTTAACAACGGATAAATCAAACTCATTGTTATTATCTTCAACTGATTCTTCAATATAACGAGCAATAATAACATTCCCAAAAGTTCCCTCTGGTACACCAATTTGGTTCTCCTTCGTTGTTACTTTTTTAGAATAACTTGGGGTTCCTGGACCTTCTATTACTTGTATCTGTACAAATTCACAGTTTTCAAACATAGGTAATTTTGGACCTCTATTATAGATACACATTCCACTTCCTTTTTTTAAAACTACTGATCTTTTGATAATGTTCAGTTGTCTTGAGTTTGATTCTTTACTATTCATATTTTTCCTCTTGGGTGAATTCTCTGCTGGAACATTCGTTTGTTTAGTCTCTGCTAAATTATTATTATGAGGTTTTGGAATAATATGTAATTCAGTATCATTTCCAATTTTTGCAAAATCAACTTCCTTTGTTGGAGTTTTTATTTTGATAACTTTAAACGTTATTGCGCTTGAACTTGTTGAATTTGGATGTGCATGAATTATTAATAAATGATCTTTTTGAACACATCTTACTTGTGATAAAAATGTAGATTCAATTGCCTGTGCGTGAATTTCTGTAAGTTCCCAATCGACTGTAGTTAATGGTTCAATTTCAACAGATGATGCAATTGATTGTGGATTATTTGCATGTGTTAAATCCAATTCAACTGTAATTTTAGTTCCTTTCTTAATATTTAATAATTTAGCATATTGGGAATCAATTTCAATAGATTTTAAATCATTTGTTGTATTACCATTCCAACCTACTGACGCAATTCTTTTCCCAGTTTTAAAATTGTTGAGATGCAAAACAACCTGTTGCACTAGTAGATTAGTGGAATCTAAGATGGGGTAGATGAAAGTTGATGGTAAAGATATTAAACAGCTATTGAAATTCTTCACTGCCACATTGACATCTATACTTAATGACATCTTCAATGGATGGATAAAGTGAAATTGAAATAATGTATTTGAAGTGAAATTATGAATGTAGAACCAAAAATTGCACATTTTATTGATAATGGTTCTTTATCGTGTTCATCCAACTTCAGTAAATCATAAACATGAAAAAATAAAAAAGTACAAGAAAAATAGTGGTTAAACTCCTTATCAGGGGCTCGAACCCTGGACATTTCGGTCGACTTCTTAAAGAATTCTTAAAAGCCGAACGCTCTACCGACTGAGCTAACAAGGAATTTGTGTTTAGGTGTTTCCAAATTTAATACCCATCATTGCTTTTGCACGTGACTATTTTTATTTGGGCTTATATCTTATGATTGAAAGATTAGTTGAGGTTGAAATTTTGCTCAGTCACCTAAACCACTATAAAAAACATTCTAATTTATAAAAAATCTTTTTTTAAGATATAAAATGAAATGTTTAGGACTCAGTAAAAAATTGAAATTTGGTGAATTTTAGTATGACTTAGATGGTATTAATTTTCTTTCAAGCCAATTTTTACAGAAACTAGTATTATTTTATTTATTTATTTAGATTTTATATAATACTCTTGAATTTGTACTTTCTTCTTTTTAACAATTATGGTTAACTTATTAGAAATCATGTATTGGATTTTTTTAGGCTGCAATAGTTTTACTTTTGATAAACTCAGTATTTGACCTATATTGATGTAAGAAATAAAAGAAATGCTTGATTATACCAAAACAACATCTACGAAAATATTATATACAGCTATTTTTATGAAATTAAACTAGGATTATTTATAAAATAAAACAAATTATCTCTTTGCAAGTATGAAGTTAAGTGATCAAGTGCAAAACATCAACTTAATTCCAGATAATATATCTTATATTCTACTAGAAATTTTTTAGTGCTAAAAAGTTAAAAATAAGGAACATAGAAGCAAAACTATTTTGGCAAGAAAACACAGTAGACAGACACCAATAGAAACCATAATTTTTTCCATTATATTTATGAGATAATCACTTAAAAACATAGCCAAGCGCCATCTTTTATTATAAATACTTTTTAATGCAAAAATGCACTTCTGTGCCTTATAGGTAGAACTATTAAGAGACAGATAGACTTTATGGCCTGTTAACTAGCATAATTTCATACCAAAACTAGTTATTTTGCTAGTATACCTACTAAATATTAAATCATAATTTTGAAAAGGGACTCAAAATTGACATCACTGTCTAATGAACCTATATAAAAACGTCTTGATGCCAGTTTCACAGTTAAACATTTAGCTTACGTAAGCACACAAAAAATTTCAAACATATTACCACTAGACTTTTCAATGTAAGGGAATAAATACAAGTTGTTCAATAATATCCACGTGAGGATTAGGTAAGCTGATTACGTAAAGATGATAAGATGGAAATAGGAATTCCGAGATACGGAGGTTCGGAGATGTCGGAGTAAGAAAGGAATGACTTAGATTGAAATTGAATTAATTATGATAAGGAGTGGTATGATTGATAAGGAATAGTTTAATTAACTATATTAAGGAATGGTTAATATTGTAATATAAATAAGTATGATATCCTGTATAACTTTGTATAACTCTCTTCTGAGAGGGGACATTTAATCAGAGTATTAGTTAGAGAACAATCTACTAATTAATACCAACCGTCTCATTACTACTCGCTGTCTATTACACAAATAAAAGGTCCAACGAGTAAACTTATCTTATACTTATTACTTCCATTACGTAATTAAGTATTATCCACTATATCGTATATTTTAGTTTACATTCAACATAACAGCTCTTATGGCCAAGTTGGTAAGGCGCTACACTAGTAATGTAGCGATCCTCAGTTCGACTCTGAGTGAGAGCACTTGTTATACTCAGCGCAAGTGGTTTAGTGGTAAAATTCAACGTTGCCATCGTTGAGCCCCTGGTTCGATTCCTGGCTTGCGCAGTTTTATTTCCGAGATAGTTTAGTGGCTAGAATTTCCGCTTGTCACGCGGGAGACCGGGGTTCAATTCCCCGTCTCGGAGTTCTTTTTGATAGTTTAACAACTACTTTTTTTAAATGTAATTGTTGTTTGTCATAATTTTTTGCTAGTTTATATTGCAGAGAAGAAGAGTGTCCAAAAATTTTAAAAAACATTCACATTTCTTTTTATCTTGTAATAACATTTTATCGCGGACTTTCTAATTATCTATTCTGAAGTTTTCTTATTGATGTTTTACATGAGATCTATTTTTATTAAATGTTGTTGAACGATAAAAAATTAATAATAAAATTTTTGGTAACAATATATTTATGTTTTTTTCTTAAGAAAACCATCTTGATATACCTACAAATTTCTTAAGCAAACGAACCAAAAAAGTTAAAAAAAATTACATAACTGTGATCAAACTTTTCGTCCAAAAATTTCTGTTTGATCGACAACTGCAGGATTCGAACCTGCGCGGGCAGAACCCAAAAGATTTCGAGTCTTCCTCCTTAACCACTCGGACAAACTGCCAAACATGGCTTAACGCCGGCCTGAATTTTCATCTCACCCATCCATTGATTACATAATCATATATACACAAGTAATAAAACTTGTGAAAACTAGGTTCTGTAAAACCTTTTGGCAATATTCGTTGAATATAAAGCAACTTTTACTTACAGTAGCGTTTAAATAATGTTTTAGTTGCTCATTTAGCTGTTTTTTTGGCAACACATCCTTTTCAACACCTCTATTTAAAAAGGAGCTTTGAAATAAGACCAAAACGATGCTTTTTCTAGGCTTACAAGGTTTGTAAAGAATATTATTTGATGTACTTAATAGTCATAAGTTTTTTAGATAGGATTAAACAATACCATTATCGTATACAAATTTTGTTTTTTTTACTATCAAATTTGACCTAGCTTTGAGTAACTTTTTGAAAGCCGTTTATCCTTTTTATACATGACCCAACCAATGTTGATAAAAAGCCCGTTATTCATTTTTAGTAACAAGAAACGATGGAAATTACAATATGAATCAATAATTGAAACCAGGATTGTGAATACTGAACTAAACATTTAGTTTATAGCATGTTGTAAAATATTATTTGATGCACACAAAATACAATTTAGATTGCGTTAAATACCCAATTTCTAAAAAGTATTAAATGAACCCGTATCCTTTGTTTAAGATTCTGCTTTTGTAGTTTTTTAGCGTGTTGATTACAGTAATATAGATATATGAAAAGCAAATCATTCTCATAATATTTGATTCAACCAAAATAACCTCAGACTTTTTCACCTTTGAATGTAAATTGTAATCTATGGGCTCTTTGTTTAAAATTAATATTGACGAGAAAAACACTACTAAGGGAGCCAACTATAAAGTTTAATGTATATAAAATAACAACATGAAAGAAATATTAGAAAGGTAAAACCTGGAATTCTAATGTTTAATCAACAATACCTAGGTTTAATAAGTTCTTTAATGTTGCAATCTAATAACTATAGATGCAAGATCCTTTTTTGCTATCAAAAACAGCATCAAAAACAGTGTCAAAAAACCAAACTGTATAAACTATTATTAAACGTTGGAATTCTTTGTTCTAATTATACCAGGAATTCGAACGTTAAATATCGTTTTTTTTGTTTTACTTGCGTTGCTTTTCTGATTTGTGAGCAAGTTGCTAATTCAATATTATTATTTATCATTCAGGTCCGCCTGTAATTACCAATCTCAACATTTGGAATATTATTACTTATTATTTAGTCTCACATAGAGATGCAGTATTCTATGTCTACATTTGATAACAACAACAATTATTAGATGAACTAAATGAGAAAGAACCAAAAAAATTATCAATTTTTCTATTTAATCAGTTATTTTAAATGTTTTACTTCTGCTATTTTGTTAAAAAAGGACACTGTACAAATGATTATTAGATTTTAAAACCGAATGCCCCCGATAATTGATATGTTAGATTAATAATACGTTTACAACACAAAAAAAAAGTTACCAAAAATATATACCTTTTTTTTAAAAATGACTTGGCTGCTGCTGTACTAATGAAAAAGTTAACCCAAAATAAGTCTTGAAAGTGCTTAAAAAAAGGACAAGGTTTAAAAAGGGTTAAAAACTTAAATAAGTAAAAACAAGTAGCTATTTATGCTTGAAACAACTGTTATTTTCTTTTGCCCAAAGTCACGTGTAAACATAAAGACTGAAGTTATCAGTGGTTTTTCACACAACAAGTGCTCTTATGGCCAAGTTGGTAAGGCGCTACACTAGTAATGTAGCGATCCTCAGTTCGACTCTGAGTGAGAGCATTATTTTTTATCATTTATTTTTAAATTTTGTTTTATTGGGTTTTTTATTTTATTTTATAAATAATTTTACTTTACTTACAGTTCTTTTTAATCAATGAACTTAATTTAATGAAAACTTAAAAAAATTCTAATTAATCTATTATTCTATCTAAATTATAAAACGATTAGTAAAAGAGAAATTGTGTAACATTGAGAGATAATATACAAAATAACCTAAATTGATTTACATCACAATTAATCAACTTCTTCAACAGTTGGGCCAGCTGGTTCTTCTGCTGCTGGACCTGCACCTGGGAAACCACCTGGAGCTGCACCTGGAGCACCACCTGGAGCACCACCTGCTTGGTAGAATTTAGTCATAATTGGGTTAACAACTTGTTCAAGTTCCTTTTGTTTATCATCAAATTCTTCCTTTGTAGCAGTTAAGTTAGCATCTAACCAAGCAATAGTTTCATCACATGCTTTAGTTAATTCTTCTCTTTCAGCTGCGTCAACCTTTTCTTCGAAAGCTTTTTCAGATGAGGTATTCTTAACAGAGTAAGCATAAGATTCTAATTGATTCTTTGATGCAATTCTTGAAGCTTCAGCTTCATCTTGTTCCTTGAATTTTTCTGCTTCAGCAACCATTCTTTCGATATCTTCTTGAGATAATCTACCCTTATCGTTAGTAATAGTAATCTTTTGAGTCTTACCAGTACCCTTTTCTAATGCAGAAACATTTAAGATACCATTAGCATCAATATCAAAGGTAACTTCAATTTGTGGGACACCTCTTGGAGCTGGTGGAATACCAGTTAATTCGAATTTACCTAAAATGTTGTTATCCTTTGTTCTTGCTCTTTCACCTTCAAAGACTTGAATTAAGACACCTGGTTGGTTATCAGCATAAGTTGAGAAAGTTTCAGATTTCTTACATGGAATAGTAGAGTTTCTTGGAATTAATTTAGTCATAACACCACCAGCGGTTTCAATACCTAAAGATAATGGAGTAACATCTAATAATAATAAATCTTGAGTCTTTGATGATTGATCACCAGTTAAGATAGCAGCTTGAACAGCAGCACCATAAGCAACAGCTTCATCAGGGTTAATTGACTTATTTGGTTCTTTACCATTGAAGTAATCAGAAACTAATTTTTGAACCTTTGGAATTCTAGTTGAACCACCGACAAGGACAATTTCATCAACTGAGGATTTATCAATCTTAGAATCCTTTAAGACTTTTTCAACAGGATCTAAGGTAGATCTGAATAAATCTTGACATAATTCTTCGAATCTAGCTCTAGTAATTGAAGTGTAGTAATCAATACCTTCGAATAAGGAATCAATTTCAATTGAAGTTTGAGCAGATGATGATAAAGTTCTCTTTGCTCTTTCACAAGCAGTTCTTAATCTTCTCATTGCTCTTGGGTTAGTAGTTAAATCTTTCTTGTTCTTTCTCTTGAAATCAGTTGCGAAATGGTTAACTAATCTGTTATCGAAATCTTCACCACCTAAATGGGTATCACCAGCAGTTGCCTTAACTTCGAAAATACCTTCTTCAATAGATAATAAGGAAACATCAAAAGTACCACCACCTAAATCGAAAATTAAAACATTCTTTTCACCTTCAGCTTTCTTATCTAAACCATAAGCGATTGCAGCAGCAGTTGGTTCGTTAATAATTCTTAAAACGTTTAAACCAGCAATTGCACCAGCATCCTTAGTTGCTTGTCTTTGAGAATCATTGAAATAAGCTGGAACGGTAACGACAGCATCGTTAACTTTACAACCGAGATAAGCTTCAGCAACTTCTTTCATTTTAGATAAAATCATTGATGAAATTTCTTCTGGAGTGAAAACTTTAGTTTCACCCTTGTAATCAACTTGAATTTTTGGTTTACCTGCTTCATCAATAATCTTGAATGGGAAATGTTTCATATCAGTTTGAACTTCTGCATCAGTGAATTTTCTACCAATTAATCTCTTTGCATCGAAAACAGTGTTATGTGGGTTCATTGCAGCTTGATTCTTTGCAGCATCACCAATTAATCTTTCAGTATCAGTGAAAGCAACATATGATGGGGTAGTTCTGTTACCTTGATCGTTTGCAATAATATCAACTCTATCATTTGAGAAATGAGCGACACATGAATAAGTAGTACCTAAATCAATACCAACAGCTTTAGACATAATTAATATATTTGATTTGTTTTGTTAATTGAAAGGAAGGAAAAGAAAAAGAAGGGGAGAGGAAAACAAGAACGAAACATCCCTCCTCCAACGTCCAACGTGCAATTGAAAAGTTGGGAATTGAGTTGTAATTTATAGAAATTGAAATTTCAATTGAAATTTGATGAACTGTCCATTTGAATTTCCAACAACTGAGAAGAACCTTCTCGAAGATTCTAAAAAAGTTGGTTGAGCCCCATTCTCAATCTTGTGATTACATAATATAACTTTACCGGACTATGCGTCGATGGGTCTGTGCTTTTTGGTTTATTTTCATTGACGATTGATTGAACTATTCGGATCGATAATGGACTTAAGGGTGGCGAATAATTCACCAAGGTTTAATATCTATTTCTTTTCATTTGTTTCATTTAATATTCAATTCCATTCAATCTAGAATTATTATAGGTCCTCTTTAATACTTAAATTATTTGCTTAATTTTTAATATAGCTTCAATTCCCTATATTTCATAAAAAAAATCAAATTACACCAAAAAAAAGTATTATAGCCATTGAACAATTACCATCTCAATTAGCAATTATTATAACATTTGATAAATTACACTTAACACACACACTTACACATAAATAAATCAAATATAATATAATATAATATAATATAAAATGTCAACTCCTGCTCGTCGTAGGTTAATGCGTGATTTTAAACGTATTCAACAAGATTCAGCTTCCGCATCAGGTGGTATATCAGCATCTCCATTAACTGATAATGTTATGATTTGGAATGCAATTATTATTGGTCCTGAAGAAACTCCATTTGAGGATGGTACTTTTAGACTTTGTTTAACATTTGATGAACAATATCCAAATAAACCTCCACATGTTAAATTTACAAGTGAAATTTTCCATCCAAATGTTTATGCAAGTGGTGATTTATGTTTAGATATTTTACAAAATAGATGGAGTCCAACTTATGATGTTGCTAGTATTTTAACAAGTATTCAAAGTTTATTAAATGATCCAAATATTAACTCACCCGCAAATGTTGAAGCTGCAAGTCTATATAAAGATCATAGAAGTCAATATATTAAGAGAGTTAAACAAACAGTTGAAAAAAGTTGGACTGAAGATTTAAAAGATATTGAGGATGATGATGATGATGATGATGATGATGATGATGATGATGATGACGACGAAGATGATGACGATGACGATGAAGATGAAGATGACGACGAAAATTAAGAATGAGTTACTTTATGTGATCTCAATTTCACAAGGGTCCAATTACGAATGATCATAATATATCGGGGTTACAAAAGTAAGTAACCATGAAGCTCAATGTAGTTGTTCAATTCTGAATATTTTTTAATCTCATTCATCAACTTATTCACTCATTTAATCCAATTTTTATCTGTACAAATTGTCTTTTAGGGAATAATGTTTCTGATTGTGAACTATATACAGCTAAACTACCGCTTTTATAAACAATAAATACTAAATATACCAATTATATGCATCATAATAGTTTGTTTAAACTAGTATAACCAAAGATAATACCATTTTTTATTTAATTTTCTTTCCATTTCCAATTTTTCCTTTTCTTCTTGTATCCTCTTTAATTCTTCAAGTTTATCATTTTCCTCTTGCTCTATTCTTTTCCTTTCATTTTCTTCTCTTTCCTCACGATCTGCTACATCCCATGGATATTCTGGAACATTACCTGTAACATTCACTCTTCTATCTTGTTTGAAACATAATACCGTTAAGAAAACTAATGCAACTAAAACAATTCTATTAACAGGATTCATTCTTCTATCTTGTCTATATTGTTGTAATCTTTTCAATCCAAAACTACGTGGATCTAATGATGGTAATTTCTTTATAATTGTATCTTTTGTTGGATTAAAAGTTTTCAATATTGAAGGTAATTTAAATGGTAAATCTGGTGGTGTATCAGGTCTTTTATTAATTTGTAATGCATCAATTTCTCCACTTGACATTTGTAATGCTGATCTTGATGATTCAGATGATTCACTACTAATATCTTTTGATATATTATTAATAATACTATCCAATTCAGTTTTTTTAATAGATTTTTTACTAATCTCATTTATACTAGTATCATCTATAGTATCTTTATTATCTTTATTTCCATTTTCAATTTCAACTCCATAAGGTGTATAATAATCATGTAATTCATAAAATCCTTCTCTTGGACCATGACTACCATAAGCCCACCATAAAGAAAATCTTTTAATATCTTTATCTAAACCTTTCCAATTTTTCTTTAATTTTTCATTCATTTCATCTATAACATGTTGCTTTTTGAAAAATGGTAATTTCTCAAATGCTTTTGGACTTGCAAAATAAACTTTACAATCAAAATCTGTTAAATCAAAATCATCATCACTACCTGCATTTGGATTAAGAATTGAAAAAATATCTTTAACTGATGCAAGTGCAAGTTTATTACGTTCATTTTTAACATTTTGCTCTTGCTTTAATCTTGAATTAAGTAATTTAGCTGATGGTTTTGCATATTTAATTGCCTTTTTCACAGGTTTGGATACATTAGACATTCTATAAATAAATATTCGACTTGATTTTATTCTAATAAACTATACAAAAGTAGTAAATAAAATCTGCAAATATAAATATCAACATGAATTTTTCAATAATTTAAATTTGGTGAAATTATGCATGCACATTAAAGAAAAAATAATTATTTCCATTTTCGCAGTGGACAATGTTTTACTATTTTGACCCAACTTGGTGATGATCAATTCTTTATTACTTCTGTTGCACTTTCAGAACCAATACTATAAACATGCCTGACGAGAAAGAAATTCAACAAGTGGAATCAAAAACTGAAGAAGTTGCACCAACCCCAGATATAACCGCAACATTTTTAAGTTCAGTAACTGGTCAAAATGTTAATGTTAAACTTTTCAATGATTTTAAATATACTGGTGAATTATCATCAATTGATGGATATATGAATGTTGTATTACAAAATGCAAGTGAAATTGTTAATGGGAAAGTTACAAATACTTATGAAGAAGTTTTCTTACGTGGTAATAACGTAATTTACATTGGTAAAATGTAAATATGTCTTAAATATAGGATGAAATAAATGATAATCAAGGTTCTAGTATTTTGGAATCTTGTTTTAGTGTTATAGATATTGAATGGTATGTAAGACTTGTATATTATAAAAATAAAGAAATAAAAAAGTGAAAAGAAGTGAGTCTTAAGATAAATCATGTCTTAGATGTGCTATCTCATTAAAATTATTTTTGTAAAGTGTGTTTGATATATGAATATATTGTACTTCACTACAGAGTATCCTTTAAAGAACACGTACAGTATCATCACATTCGTTATCTTTTTAAAGTGTTAACAGATAACGACATGAATAATCTCCAGAACTTCCTAATTAGGTAACTAAAGTTGCCCGTTGTAGGAAGAGTTTTTAATCTTTAAATTATATTTATGAAGTTGTAAGAAATAACTGAGATAGAGAAGAAGACTAGAGAGCAAAAGAAGAATTTAGAATATAATTCACTTATTTAATATAACATTGCTTTGATAACAAATACAAGATGTATTTTATTCCAATTTGTGATAATGAGGTATCACCACCAAATATTGAAAGAGAGGATTCAACTGCAAAGAGTTTAATCAACACCATTTTTTTCAACAATGCTAAGAATAATAGCAATGGTGAATATTTTGGAATTAATCACGATGATTTAATCAATCGTGCAAAGAATATTTTATTAGTTCAAATATTTATGGTTTATCAATGGTCCGTCATTAGAGCTAGGATTGAACATCCTTATAAATTGAAAAATTTACATTTTGCATGTAAAGAAGTTACACCATGGAATTTTGTTGTTGAAGATTCAGATGTTAAAATGTATTTGGACAATCCAAGATTTTTATGGAGATTTTCAGTTAATAATTATAAATATTTTTATGGAATTTTCACAAAAGGTATGAAAACTTTTAATAATTGTAAGATATCTGATGAATTATATGTTGATGAATTATTAACTTATGATTTAGATAAATCTGAAGTAATGCCATATTATATAACTTTTTGTGGATCATTAGAAAATTACATTAGACATTTATTTGGTAAATCAACAAGGGAAACTTCTAAATGGTTTAAAATGTATGATTTTAATAAACTATTAGAAAATTCATCCTCTTATGAATTAAAAGATTATGAAAAGGAAGAAATTAAATATTCATATGATTATATTTTACAAATGATTGAACCTAATATGAATTATGATGATTTTGTAAGGATAATTGTAACAGGACATACATTAACTGATGCAGGACCATTATTAAAATCAGTTATTGAATATGAAAAAATGTTGAAAAAACAAAGAAAGGATAGATTAAAGGAAGCTAAAATGGAAAAAGCCAGCACAAGTGTAGTTGAGATCAATCATAACGTTGTCATCGATAATAAAGAAATTGATAATTCTGTAGTGGAAGCAAATCAAATCGTTGATCTCTCACAAGTGTAGAATAATGATTTCCATCATTTAATCGAAACTATAGATACTATATTATATACATGTATTTATAGAATAACTAAACAACCCGACAATAACTCAATGAATGAATCAGTTTGTTTGATTCAGAGTTTTATATTTGATAATATGTTTACCCTTAATCCAAGCATCTCTCACACCAATTGGAACTCTTGGATCTGAAGTTACACCATCAATCAGAGTAATAACTTTATTAATAGTAGATTTCATCAGAAGATTTTGTTGTTGAACAATTGAAATGAAGGAAACCCAAACAATAACAGTTAAGATATTTAAGAAATTTTTACCATCACCATAACCTATTAAATTTAATGGGAAATTAAACAATGTCCAAATAATTGAAATGAGCAGAGAAGCTAATTGAAATTGAACTGCCCATCCATAACCAATTTGACTATATTTAGTACTAACGAATTCCAAAACATTTTTAATTTGAATTTGAACATTAGCATTGATGTTTAATTTAGGAACAACAAATGTACGTGTATAGTTTAAGACATGGAAAAGTGAGAAAATGACAAATGGAAATAGAGTTAATGCAGATCTTGGTAAGATAAACAAATAAGATAATGATAAGAAAATGTAAGGGGTTGTTGAATGAGATTTTGCAGGTTTAATTAGTGGCTTTAAGGAAGTAATAAATTCAATGACTTGTTCTTTAGTATCTTTAACAACAGGTTTTGAAGTTGTTGAAGCAGATTCTTTAGAAGTAGAAGTAGATGAGGATGATGGTGAATCTGCCTTTTTAGTTGTAGCAGTTAAAGATTGATATAATGAGATAATTAAGGAAGTTGAGATGAAAAAGTAGGATAATGTGTAAGCTCTGTAGAATGAGGTGGTAAAAGTGAGAAAGGAAAAGAATAGAGTAGCCAATTGAGTACCATACCAAACATTGGATAAGGTAATTAATTTTTTCATGTTTTCAATGTCAGTCATTTAAGTTCCTGTTGTGTAAATAAAGAAGAGAAGACATTAAAACAATAAAGACAAGTAGCCTCTCCCAGTGAATTTATCAACTTAGACACCCAGAGAAAAATTAAAGTTTCCCAATACGGTAACCGTTAAAAATATTTTTCTTAAGTTATTTTAATTTTGATGTTCCTATATAATTTAGCTGAAAAGTTTTTCATTTCTTTGTGTCTTTCAGTTATCTTCTAATAAACAATAGTAGAATAAGACACAAATATGAGACAAAAGAGAGCTAAACAATATCGTAAACAAATGCAAGTTTTACGTACAGCTTTTAAATTTAAAACTCCAATTCAATGTTTAGTTGATGATTCAACAGTGCTTGAATCTGCAAAGACAAGTTATGACCTTATCAAAGGAATCAATAGTGTTGTTCAAATGGAGTGTAAGTTTTTAATCACACAGTGTTGTATTCAACATTTATATGATAGTAATAATCAACTTGCAGTTGATCTTGCTAAAAGAATGGAAAAGAGAAGATGTGGTCATAAGGAAACACTTTCATCATTTGAATGTATGAAAAGTATAACTAATGTTGAAGGTGAAAATAAATATAGATATTTAGTTGTAACTCAAGATGAAAATTTAAGAACAAGTTTAAGAAATATTGCAGGTGTTCCATTAGTTTTCTTACATCGTAGTGTTTTAGTTATGGAACCATTAAGTAAAGTAACTAAAAGAGTTGTTAGTGCAGTTGAAAGAATGAAACTTACACAAGGGTTGAATAGTATTGATGCAGGTAAAAGGTCACGAGATTCAGATAATGAAGATGGAGAAGATGGTGAAGGCGATGATCAAAATAATGGAAATAGACCTGTTAAAAAGGGTAAAAAAGTTAAAGGTGTTAATCCATTAGCTATGAAGAAAAAGCAAAAGAAGGTAGTACCTGCTAAATCAACTGATAAACAAGATACAGAAAGTAATGATGATGGTAAGAAGAAGAGAAGAAGAAGGAAACATGGTAAAAATTCTACTGCAAATAATGAAAATGATGAACAATCAGAGGACAAAGGCGAAATAGTGGCAAATGAACAAAGGGAAGACAAATCAAGTGAACCAGAACCTGTTGCAACAGAAACAAATCCTACAGAGGTATAATTTAGATGTATAATAAAAGTATAGATTAAACTGTTTTATAATACTGTAATAGAAAATAACTCCCTTTCCGAAATAGGAAGGCGTGAAGAAGTTTGGAGTAGTTTTTAATCTGAGCTATATACACACGTTTTGAACACCGTTCTTTCAAGTGATTGTTAGCATAAACACCATCAGATTAGAAGTGGAGAATGGATTTTGAACAACTATCAAGTGTTCGTAAAGTTTTTTTGGAAAGTAATTTACTTCTGACTGAACGACATTTAATCAATTCCGCAAAATGGTCAAGTGAAGCCTTAAATGGAATGATCCAATTAACTAGAGAACAACAATACGCTGAATTTCAAATGATGAAACGTTCCAATAATTTTAAATCATCCAATGCACCTAACTCTTTATCTTCACCATTATTATCATCTGCATCATTTGAACCTTCCGCAACTGCAAGTTATGCAATAGGTAGTACAGGATTTGAAAGTACTAGTACAAACGCCAACAGTAGTACACATAATTTCACAGCAACAAATAAAATACTTGGATCTACAACTACAGGTCAAGGATCAACAAATAGTCTTAATTTCTTACCATCTGCATTTACTGGTGGTAGTTTAACTGGTGAATTAGAAGCTCAACAGGATTACAATAATTTAAGTGGTGTTAAAAATGAAAATGAAGAATTTAATCAATTTATAGAAAGAGATGTCATTTCATTAGCTGACTCCTATTTCAATTGCAAAGAATACAATAGATGTTCAGATGTTTTGAAAAATTGTAAAAGTTATAGAGCTTTATTCCTACGACTATATTCACTATTTCTAAGTGGTGAAAAAAAGAGAACTCTTGAGAATGGAACGGTATTGGGTCAAAATGATCGTAATTATCAAAATCCAAACCTGACTACTATAATAAAGGAACTTGAAGAATATAAAACTTCAAATAATATATCCAGTTTGAATGATCCATTTTTACTTTATCTACAAGGTATTATTTTCTTAAAATCTAAAAAAATGTCACATGCTCAAGAAATGTTTTATCAATCATTATCATTGTACCCTATTAATTGGAGTTGTTGGAAGGAATTAATTGTCAGTTTATCTACATTTAGTGAAGCATTGAGAATGATAAATAGAATACGTAAAAATACAAAATTTACAGATCGAAAAGAATATTATTTGATGTTTCTGTTTTTTAAAATTACAGTTTATCAAGAATTTTATCAAATATCTAATGAAGTTTTATCCAATTTAAATGATCTATGTGAAATTTTCCCCAATTTCAGTTTCTTGAAAACTCAAAAAGCTTTAATATCGTATAATGAATTAGACTATGCAACGGCAGAGAATATATTTGATGATATATTGAAATCAGATCCAATGAGATTGGATGAAATGGATATTTATTCAAATATTCTTTATGTTATGGAAAATAGATCTAAACTTTCATATCTAGCTCATTACGCCCACGAAGTTGATCCATTACGCCCAGAGACTTGTTGTATAATTGCAAATTATCATTCAATAAAGTTTGATCATCAAAAGGCAATTATGTATTATAAAAGAGCATTATCATTAAGTCAAGATTGTCTTAGTGCTTGGACTTTAATGGGTCATGAATTTGTTGAATTGAAAAATTCAAATGCTGCAATAGAAAGTTATAGAAGAGCAGTCGATACAAATAACAAAGATTTTAGAGCATGGTATGGTTTAGGACAAGCCTATGAAGTGTTAGATATGCATTTATATTCATTATATTATTATCAAAGAGCATGTTCATTAAAACCTATGGATAAGAGAATGTGGCAAGCTATAGGGAACTGTTGTGAGAAATTAGAAGATTATGAAGATTCAATTAAATCATATAAGAAAGCATTATCAGTTTCTATTGATTCAGACCCTGCGATATTATGTAAATTGGGGCATCTTTATTCTCATATTGATGATGCTAAAAATGCTAAACTTTACATGAAGATATGTTTAGATCAGGAGCTTAATGGAGAAATTACAGATGAAACAACAAAGGCAAGATTATGGTTAGCTCAACATGAGATGTTAAATTCTAACTGGCAATTGGCTTATAATTATGCAGTTGATTTAACTCAGGGAACATCCCAAGAAATCGAGGAAGCTCGTGCCATTGCTAGAGAAGCTCGAATGAAACTTAACACATCTACCAGTTCTAAAAAGGCATTTTTATAGTATAACTATGATTTGTAAAACTATACGATTATTTATACATAAGACAAGATAACTAACTAATCGATAAAGAGATAAAACCACAGAGAAAGAAGTCGAAAGTAGAAACTCCAGAACTGCGAAAATAGATTTACGTAAAATTTATTTTTGCTTTCTACATGATTATTTTTGTCTTAGGTAGTTCTTTCTAATATACGTCTATAACATACATTTATACTAGTAATAAACAACAGCCTAGTATAGGTTTTGAAACAAAGGAAAAAACATGCCTCCTAAACCTAACCGGCCACCAAAAAGACCGGCAATGCCACCACCACCTCCTTCTAATGGTGCAGCATCTAATAATTCAAGCAAAACATCAATAACACCTGGTGAACCACTGAAAAAGAAAGCTAAAATACTTCCACCACCGCCTCCGCCACCAAGATCATCACAAAAACCTTTACCAAAGCCAAATGGTGCAACCACGACATCGAAAATATCCTCAAATAAACCTATTTCTCACACAGCTCCACCCCCTCCACGTCCAGCACCACCTAAAATACAAGTGGAAAGTACTTCTAAACCCCAAGACAATAATATAGATATAGAAACATTAAAGGAAAGAACTGAAAAATGGAAAAAACTTCAAAAACAACGATTTACAGAGAAAAAAGTTCAAAAAGGTACTTATGTTCATAATGTTAAATTTGAGATGCCACCTGAACATATAAGAAAAATTATGACTTCACAAGGTGATTTATCATCAAGATCATTTAATAATGAAAAACGTGCAATGTTGGGTGCTCTTAAATATTTACCTCATGCATTACTGAAATTACTTGAAAACATACCTCAACCATGGGAATCTGAGAAAACTGTTAAAGTTTTATATCATACAGGTGGTGCAATATCATTTGTTAATGAAATTCCAAGAGTTATTGAACCTGTTTATAAAGCTCAATGGTCAACTGCATGGATTCAAATGAGAAAAGAGAAACGTGATCGTAAAAATTTTAGAAGAATCAAATTCCCACCATTTGATGATGAAGAACCATTTATGAATTTTTCTGATCAAATACCTTCAATTGATTCAATACAACCAATACGAATGGATTTAGATCCAGTGGAAGATGAAGCAGTGTTTGATTGGTTATATGATGAAAAACCTCTTATTGATGATTTAGATTTTGTCAATGGTGAATCTTATAGAAAATATAACTTGAATATTAATACAATGGCAAATTTACAAAGATTAGCAACACCATTGATACACGATGAACAATTGGATCCAAATTATTTTTACTTATTTGATAAGGAATCTTTGTTTACTGCGAAGGCACTAAATATTGCTTTACCAGGAGGTCCAAAATTTGAACCATTATACAAAACTGAAAATCCAGAAGAAGAAGACTTTAATGAGTTCAATTCCTTAGATAGAATCATTTTTAGAAGTCCAATAAAATCAGAATATAAAGTTGCATTTCCCTACTTATTCAATTCATTAGTCAGATCAATTTCTCTTCCAATATACCACCATCCAACTGTATTATTTACTAAAACTGACGATCCAGAAATCCCTGTATTCCATTTTAATTCAGATTATAATCAAATACGTCCCAAAATAGGAACTACCAATATCTACGAATTGGAAGATTTTGATCAAGAAACAGGTGAATTAATTAATGATTTTGGAATAGTTGATGATATTTCATTCGATTTACCAGAAGATTTTGCTCCATTTTTAGAGGATGAAGACTTAGAGCCTAATAAAAATACATATAGCTCTTTGGAACTTTATTGGTCCGCTAACCCTTTCAATTCTAGTACAGGTGAAATGAAAAGAGCCCAAGATGTTTCTTTAGTTAAAAAATGGTATTCAAATCGTCCTTCCTCTGATGAGCGTGTTAAAGTTAAGATTTCTCATCAAAAACTTTTGAAACATGATGTTCTTAATGAATTAAAAAAAGAAAAACTTTCATCAAATGAATCAACTCCTAAACTATTAAAAGCATTGAAAAACACAAAATTTTTCCAAGAAACTTCATTGGACTGGATTGAAGCTGGTATTCAAGTTTGTAAGCAAGGCCATAATATGCTTAATTTATTAATCCATAAAAGAGGTTTAACTTATTTACATCTAGATTATAATTTTAATTTGAAACCAACAAAAACATTGTCTACAAAGGAACGTAAGAAATCTAGATTTGGTAATGCATTCCACCTTATTAGAGAAATTTTAAGAATGATTAAGATGATCGTAGATGCACATATTCAGTTTAGATTAGGAAATATTGATGCATATCAGTTAGCAGATGGTTTATACTATGCAATGAATCATATGGGTCAACTCACTGGTATATATAGATACAAGTATAAAGTTATGCATCAGATCAGAGCAATCAAAGATTTAAAACATGTTGTTTATAGCAGATTCAATAAAATTATTGGAAAGGGTCCTGGATGTGGATTTTGGCAACCTGCATGGAGAGTTTGGATTTTTTTCATGAGAGGTATTATTCCTATTTTAGAGAGATGGTTAGGAAATCTTTTAACACGTCAATTTGAAGGCAGACAGTCCAAAGAAGTTACGAAGACAATTACTAAACAAAGGGTAGATTCATATTACGATTTAGAATTAAGAGCAGCTGTTATGAAAGATATTCTTGATATGATACCGGAGGGTATGAAACAAAATAAATCTAAGACAATTTTACAACATTTGAGTGAAGCATGGAGATGTTGGAAGGCTAATATTCCTTGGAATGTTCCAGGATTACCTTTACCAATAGTCAATATTATTGAAAGATATATCAAGGCCAAGGCAGATGGATGGATTTCTGTTGCTCATTACAATAGAGAAAGGATTCAAAAGGGTAAATCAATTGAAAAAACTGTTGTAAAGAAGAATTTAGGTAGATTAACACGTTTATGGATCAAAAATGAACAAGATAGACAATTAGAATACCAAAAAGAAGGTTCCTTTGTATCTCCTGAAGAAGGTGTGGAAATTTATATGAATATGGTTAACTGGCTTGAAAGTAGAAATTTTGTCCCTATTCCATTTCCTCCCATTAATTATAAACATGATAGTAAAATTTTAATCTTAGCATTGGAAAATTTAAAAGAAGTTTATCAAGGTAATAGTAGATTAAATTCTCAAGAAAGACAGGAATTATCTATTATTGAACAAGCATATGACAATCCACATGAATTCTTGGCAAATATTAAAAGAACTATTTTAACTCAAAGAAACTTTAAGGAAGTGAAAGTTGAAATGGCAGATAACTTTAGTAGTATTACTCCTGTTTATGATATTGAACCACTTGAAAAAATTGTTGATGCTTATCTCGATCAATATTTATGGTATGAAGCTGAGAAAAGAGGATTGTTTCCTAATTGGGTCAAACCGAATGATGCAGAAATCCCACCTTTACTTACTTATAAATGGTGTCAAGGTATTAACAATTTAAATGATGTTTGGAATGTTTCTGAGGGTCAATCAAATGTTGTTCTTCAAACTACACTTGATAAATTAGGTGAAAAGATAGATTTCACGTTACTTAATCAGTTGTTAAGACTAGTTGTTGATCCAAATATTGCTGATTATATAACATCTAAGAATAATGTTAGTATCAACTATAAAGATATGAGTCACATCAATCAATTTGGTATTATTAAAGGTTTACAATTTGCATCTTTTATATACCAATATTATGCATTAGCTACAGATTTAATGATTTTAGGAATTGATAGAGCAACTGACATTGCAGGCCCACCAGATAATCCTAACGAGTTTTTGGAATTTGAAAGTTTGGAAAAACAAGATTCTCATCCAATCAAATTGTATATGAGATATATTGATAAAATTACCATTTTTTTCAGATTTAACAAAGAAGATTCAGATGAGTTGATTGAAGATTACTTATCTGAAAATCCAGATCCTAATTTTGAACAAATTGTTGGTTATAATAATAGAAGATGTTGGCCAAGAGATTCAAGAATGAAGTTAACGAGGCACGATGTTCACTTAGGTCGTGCTACATTTTGGGAAGTTTCTGGTCGTTTACCAAGGTCAATTATTGATTTGAAATGGGAAAATACTTTAGCGTCAGTTTATTCCAAGGATAATCCTAATTTGTTGTTCACAATGTGTGGTTTTGAAATTAGAATTTTACCAAATATAAGAGCAAAGGAAAGTAAACCATCAAAAGAAGGTGTTTGGGATCTTATTGAGGAAAACACAAGAGAAATTACTGCAAAAGCGTATTTACAAGTTACTCAAGAAGACATTGAGAAGTTCCAAAATACTATTAGAAGAATCTTATTATCTGCTGGCTCAAGTCCTTTTACTAAAATTGCAAGCAAATGGAACACTGCTATTTTATCATTATTTGTTTATTACCGTGAAGCGATTGTTGCAACTGAGCCACTTTTAGATATTATTGTCAAGTCTGAAACTAAGATTCAAAATAAAGTCAAGTTAGGTTTGAACTCTAAAATGCCAACTCGTTTTCCTCCTGCTGTTTTTTACACACCTAAAGAGCTTGGAGGTTTAGGAATGCTTAGTGCATCTCATATTCTTATTCCATCATCCGATCTTAGATGGTCTCGTCAAACTGAAACTGGTATAACACACTTCCGTTCTGGTATGACTCATGATGATGAAAGATTAATTCCTACAATTTATAGATATATTACCACATGGGAAAATGAATTTTTAGATTCTCAAAGAGTTTGGTCGGAATTTTCAAGTAAAAGAAGTGAAGCCGAACAAATGAAGAAAAGATTAACATTCGAAGATTTGGAAGATTGTTGGGACAGAGGTTTACCAAGAGTCAGTACCTTGTTTCAAAAAGATAGGCAAACTCTTGCAGTTGATAAAGGATATCGTATTCGTAAAGAATTCAAAGAATATTCAATCATTAGAAACAATCCGTTTTGGTGGTTATCAGATAGACATGATGGTAGATTGTGGAATCTTAGCGCATATCGTACAGATGTTATTCAAGCTCTTGGTGGTATTGAAACTATTCTAGAGCACACACTTTTCAAAGGTACTGGTTTTGAATCATGGGAAGGTTTGTTTTGGGAAAAGGCGTCTGGTTTTGAAGATACCTTGAAGTTTAAAAAATTGACAAATGCCCAACGTTCCGGTTTATCACAAATTCCAAATAGAAGATTTACATTATGGTGGTCTCCTACAATCAATAGAGCTAATGTTTATGTTGGTTTTTTGGTTCAATTAGATCTAACAGGTATATTTTTACATGGTAAAATTCCTACTTTGAAAATTTCATTTATTCAAATTTTCAGAGCCCACTTATGGCAAAAAATTCATGAAAGTATGGTTGTTGATTTATGCCAGGTTTTTGATAGTCATCTAGAAGAATTATTAATTGACAGTGTCCAAAAATTACCAATTCATCCTCGTAAATCTTATAAAATGAATTCATCTACTGCTGATATTTTATTAATTGGTGTTACTCAATGGAATTGCTCTAAACCATCATTACTTTTTGATTCCGATAATCAAAGCACTACAATTAAGAGTGATCAATTTTGGATTGATGTTCAAGTTAGATATGGTGATTATGATTCTCATGATATTTCACGTTATGCAAGAGCTAAATTTTTAGACTATACCACTGATACAAGTAGTGTTTATCCTTCTTCCACTGGTCTTTTAATTGCAGTTGATTTGGCATACAATATGTATGATGCTTATGGTAATTGGTTCCCTGGATTGAAAGAATTAGTTCAAAAGGCAATGAAAACTATTATGAAGGCAAATCCAGCAATGTACGTTTTAAGAGAAAGAATCAGAAAAGGTTTACAATTATACCAAGCGCAACCACAAGAAACATTTTTAAGTTCTAGTAATTATGCCGAACTTTTCAATAATGAAAATAAATTAATTGTTGATGATACCAATGTTTATCGTGTTGTAACCCATAGAACAAGTGAAGGTAATTCTGCAATTAAAGTTTTGAATGGTGCATTGTTTATGATCAATCCAAGAACTGGTCAATTATTTTTGAAAGTTATGCATAGTTCTATCTTCCAAGGTCAAAAACATAGAAGTAAAATATCTAAATGGAAGTCCGCTGAAGAAGTTGCTGCATTGGTTAGATCATTACCTAGTGAAGAACAACCTAAACAAGTTATTATTACAACTAAAGGTATTTTAGATCCATTAGAAGTTCATATGCTTGATTTCCCTAATATATCATTAAGACCAACGGAACTTAATATGCCGTTTGATGCTGCATTAAAGATTGAAAAATTAAGTAATTTAGTCAGTACAGCAAAAGAACCACAAATGGTTTTATTCAATATCTATGATGATTGGATTGAAAGTTGTTCATCATTTACTGCATTCAATAGATTGATAGTTTTGATGAGAGCTTTACAAGTTAATGATGTTAAGACCAGGATGATTTTGAAACCAAATAGTTCAATAGTAACAAAAGAACATCACTTATGGCCAAGTTTAACAATGGAACAATGGAGAGATGTTGAGTCACAATTAGCAGACTTGATTTTAAGTGATTATTCTGAGAAAAATAGTGTTAATATTGACTCTTTAACTGATAATGAGATTAGAGATATCATATTGGGACAAAAACTTAATGCTCCATCAGTTCAAAATCAAAAGATTATGGAAATTGAAGGTAATAAGGTGGTTAATCTTAATAACGATGAGAATAAGATGGATGAGGATGAGGAAGAAGGACAAAAAATTTCAACCAAAACTAAGACAGTTAATGTTCATGGTGAAGAAATTATAACAGTTACCACAAATTCAGCAGGTCAAGAGAAATTTGAAGGTAAATCAAGTTGGAGAAAAAGAGCAATCTTGGTTAGTATGTTGGAATTACAAAAGAGTAAAGTTTTTGTTACATCTGGTAACTTTGCAGATGAGGAAAGTCATGCCTTTGTTTTACCCAAGAACATTCTGTCAACATTTTTATCATGTTGTGATACTAGGGTGCAAGTTGGGGGTTACATTTATGGTAAATCTCCAGCAGATAATAATCAAGTTAAAGAAATTAGATGTATTGTTATTGTGCCTCAACTTGGTGAACATAATCAAGTTAATTTCCCGGATTCTCCAGCCAATAGCAAATATTTGGAAGGTTTAGAACCATTAGGATGGATTCACACAATTCCTTCAGGTAAAGAAACGGACATTGATGGATGTTATGAAATCATCAATCATGCAAGAATGAAGAATGATTACGAATGGACTAATCAAGCATCAGTTATATCTGTTGCAATTGCAAGTGGTAATGTTACTATAACTAGTAATCGTGTTACAAATAATGGTCTTAGATGGGGTGTTAAATATGCTAAATATTTGGGTCAAGCTGATAGATTAATTCATTATTCTGATGATTATAGAGTTAGTACACCATTGATATTGACAGAAAAGTTTAAGGGATTTACTATAGTTCCTGAAGCTGATATTTGGAATTACACTTTCATGCCAAATTCATGGAATAAAGATCTTGATTACAACTTAAAGATTGATCAGCCATTACCATTTTTCCATGAATTACATCGTCCAATTCATTTTGATGCTTTTAATAATTTAGAAAAGAGTAGAATTGGTGAGGATGAAGATGATGGTCGTATGGAAGTAGAAGCAGACCAGGAAGATGTTCTTATGTAAAATATGTAAAATATGTTATAATTATTTAACAATAGCCAAACCTATTTTAGATTCTTAATATCCATCAAAGGATTAAACTTTATCTCATCAAACTAAAAAATTCAAGCTATACAATTTATTTACACTATATTAAAGTTTGTTTCATATCTTTTAACTCGTATTCTTCATTATTTTTGGTATTCGAAGGACTGGTATTAGGTGCAGTTTTGCTTCTTGCTGCATCCTCCTCGACCAGTAATTCCCTCAATTTTCCCTTTACCACTGTTTTTGTTTGTGAAAACATAGCATTACCAACGGATATCATCGGTCCTAACATTTGAACATTATATGCAACATATAAACCAGTTATTGTGAATATTGCAAGAATAAATAAAATTGGGTTACGAACAACAATCATCAATTCGTTCCAACCTAAAACTAATAATAAAACATACATGAAAGTTGGGATACTAGTTCGGTTTGCAACCATTGAACGTTTAGCATCCAAATATATAGCATCAGATTCCTTTTTAAATCTTTGATTTATTTTGGCTTCCTGTTTTGTAGTTAATAATGAGGCAAATCTATTTTTCTTCTTCCCTTCATAGGATTGTTCATTATCTGAGATATCTGTTGATTCATAACCCCCGTAATAATCAGCATCATCATCATCATCATCTTCATCACTAACGGAATCATTAATAGAATATACAGGTTTTTGAATTAATTTACCATTTGATAACTTCATTGCACTAAATATTGGAAGTGTCTTTTTAGCTGTTTCTACCGCATTATTAAATTGTGAATCTATTTGATTAAAATCCTTCCAGATTAATGGTAACCCCTTTGCATCGTATTTGAATTTATCTTCAAATACAGTTCTTAAAACTCTTGAGACTGTTTCTTCGTTAACATAGTTATGGACAATGTTATCAAACTTATTCCAGAAACTTTTCATAAGTCTTAAATGTAATGATTCATTCAAGTTTTCACTAAGTCCAATTTTAAAGTCATAACTTGCATTTAATAAATATGGTTTCAACAGTTTTGATGTTAATGATTCAAATTTCGAGTAAATATTATCCCATGATAAATTAGTTGGCTGAGATAATTCTTCGACAACGTATTCTTTAAAGTTGTTTTGGAACTTTCTAGATAATTTATTTATCAATGATTTAGATTCTTTTTGTTTCAGGATGTTTGAGAACTCTTCAAGACGTTTCTTCAAGTCTGCAAGTTGAATTTCGTATTCATCCTGATAAATATTTGCAGTTGTATCTTGTTCAGTAAATTGAAATTCCAAAGCTTTTGATTGGAAATCAGCAATGACTCCGTCAGTGGTTGATGTTAAAATATCCAGAAATGCCATACCTTTACTTTTCTTCTTTAAATCAGGAAATTTGGTCTCTTGAGCAGATATTAAGCTATCAGCTAAGTTTTTCAAAATTTTTGAATAGAAATCCTTTAATTTGATATCAATTTTTTCAGCTAAATTTGAACGTATATCAGTATAAACTGCATTTTGATAACGTGAAGCTTGTGAATCATAAGCAGAGAGACATTTGTTTCTTAAAGAGTTGAAGATAACACAGCTATCAGTTGGATTTTCTAATGGATTTCCAACTTCAGTAAACTCTTTAGTAAATACTGCATCATAAACATTATTCAGTATCTCATTACACTTGAATTTAGAAACTAAAATTTGCTGAGTTGGTAAATCTAAATCTTTATTATCTTCAATTTGATTCCATATTTTTTCTGAATATAATGCCCATGCATCAATTGGTATCTTTCTATGATATTTATTATTATCAAAGAATGTATCATTAGAGAATTGATCACCTAATTGCATTATATTATGTTCAAACTCGTCAGGTTTATAGTATTTATGTGTAATAGAGAAGAATTTAAGATCAAAGAAATCATCAATTTTAGAATCAATACATTCATCAGGTTTATTTAAATCTGTCCAAATTTTATTCATATCAGCTTCAAGTGATTGACCCAAGTTTGATAATGGAGTCATACCTGTAAAATCTCTAATAACAAACAATAAAAGACATTTTTGTTTACTTTGATGGAATAATGAAAGATTAACTTCCATAACAGTTTTCAATAATTCCATATTTGCACCTTGATATAAACCAACTTGATGTTCAAAAATGTTAACAATTAAAACTTCGGAAGTAGCTAATGCAAATAATGCTGATTTACGTTCAAAATCTTTATCATCAGCACGTTCTCTACCATCGACACCTTCAACATCTAAAACATAAATGTTTGAATCATTAGCTTTTTGTTTTTTTAATCCCACATTTTCGGTTTCATCCGCATTATTTTCAGTTGAAGCAATATAATTTGCATGTGAGAACCAGATACCCTTTGTAGTTTGTTGTCTTTTCTCTTCATCCATAACATCGAACTTAGTTCCAAATAATTTATTCAAAAGTGTTGATTTACCGGTTGATTGAGAACCAAAAACTGAAACAATATGATAATTTAAACCATTATCATCATTAGATTTACCGACATAACATTTATCCACGTATTCATCGAGATGTCTAGCAAAATGTTTTTCTTCATCAATCAAATGGACTGATACCATTGAAGTGTCATTTAATCCAGTATTTGCCATATCAATTAGGTTATACTAGTTTTCAGAATGATCCAATGGATATTGTTAATACAGAAACAATTAAAAGAGTAATTTATTCTAATCAATCACTGATGAAATTGATCCTTCCAAGGGACTGAATAGCCTCAAAATCAATTTCAACAAAATTTACTTAGTGAGTTTAAATCTCGCGTTACTTAGTGAAATTTTAATTTTTCAACTGAGGTGGCGAATTTCATTTACATTTCCACTGCTTTTGGTGGCTCTGTTTCCTTTTATTTTACCTTGTATTTATTTCTTTTCTAATCAATTAATATTTACAATCAATCAGAAAATACACGAATATGAATCTTAACTAAATAAAACAATATTACAAAAATGTTTGTTTAAAATGAACAAATAAGCATCAGATTGTTAACTTTCAAGTCTCATTTCATTATTTTGAAAATGCTCTATATTTTTGATATTAATTCTTCTTTAAAATCATTCAATTGAATCAAAATTTTAGTACTAAATCAAAATTATTTATTACTACACACACACATTATCATTTACTAATTATCAAAAGAATACCCTCAATTAGCCACTACAAATACATACAAATCTATGCCAATATGAACTCGACGCATCGACGCGCGCATCGGAGTTGGAAAAAAGGGGAAAAAAGTTGAGCCACCAAAAATATTTCAAATTCATTGATCTTGGAAAAAGGGGAACATGATAACCATAATAATGAAATCATAAAAGAGAAATCACTTCTTTGGGAGATACTTTATGTATTTGTTTCCCTTTTTTTGGTATTTATTGTGCTTTCTAATAAGTTTCCCCTTTTCCCACTTTTTTGGTTTGTTTGTTATACTTTCTTTTTCCTCCAAAACTTCAAAACTTATTATCTTTTCGTTTTTTAACGAACTCATAGCCAGTTAGTTACTATACATTAAAGTTTTGAAAGCTAATACCAGATACTTATTTCAATAATCCCTTAAATTAATCAATTATTAAAACTTAGAAATGTATTTCAATCCTAAAGAATATTACTTCTTTTCTGATAAAATCAAGGAAGAATTAACTGCTAATTCATTCCCATTCTTTGGAACTACTGAATTTATTGAAGCTGATGAATCCAATTACATCAAATTCAACAAATGTATTGTTTCTGTTGTTTCCCAAAAAGCTATTAGAACCCAAATGTATTTATTATACTGTTGGTCATTAATCTATTATTATTTCTCATGTAGTAAATTGAAAACTGTTTCATTTAACAAAATGTTGTTTGATGTTAAACCTGCTATGTTTATGCCATCTGATGAAGAAATCAAATTGTATATGTCTAATCCTAAATTCTTATGGAGATTTTCTGAAGCAAATTATCAATATTTTCTTCAATTTTTTGATCCTAAAAGTGTTTGTGGTAACTTTCAAATGAGTTTAATTACTTATGATAAGGATGATTCACCAATGATGCCTTATTTGAGACCAAAGTTTTTAAATTCTATGAAACTCAAACTTTCGAAATTGCTCCATTTAAATGATAAGCCCTTTGGTTGTAACACTGTTGATGCTGTTTTGAATAAATTCAAATTTAAGTTAAGTGATGATGAAACTTGTGAAGCTTATTATTCTGATGATTTTTATGACCATAAAATGCATGAATATTCAACATATTCAGATTTTGTATATGTTATTTTGACTGGTCAGAATAATTGCTTCCCTGCTAAACCGAACCACTTCAGTAAACCAAGAAGCTTTAAACAGTTGGTGAATAAAAGGAAGCAAAATTTTAAAAATATTGCACCTTTACTATTTAGAAAAGTAATCAAAATTAAAATTGCTAAACCTCAAAGAATCAAGAAAATTAACAAAAAGAAAGAAATAATTAAATCAAGAAGAACTGAAACTAATAAACTTGAAATTGTTCCAGTTGTTGAAAATATTGAAAAATCATTAGAATTCTCTGTCCCAGTTGTTGAAAAACAATTACAATTATTTGTACCATTACCTCAACCTGTTGTTGTCGATTCTTTAGACACTAATACTCGCCATTCATCTGTTGTAAATGAAAGTTATGAAATAATTAATATGCAAGCTGTTGATCATGAAGATTATGAAATAATGGAAGTCCTTTCTGTTGGTGGTTCTTTGGATGTTAATTATTCCACTTCATCTGATGAAGATGATAAATTTGATAAAGTTCATGAAATAGTTAAAATTCAATCTAAATCTGATTCCAAACAGAGTTTATCTTCATGTGTGAACTTATTTTCCAGTCCAGTTAGTAATGAAAACATCAATCAAAATTCATTGACTCCAATTCCTATTAAATCAAATGAACTTATTATTGCCTCCAACAATGTTAATATGAAACCAATTGATAAAAATGATGATTATAATAACAAATTAAATCATGTATCTGCTTCTTCAAAGAAATCCATTGATGCCACTAATTCCAATGATATTTCCCCTAAAATTACTTCTTCCATCTCCAATGATTTTGATAACCATAACCATATTTACATTCAATCCACCATTATGGAATCAAAATCAACTCCTATCAAATCATTAGACTCACCTATTTACATTTTTTACCACTTATTAAAGAGTATCCTTTTCAATTCAATGGTCAGTGTAGGAATTATAGCAATGCTTTTATTATTTACATTTGAAAAATTTACATTAGAATACAATCCAGAAACTTTAGAACAATCCACAGAAAGAATTGCAAATAATTTTTTATCTGACTTTGAATTGAATTTTTACTCTAATGATTTGATGGAACTCCCTGAAGATGAAGATACAAATAAAGAAACAGAAATAGATTTTAATTTGAAATTTAATCATTCAGATTTTGAAGTTGATGAACTTAACATGAAGGAAGCAAAAATAAATGAATTTGATGAAAAGAATTGCTCAATTATTGAGATTGATACTTCAAACTCTAACACGAACTATGATAACTCACAAATGTCATTTATTATCTCTTATGCTGAATACAGAATATTTGTAAAGGTCCAACCAATGTTTTATGAAGGTGATGTTTATAATTTCTTTGATACAACAATAATTGAAGGTGATTATATTTACAAGATTGTTAATTATCTCCCATTAGATTACTCACATGATTTCTATTATGATTTACAAATAATTGTTTCATCCAATTTTGAATGTTTCAATACAATCAAAAATCTACTGCTGAATGAACCTACCAACTATTATCCAGGTGAAGCTGATGATCAAATTAATCAAATTGAATGGAATGATGAAAATACTAATAATGCTTTTCAACTGAATTCTAATTTATTTAAAGTTGGTTTATCTGGAAAGAAAATTAATATCCATATCAATTTTACTTCACCTATTGAATATTATAGAAGATCTTTTTTATTAACTGCTGGTCAGAAAAAATTTAAAAATGATAAAAATATGGTTTCAATGGTGACAAAAATGAAAAGTAATTATGGATGGTTTTTTAAATTAAATCAAAATTAATAAATTTTGTTATGGGTTTATGATGTGAATATATTCAATATTTTAGTTATATTAATAAAAATAATAAAATAAATCAAAATAATAATAATAAAATAAATTAAAATAATAATAATAAAGTAAATCAAAATAATAATAATAATTAAAAAAAGATAATAAAATGAAATTATCTCTTTCTCTTCTTTCTATTTCCTTTTCTCCTGTGTAATTTTTATAATACTGCTTAAAATGTATTTGAATTTTTTTAAACTACGCTGTAGAACTTATAAAAGTGAGTTACAATCTTATAAATGCATTTTATTTACGTTTAGATTTACCATTCTTAACCACAAATACACTCACAGGTATTCCCCAATACTTGTTTAAAACCTTGATAACCTCAGAGTCTTGACTACCCTGAATATTAACAATCCTACCATCTTTAGGATCTTTAGCTTCTGTAATTGTACTTGAACTACTACATTTGACTTTCAAGATATCAGCTAATTTTTCAACATCAACATAAAACTTTTCAACACCACTGATACGTGTAACGTATTTCCTACGAGATCTAACATTTTCAACATCAATATTAATTGATGGAACTTTACCTTTATTGTATGAGAATCTCTTCTTCTTTAAAATGTCATTACTATTTTCATCACCTTCTCTATATAACATATGGTATGGAGAACAAGTTGAAACCACACGATCTGCTAAATCGGCTCTCTTAATGGCTGTTTTAATATTAAACTCTCTTAAAATGTCATCAGGTTCAATACTTTGTGGATCCTTCTTTGAAACTATTTGTGGGTTTTGTTTGATATATAATTGAACAAACTGTTTAATCTCCTTTTCTGTGTAATAAGAATCATATTCTTTGTCAATTTTGTTGAATAACATTCTAGCAGCATTTTTAGGCTTTAGATAATTTTTCAAAATTAATGGCGGTTCTGGTTGCATTGAAACACTATCATCAGATATTGGGGTTGAAACACCGGATTTATTATCATTATTTGCAGATTTCTTGATTCTATATGGAACAAATTCGGCAACTCTTGGATCTGAACGTGGTAAAACGGATACAATAACCATTTTATCATCTTTACCTTTTAGTTTTAATAAATTATCCTTTTCCATAGCCTTTAAAAACTTTGCAGTTTTCTTCCATGAAGTTTTCTTCATATTGACAATATTAGTATCAACAGGTGGAAGATTTTTCAAGATATGACCTGAAATAAATTGCGTTGCAGTAATTGGAAATTGAATTGTATCCTGACTTAATGTGTATAAAACAGATCTTTTAAACATTTCATCAATATCTTCCGTACTCATGATGTATTCATCTGATTCTTCTTCATTATCAGTTTCTTTAATTTCAAGATTCTCCATTTTGGGCACAACTTCATTATCACCTGCACTCTTGGTATTTGAATCATCAACTTTATCCTCAACAACCGTTTCTGATGTTTCGTCTACTTTACCAGTTTCTGTAGATTCGCCTTTAGACTCTTCTTCTACCTTTTTCAATTCGGATTGCTCTTTCTCCGTATAAACCTTTGCATCCTCTAATATATCAGTTAGATTTCTACCAAGCTGGTTAAGTTTATCACCTGGGTATGTGAAAATATTCACAGCAACACCGGAGGAAGGTGCAGTATCATTAGTTTTACCTTCTAAGTCCATTAAACATTCACCAACAGCAATAGGTATATTTGGTTTAAGGTAATTCACAACAGCAACAATAGCACCATTTTTCAAACCAGCACCAAAAGGTCCAATACAACCACGTATCATTAAATTTGCACCATTCATTAATCTATCAATAACTGCATCATGTGTCATGATAGTTGGAATACACACAAAATTATCATCAGACGTGTTGATTGATAAATACAGTCCTTGTAGAGTTGGAATGAAATCATTACCATCTCTGAGTTGACAGAAAATTGGGTCCTTAGTTGTTGCATCGTAATAAATCATACCTTTCTTGATTTCTGGAGTGTTAAATACTGCCTTTGACATCTTTTCAGGAACTCTGAAACCTTTCATCTGTGTTTCAATGTCATTTTTTAACTTCCTTCTTTCAGAAGATTTCAAATTTGCACTTGGCTTAACTTCTATAGTTTTTCTGAACATTACTGTGTATATTTTTATGCAATATTTGAGTATATTATCAAATAACGAAAAAATCAGAAAGAAAGAAATAAAGACAGGAAAATGCATGATAAATTTCATGATGGAAATTTTGGCGTAATTTCCAGATCTTGATATTCCATGTTTATTTTATGTATGGTTCTTTCAAAAGTATCCATAGAAGTACCATTCATAACATAGAAAAAACCGTAATTGAGAGAAGAATGAGCTTGGGTACGGCAAAACTTCCACATCAATTATCAAACTCATCATGTTTTACAATTTGTCCTCAAATGGATTTATTATCATTTCAATTGAATGATACAGTTATTTGGATATATCGTCAAGGAAACGAAAAAGTATGGGATATAGATATTAATTCACTGAAAACAGATGATGAAGAAATTAACGGAACTCAACAAAAGCTGATCAATCTTGTTTGGAAACCTGATGGTAAACGAATTGCCATCGCATCAAATAATGGGAATCTATATTTATTCAATGCAATGCAAGGTAATCTAATAAGAAAATTGAAATTGAATACAGAAATATCATGTTTGACATGGAATGAATGTAAAATAAGCCATACTAAAGCTAAATCGAAAGGTGTTGATGGAATAATAGATACAATTGATATTATAGGCTCAATGCCAGCATTGAGATCTAGCATAGGAAATGTGAAAGGCATGTCAAATAAAAAGAATCCTGATAGTAATACTCATACCAATATAAACACAGGATTGAAATTTATTGATGATGAAGATGATGATTATCCACATGATGAAGAGGATGATAAAGATGATAAAAGTTTAAATGTTATACTTGCAGGTTCAAATGATGGAAGTTTAACTTACATTTTTGGTAACATTTTTGTCATCGATGATATCTGTATCAATAACAATTTTAACAACTCAAAAATCATTGAAATTATACCCAACAAATCATTGACATACCAATATGTGTTAGCTGAAAGTGAAGCCGGTTTTAGTGTTTCCAAGTTAAGTACACAATTTATTTATAATGATAAAATAATGAACAAGGTATTAATGATTTCTTCAAAACTATTGAATGTGATGTTGTACTTAAAAAGAGCAACGAAGAAGTTAGATAATAAGTACAAATTGTACATGGATTATACTATTAGAATTATTGAACTATTAAGAGGTGAAATTGCTGAAGATGAAGAGAATAATATTTCTAATGAAAATAATATTAAATTTGAAAGTAATAATACCGATCCAATTTATGACTTATATGATTTACTTTTAACAGGGTCGTTGTCTAATGCAACTAAGAAATGGTTAACTGATTATTTAAGTGATAGAGGTATTAAAAGATGGTCACAACTAGGAAGTACTTATTTCAATAATGCAAGAATTACAATCTATAATCATATTATTTCATCACTACACCATTTCTTCATATATTTAACTGATTTGAAAGGTTTAACACAGTATGATATAAATAGAAATTTTGAATATACAGATCAAATAGATGAATGTATTAAAATATGTCAAACTTTTATGAAATACGCATATCAATTTATGATCGAGTTGAAAGAAAATGAACAACATTTTGAACAAACAGTTATATGGTTATCAAATATATTATCCGAGATAACAACAGATGAGAAAGTCAATATAACGTTTAAGACTAATGATATTACTAAATTTTTGATTTTCATTAGTAGTAAGTTAAACTCGATTGAGAGTAAAAATGATGATACACAAATTGACATCCACGATGGCGATAATGATTATTCTAAAATTAATAAATTTACCAATGTTTTGAATATTAAATTGGATAACCTCTTCGAAAAAATCAAAAGAGATGTAAAGGAAGAGATAATTATGGAGAAAAGTATTATTTTAACAAATCAACCAGATGTTAACAAAGAATATAAATTTAAAATATTTGATACTCATGGGTTTTTATATACAACTAAGAATTCACATATTATTATGCATAGATTTGATTTGGAAACTTTGCATGTAACCTATTTTGAGTTCAAGATCAACACCGTCCTTGAAATTATAGATATTGAAATGGTTAGTGCCGATATGTTTTCCATATTGTACGAAAATGTTGCCATCTTTTACCAAACATCATACGGCGATAAATCTCTAACAATAGCATGTACCTATAATTTGGAAAAAATCACAAATAGTGAAGAAATGATGAATTTTAAATCAGGGTATTTAGCAGTTAATAAAACAGGAAAATCATTCTGTGTATTAGATTCTGAAAGAAAGAGGTATCTATGGCTGCAAACCTTTTTATAACCATATATTCATAAATGATATTTAAATCTTTGCTAAATCATATAAATTTTTTATTTCTTCAGACATTTGCTTTCTATGTGAGTCAATTTCTGATTTATTCAACTCGCAATCATTATCAATATAGAAGATATTGTCCACGAATGTACAATATGCCTCTCTCATTAATCCATCCATTCCCGCTAAATCCATAGCATTGAAAACTTTCATAGTTTCTTTAGACACTGGACGAGTTTTCAAATAAAATTGCTGTAGTTTTATAAGTCTATTCAATCTCTTGTTAAAAACACGACATGGTGCAATTGGTCCTCCAAATCTATCAGCATCTAGTTCAAGTTTCAGTAATGGTGGTCCCAATTTCAAATTCAATTTGGAATTATATTGTTGTCTTAAATGTATCAGTTTCTTCAACTCTTCTGTAGTTGCTATATGTTGAACATTTGAAGCATATGGAGTTTCACAATTGAAATTCAATTGTAAGATTTTATTCATTGGAGTGGATTCCATTTGAACTTGATCATATGGTTTCTGTTGAAAAAAATATTCAATCTGTGTGTGTTTCCATAACTTATTATATCGATCAACCATATCAGTTGCATTTTGCTTATTTAAAAATGTTATAGTATGTGATAATGATAGTAAGTTACCATAACTCGCAACAAAATCAACTTTCTCCTTTTTATTTCGTAATTTGTAGTTTAAAAAGTTCGTAACAACAGATGGATATACTGTTTCTAACTTAGGTGATTCAATATGTGTATAGTTTAGCAATTCCAATAGTTTATTTGTATTTTGTTGTTTAAAGGTGTTATCTGACTGGATTAAATGAATTATCCTATTTTTTTGCTTACTTTCCTTAGAATTTACCAACACTTTTTCAAGGCAATCAGTGGTGTACTCATCCAAAGGGATATTCTTTAATTTCCGAGCCAAATTCATTGTGACAGGTCACTATAATTGCCAGTGAAAAGATGTTCAAACTACTAAAATATGACGAATTTTTCAAAAATTCCAAAAATTCCATATTGACATGAAATTCTCAAAAGGGAAATTAATTATTTGTTTACCTTTAATTAAACTTCTTCTTCTTCTTTTTCTTTTGAGATTATATTCTACCTTTTCTTTTGTGGTTTCAGCCTCAGTTCAGTGCTAGTTGTTGCAATTAACATGTCAGATAATAAACAGATTCATCGTAGCAGGTTAGCTCATTTGAATGCTGCAAGAGACAAGGAAAATGCCCTTAGATTTCATAAAAGCAATTTTAATAGTAATAAAGATTTAAAAATTGATGTTTCAAAGAAAGAAACAGTTGAATCATTTGGATTTGGTAGACCAATCTTACGTTCTAAATCAACAAATGGATTGAAAGTAAATAATAATCATATTCACAGTAATAATCAAAATATCAATTCAATTCCTAAACACAGTATACCATTAAACACCAAACCATTATTCCCTGAATCAGAGAATGCTAATAAATCAAGAAAAATCAATAAACAACCAATTTCTATCTTTGGAAGTATAGACTCTAATGAAAATGAAAAGGAAAATGTTGCATATCATGATACTACAACATTGCAAAGGTCACATTCACATATGGAAATTAATCATAATAATGAAAATAATGGTACTTTCAATAAACGTAATACTCTCTCAAGATCATCATCAGCTTTTGGATCATCATTTGGATCATCATTCAATAATTCACTGAAACCAAGAATTAAATCTAAATTAACACTGGGTGCTGATAATGATATGGCAGCATTTTTCAAATCATCTAAATTTAATGATCAAAAGCAATTTGGAATAAATAATAAAACTACCAATGATTTTGATACTGCAATTGATGGGAAGGATAAAAATAATGATAGTTTCAATGATAGTAGTATCGATATCAGTAGACTGGAGGAAGTTACATTTACTGATGATAATGATGATATTACAATGATGAAGAAATTATCAACAGATAGAAATTCTCCTGTTTATCAAAGAACTCATAAAGTTAGTATACATACATTATTATCTTCCTCAACTGATAACGATGATATTGGAGAAACTACATTTGATTATAAAGATACTGAGAAATCAAAACCTTATAAACTGGTTGATCTGGAAAGTTTAATAATGTCTAAACATCATGAGGTTTTAGAACCAGAACCTGAAGTTGAAATTGGTAAAATACAAGATGATGAATTTGAAATTGAGCATATACCACATAATAAAAATGGAGTATATGATGATTCTATCCCCGATGCTGTATTAGATGGAGAATATCAAAGTATGAATAATGTTTTAGGAAATCTATGGAGTAAAGATAATTCAGCAAGTTCAATAAGTTCAACTTTTAAAGACCCACTTGATTTAAAGTTCAAAGAAGAAGATAAAAAAGAAGATATTTTAAATAGTATACAATCTAGTAATTTTGAACCAGTATTAGATTTTGATAATGCACTGAAATTAGAGTTTTCTGATATTGAAGAAGAGGAAGAGGATGATGAAGAGGATGGTAATGATAAAGATAAAGATAAAGATATTCGCCAAATTTTAAAATTCTATCAAGATAAATCAACTATATAGTTTAAATCTATAGACCTATCTATAAAACTATATATTCTAGTATGTAAAATAATCATTAGCTTTGTTTTTAAATATATTCTATTTTCTATTCTATGCTTCTATGTACAAGTGCATCACCATCCAAACCAACCAAACCATTTTGATTTTGAATCAGTTCCAAAATTTTTAACATCAGTATTATTGATATAAGTATTGAAAGTTTTAGGAACACTATTTTTATCCTTTATTTGAAATACTGTTGGTTGACTATCATCATCATTATCATCATCTGCATTATTTGAAGCATCTTTACTTTTACTTTCATTTTCTTTACTATTAACATGACCTAATACATCAATTAATCTATTTTTATCATTTCTCTCTAACATCCAATTATCCTTTGGGAAAATAATTTCAACACCAACATATAAATCACCATGAGATGAAAGGTAAGAATTTGGAATTGGCATACCTTCACCTTTAATAATAATTGAATCACCAGGTTTTAAAACTTTACCCATTGGAATTTTAATATTTAACCATCTATTATCAATTGTTTTAATTAAACGATTATTTTCAAATCCACATAATGCATCAACTAAATTAATTGAAATTTTCGTAAATAAATTATCACCATCTCTGAAAAACATTGAATTATTATTTAATTCATCATCTTGAATAAATTTAAAATTTAAAATTGCCTTACCAGTTTTAATATTTGGATATTCATTACCCATACTACTCATTTCAACCGTACCAATATTTGGTGAACCTTTTTCAATTTTAAATTCAACAATATTTTCATCATCAATAACTAAATTACCTTTACATTTCCTACATTTATCATCAGGTCTTGAATAAATACCTAAACCTTCACATTGATTACATTCAACTCTTTGAGCAAATGTCATACCACCCATTCGACGATATTCTTGTGTAATACCTTGACCATTACAAATTGGACAAGTTATTTTAACTGCATTTTTCCTTAATCCATTACCTTTACATTTAACACAAATAATTTTCCTTTTATAAGTTTTCTTAATTAATTTACCAAAATAAAGATCAGATAATGTAACATCAATATCAAAAGTAATATCTAAATCTTTACTTGTTTGACGTTGATTAAAATCTCTATGATTATTTGTTTTCCTATTACCATTTCCACCATTACCTGTGAAAAATTGTGCAAAATCGCCTTCATCAAAGAAATTTGCACCATGTCCTCCACCATTACTAAATTCAAAATCAAAATCAAAATCATCGAATGGATTACCATTTCTATTATTATTTGGTCCTCCACCTAAATCATATTCATTACGTTTATGTTCATCTGATAAAATTTCATAAGCTTCAGTAATTTCTTTAAATTTAATTTCACTTTCATCTCTTAATTCAGGTGATACTTTATCAGGATGATATTTAAGTGCCAATTTCCTATAAGCTTTTCTAATTTCACCTTCAGTTGCCGATACTTCAACACCTAATACTTCATATAGTCTAGTCATTGCTTTATATTAAGCTTAAAGAAAGAAATTATAGATTAATATTAATATTAAATAAAAATATACTCCACAGTAAATCATTTTACAAAGATTTCCTTACATAATACAAAATTTCACAAAAAGGTGTTTAAATAGCTAAATAGATAGAGTTTCTACGTTTACACCAATGGTTCATAAGCTGAATTGGTTTCATTTGGAGATTTCTCCCATTGATGAACAGTCATACCATCATGAAGTGTAATTGTTTCTTGTTTTAATGAATAATTGAAAAACCAAGGTAATAATTTAAACATGAATAACCAGTATAACATGCATAAAAATAAAATTAATAATGAAGTAATTGCATAATTTGGTAATGAACTATCACTATCACTATCTTTAGATGATTGAATTAACGGACCTAAGAACATGAAAATTGAGAATAAAATCATGAATGAAATATCTAAATATGATGCCTTAATATGATGATCATTTTCTGGATTTCTTTTACGTAAAATTAAAATACCGAAACAAGCTAAACCAAAGAAAATTTGTGTTGGATAACTCTCTAAATTAATTGCATAATTGAAAATATTTGAATTTGAAGGTATAATTAAAAATATTGAAGTAATAAAGAATGGAATTAACATTGAAGTTAATGGTGAATTAAATGGATAATTTGATGCAAAGAATTTACTAAATGGCATAAAACCTTCTCTAAAAATTTCTTGATTCATTCTTGAAATATGATATAAAACTGTTATAATATTACCACCAACTGAGAATGCAATTAATGATGATAAAATAATTTTACCAAATGAATTACCGAAAAATTTTTCAAATAAAACTAAACCAACCATTTCATTAATTTCTAATAATTCATCTGATGGTATAACAATTAAATAAGTTAAATTAATTAATAAATAGCAAATATTAATTAATAAAATTGATAAAGGAGCAGCAATTTTCATTGTATTAATTGGATCTTTAATTTCACCTAAAACATTATGAGTTGTATGCCAACCATTAAATGAGAAAATACCTTTTAAAATTGCTGAAGTAAAGGAAGCAATTGTAACATTTGTTTTAACATTGAAAAAATCTTTTAAATGTAAATTATTATCAATTTTAGTAATTGATGAAGGTAAAATTAAAACAGATAATCCCATTAATGAAACACATAAAAGTAAAATAATTTTCAAAAATCCTGTAACTGTTTGAACTTTAATAACAAATTTTGTTGAACATAATAAAAGTAAAATAGTTAAGAATAGAAATGCAAATCCAATTGGTTTACTATAACTTTCCATAACTGGACCATCATCAATCCCTACAGCATAAAGGAAATATTCACCAAATATGATAACATTTGCAATAATTGAACCAAATATAACAATGAAAATACCGAAAACAACATTAATTAACATAAAAGGTTTATTATAAATAATTGAAAGAAAAACTTTTAAACCACCAGAACGTGGTATAATTGAACCTAATTCAGAGAAACACATTATACCTGCATAACTTGAATAACCTGCAATTAACCAAACTAAAAAGAATAAAAATGGTGAACCACCAACATCTCTATAAATCATTGCAGGTGTTGCAAATATACCTGATCCAATAATTCTTTGAACTACCATCATTATAACATCAGTTACACCAAGATGACGTCCATGAGGGGTTTCATCGTGTGATATCATCGTTTGATAGAATGAAAGATAATTAAAGTAAGATATTATTATTAATCAATTATAAACAACCTTAATTAAATAAATAAAACTGTGGATTACTGATATACAGTATTAGATAACAACAAGCAGGAGATTACGTAAGAACATAGCAGATTATACGTATCATGTCTTATATACGAGACTATATATGATCCTCTACCACATGTACAATAAGTATACGATAATAGAATAAACATAAAGAACAAATAATAAAAGAAACAGACAAAAGAAGGTCAAAGTGAGTTACTGACCAAAACAAAAAAGTCAAATTTTTATATCAACATAATAAGGCTCATCTCTTTATATCCACACACCTTCTTTCATCAATGCCAGTAACAACAGTTCAGAGAGCCACTATTCAAACTCCCAATGGATGGAATGAACTCCCATTACCATTAACAATCCATCAAACTGGTCAAAACCTATATTTAGGAACCAATATGATTTCTAACATAATTAAAATATATATCAGAGGAAATGATATTTTAATTAAACATGCACAAGGTAAATTACAAATAACTCTTTCTAATACAAATGATATTAATGAATGGTGTACATTTTGGAAAAATATTGGTATTGAAGTAAAGTATAAGGATGATAATGAATTATTAAAATTAATTAATGATAAATTATCAACTAATGAATTTAAATTACTTGTAAGTATGGAATATACAGACTCTGTTATACAATATAATATATACTAACATTTTTATTATAGATGGATAGGATTGATAAATTATTAAGCCAATAATGCCATAAATGTTAAGAAAATAGCATGAGGAACATAAGGTGTAATTATATTACCATTTGCTTGTGATGTAGAACTAATTGAAGAAACAATATTAGATGAAGATGATGAAGTGGTAGCAGATGATATAGTTGATGATGAATGACTTGAGATTGACGCAGTTGATGAAGGTATTGAAGAAATTCTACTTGTTGAAACAACTTGTGATGAAGCAATTAAATCATTATTAGTTATTGTCATAACATGATAATCACTTGGAACTTTAAATTCAGTCATACTTAATTCATTCATATAAGTACTTAACCAATCAAAATTTGTAATAAATGTTGCAAATTGATCAAATGGGAAACTTTGAATAAATAAACTAGTTGCAAAATTATCAACTTCATAAGTATTTAATTGAATATAAAATTGCATTAATTCAGGTGGGAATTCAATTCCTTTACTTTGCATTACACTTTGATATTTATTATTCTCTTGTAATGCATCAAGTAAAACTGTATTAATAAAAGTTTCTTGTTCAACAATTGCATATGATCTTTCTTCAAGTGTATTTGTTAATGTTGTGGTAATAACATTTGCTAAAATAGATGTAATTAATCCACTGATTGGTATTAATGTTGATAACTTCATCCTTGATAGTCCAAGTACATTACCATTAGAAATTTATCAAATGGTGGAATTACTGTTTCTTTTATATAAATAATGTTAATATTACCCTTTTGGGACACCAAAGAAGAATTATGAAATTTTCATTTCATTTCTTTTCTTTTTGCAAATGGTATCTAGCTATTTTAATATCTACTTAGGGATTATATAATGATAATAATAGTAATATTAATATTAATAATGATTAAGAAAAAGAAAAAGAAAAGTTGCACTACACAACTAACCACGTAAGAAACCTTTTCTTGCCTTAGTTGGTTGTTGTTGTTGTTGTTGTTGTTGAGAATTTAGTAACATTGAAGATTGTTGTTGTTGTTGTTGTTGAGTATGACTAACACCAGTTGAACCATTTTGATCAATCAATTTATTATTTGATTCTAATTCTTTCTTTTTATCTTCTAACATTTTAATTTGTTTTAATAATTTATCTCTCATTTCTTTATGTTTACTAAATAAATCAGCTTCAGTTTCTTGTAATTTTTTCTCTTCTCTATTAACTTTTTGTTGAAAAATTTGTTTCATTTGATTCTCTAAATTAACTAATTTTAATTCATGTAATTTTTTTTCTTCCTCTTGTTTAAGAATTGGATCAAATTCTTTGAAAACTGAATCATTTTGAATTATACCCATTTTAGTTAATTTATTTAATCTATAATTTTCATATAATTTATTTGATGTTAAATCTTTTAAATCTTCCATATAATTTCTAATTAATAATTGTCTTAATTTAATAAAATCATTATGTAATTCATTATCAATTTCAATTTTACCCCAAGGATATTCTCTACCTCTAACAAATCTACCATCATCTAATTTAATTAAATTATTTGAACCAACAATTGCAAATGGCATTTTATTTAAAATATTTAAATTTTCATCATCTTCAATATTATTATTATTATTATCATCATTTTCATATTTAATTGGATTAAAAATATTAATATTTTGATTTTTTAAATCATTTTTAATTTTTAATTTAAAATTTTCAACTTCAGTTTCATTAAGTATATCAGATTTTGCAATAATTGGAATTAAATTAACTTTTTCATGAATTGATTTCATAAAATTAATATCTAAAGATTTTAATGAATGACCTGTTGGTTCAATAAAATATAATAAAGCATGAATTCTTTCATCAATAAAATCATTTGATAAATTATTTCTATTAATTTTAGTTTCATAATCTAAATAAGAATCAAATCTTGAATCAATTTCATCAATAATTGGTTGAAAAGAATTTGAATTATTAATAAATTCACCAAATCCTTTACAATTAATAATTTGTAAATTTAATTTAACATTATTTTCTTCAATAATTGAATTTATAGTTTCAATTTGAATTTTATTTAAATCTTCTAAAGGTTTAATAGTTGTTAAATCAAATAAATCTTTATTAAATAATGTATTAATTAAAGTTGATTTACCTAAACCTTTCTCACCAACAATCATTAAATTAAAATTAAAACCTTTTCTAATTGATTTCCTATGCCATTGTTTTGGTAAATTAGCAAATCCTACATAACCATTTAATTTACGTTTAATGATTTGAGTAGTATGATCATTAGAAGGGAGTAATTCAGCCATTGTTACTATTCCTGTTGTCTTAAAGAACCAATAACAGATCAAGATCAAGATCAAAATCAAAAGGAAAAAGTGGCAAAGAATCCAATGTAAACACAGTCTGAGGAAAATTGCCCATTTCGTAATAAAATATAATTGGAAAATAAAATTAATTTATTACATTAAATTAAAGAGACGCGTTGTATTAATAGAGGTATATATAGAGGTATAATCTCTTATACACGGACAATGTACACACCATCAGATAGTGTTAGGAAGTTAGTAGAGGAAGGGGCAGAATGCATGGCTAAGAAACAATGGGAAAATGCCGTTGATGCGTATAGTGAAGCATGTCAAGTTTATAATTTAGAGAATGGTGATGACAGTGGTGAATTATTAGTTATGTATGCAAAAGCATTAATAGAGAATGGTATTAAGAATAATGATGTCATTGCTGGAGAGACGGGTGAAGAAGGGGGAGAGGGGGATGAGGAAGAAGGTGAAGAAGAAGAGGAGGAGGGTAAATTTCAATTTTTCAATGGAGTTGCAGAGAAAGATGGTGAAGTTGAAGAAGTAGAAAAAGAAGAAGTTAAGGAAGAAGAAGTTAAGGAAGAAGCTGAAATAGATGATGGACCTAATGATTTTGAAATTGCAATGGAGATATTAGAAGTTGCAAAGGAACAATTTATTAAACATGATAATAAAATACAAATAGCTAATGTTTATGTATTACAGGGAGATATTTATTTAGAGACAGATCAAGGAATTGAATCAATGAAAAGTTATCAAGAAGCAGTTAATATATTACGTGATGAAAAGGATGATATTAAACTTGCAGAGACATTAGTTATGTTATCAATTTCACAAGAATTAAATGGTGAATTAGAGAATGCAATAAAATCTATGAAAGAATGTATTTCCCTTGGTAAAGAATGGAAAAGAAAAGGTGAAATGGAGGTACGATTAGATGAGTTAAGTAATAGATTAACCATTGAAGAAAAGGAGAAGGAAAAAATGAAAGAAATGGCTAAAAGAGTTGTTGAAAGTAATGATTTAACTTCATTAGTTAAAAGACGTAAAAAATAGCGAGTATTAGACATTCTTTATATAACACTTTCTTTTTGTAATGACTTATCCACTTAATTTAGAACTACCATGGGTAGAGAAATATAGACCTTATACACTTAATGATATAGTTGGTAATAAGGAAACTATTAATGCATTAAAGAATATTGCAAAAGATGGTAATTTACCACATTTAATTATTAGTGGATTACCAGGTATTGGTAAAACTACTGCAGCATTAGCATTATCAAGAGAATTATTAAATAATGATGAAAAATTAATTAAAGAAGCAGTTTTAGAATTAAATGCAAGTGATGATAGAGGTATTGATATTGTACGTAATTTAATTAAAACATTTGCACAAAAGAAAGTTACATTACCATATAATAGACAAAAGATAATTATACTTGATGAAGCAGATTCAATTACAAGTAGTGCACAACAAGCATTAAGAAGAACAATGGAAATTTATTCAAGTAGTACAAGATTTATATTTGCATGTAATCAAAGTAATAAAATTATTGAACCATTACAGAGTAGATGTTCAATTTTAAGATTTAATAAATTAGGTGATGAAGAAATTTTAAAAATTTTGAAAAGAATTTTAGATAATGAAAATATTAATACTTTCACTGATGATGGATTAGCTGCATTAGTTTTCACAAGTGATGGAGATATGAGACAAGGTATTAATAATTTACAAAGTGTTTATTATGGATTTAAAATGATTAATAATGAAAATGTTTTTAAATTAGTTGATACACCAAATCCTATTATAATTAATAAAATGATTAAAATGGCATTAAGGGGATCAATTGATGAATCTATAGTTATATTAGATTCCCTAATTGAAAAAGGACATTCATGTATTGATATAATTAATATATGTTTTAGAGTTAGTAAAACATTACAAGAAGTTGATAATGAAACAGTTTTAACAGTGTTACGTAAGATTGGTGAATGTCAATTGAAAATAATTGATGGTGTAAGTACAAGATTACAATTATGTAGTTTATTAAGTAGTTTGTATAATTAGATTATGTCTACAGTATTAGAGAGACTTAAGGCCAAGGAAGCTAAGAGAAGGGAGACTGGAGAGGATAAGATTAGAGCAGAGGCAGTTAAGATGAAGGTTGTAGTGAAGGAGAGTGAAATACAGGATATTATTAGAGATGTAGTAAGAGAATTACCACAAGGTACTAGTCATATAAGTGTTAAAAGACTTGTACAAATGGTTAGTGATAGTAGAGATGGTAATATAGATGTTGCAGTTGTTGAAAAAGTAGTTAACAAGATGTACTCTGTATCAATGAATGTTGTCTCTCTTGTGTAAAGACTTTATTATATATTAATATAGAATATTCTCGAAAATTTACTCATTTTTTCACTCCGATTTCGCACTTTGGGAAAAAATTCCATTTTTTTTTCCCACTTTTCTTATAAATGACCAACTTCGTCCATTTTATTTCTATTTTTCACCATTTTCTATTATTTGCCACTTTCAATTTTCATTTACGTCTCTTCTTTCCTTTAGACAACCAACTCTTTTGATAATGCTTTCATCTGTTTCAAAGAACGCTGCTACTAAAATTCCTTCTAACTTTGTTAGATACAACTCTAACAAGGTTCAAGGTACAGTTATTGGTATCGATTTAGGTACCACCAATTCTGCTGTTGCAGTTATGGAAGGTAAAACTCCTAAAATTATTGAAAATGCTGAAGGTTCAAGAACTACTCCTTCAGTTGTTGCATTCACTAAAGATGGTGAAAGATTAGTTGGTATTCCAGCTAAGAGACAAGCAGTTGTTAATCCAGAAAATACCCTTTTCGCAACAAAGAGATTAATTGGTAGAAGATTTGAAGATGCTGAAGTTCAAAGAGATATTAAACAAGTTCCTTATAAAATCGTTAAACATTCAAATGGTGATGCTTGGGTTGAAGCAAGAGGTGAAAAATATTCTCCTGCTCAAGTTGGTGGTTTCGTTCTTAATAAAATGAAAGAAACTGCTGAAGCTTACCTGGGTAAAAAAGTTACTTCAGCTGTTGTTACTGTTCCAGCTTATTTCAATGATTCTCAAAGACAAGCAACTAAAGATGCAGGTGCTATTGTCGGTTTAAACGTTGCTAGAGTTGTTAATGAACCAACTGCTGCTGCTTTAGCTTATGGTTTAGAAAAAGATGATTCTAAAGTTGTCGCTGTCTTTGATTTAGGTGGTGGTACTTTCGATATTTCCATCTTAGATATTGATAATGGTGTCTTTGAAGTTAAATCAACTAATGGTGATACTCATTTAGGTGGTGAAGATTTCGATATCTCTCTTGTTAGATATATTGTTGATGAATTTAAAAAAGAATCAAATATTGATTTACAAAATGATAGAATGGCAATTCAAAGAATTAGAGAAGCTTCAGAAAAGGCTAAGATTGAATTATCTTCAGCTTTATCAACTGAAATCTCATTACCTTTCATTACTGCAGATGCAACTGGTCCAAAACATATTAACTTAAAGATGACTAGAGCTCAATTAGAAAAATTAGTTGAACCTTTAATTAAGAAAACTTATGAACCATGTAAGAAAGCTCTTAAGGATGCTAATTTATCAACTTCAGATATTGGTGAAGTTATCCTTGTTGGTGGTATGTCAAGAATGCCAAAAGTTATTGAAACTGTTAAAGAAATTTTCGGTAAAGAACCATCTAAAGCTGTTAACCCAGATGAAGCAGTTGCAATTGGTGCTGCAATTCAAGGTGCTGTTTTATCAGGTGAAGTTAAAGATGTCTTATTATTAGATGTTACTCCATTATCTTTAGGTATTGAAACTTTAGGTGGTGTTTTCACTAGATTAATTCCAAGAAATACAACTATTCCAACTAAGAAATCACAAGTCTTCTCAACTGCTGCAGATGGTCAAACTTCTGTTGAAATTAGAGTCTTCCAAGGTGAAAGAGAATTAGTTAGAGATAATAAATTAATTGGTAATTTCACATTATCAGGTATTCCACCAGCTCCAAAGGGTGTTCCACAAATTGAAGTTACATTTGATATTGATGCAGATGGTATTATTAATGTCTCTGCTAAGGATAAAGCTTCTGGTAAAGATTCATCAATTACTGTTGCAGGTTCATCAGGTTTAACTGATAGTGAAATTGAAAAGATGGTTAATGATGCAGAAAAATTCAAAGAACAAGATCAAGCTAGAAAGGAAGCAATTGAACAAACTAATAAAGCAGATCAATTATGTAATGATACTGAAAAATCATTAACTGAATTTGGTGATAAATTAGATAAAGCAGATGCAGAAAATGTTAAAAAATTAATTACTGAATTAAGAGATTTAATTGTTAAAGTTAATGGTGGTGAAAATGTTGAAGTTTCAGAAATTAAGGGTAAATATGAAGAATTACAACAATCAAGTTTAAAATTATTTGAAAAAATGTACAAAAATCAACAATCATCTGAAGATTCATCAAAATCTGATGAACCAAAGAACTAATTGTAAATATAAATAATTAATTAACTAATATAATATATATCTTGTCTATAAACAAACAATTTTATGATGAACTGAAATAATTTATAAATTTATCAAAATGATTAATAGTGTAAACCATAATACAAAACAGTAATATTACTAGAAAATTCTTTAATTTATGATTCTTAGGTGTAAATCTCCAACCAATAATTAAAGTAATCAAATTACTTACAGTTAATTTAAAAATATCAGTCCAATCATAGTTCATACTATAAATTATCTTTAAATAATCCACTAAACCATCATTATTTAGACCAATTATAAATACTGACCACCAAAACATTAATGAATAATATGGTAAATTGGAATTAATATTAAAATTTGCATATAGAATAATTGGAATATAACTGAATATGAAGTAATATAATTGACTTAGTAGTGTTTGATCCATTGATGTTCTACTTAATGTCATTGTAGTTGTTTGGTTGTATTAAGAAGAAGCAATTAGTTGAATCCTTGCAGAACAACTATACGTCGATTGGTTTTACAATAAGGTTTATTAATGCCTTGTGCGTAATCTTATACTTAGATAATAAACCTAGTATAAGGTATTAATAAAATATGGCACTTATACCATTTACATTACTCGTTATGTAAATGTTCTATCAATTCATTAAAGATATAGTATTTGTCCTTAAGATAAAGTTAAGGTATAGTAAAATAAAGCAATTTAGTAAGTAAATTTGAGAAATAATTTTTCACTAAGTAAGTAATAACTATTAAGACAATCTTTCTTTTAAGACAGTGACAAATATGCAGAATCCATTCCTACCACCACCTTCTAAACCATTAAATGAGATGACACCAGAGGAACAAGGTGAAGCAGGTGCAAAAGAAATCATGAATTTTATATCATCATGTCCAGGTAAGGCAATATTAGCAGGTGGTTCAGGTTTCGTTCTTGGAGGTGTTTTCGGATTTTTCATGGCATCAATGTCATATGATACACCATTAGGTATTGGACAAATGGGTGGAGCTGCAGCTTTAGCTCAAGAAAAATATTTAGAATTACCATTAAAGGAACAAATGAAAATTCAATTTAAAGATGTTTGGAATAGAACTAAATCAAGTGCACGTAATTTTGGTTATATTGGTTTAATATTTTCAGGTGTTGAATGTTGTATTGAAGGTTTAAGAGGTAAAAGTGATTTATATAATGGTGCAGCTGCAGGTTGTATAACTGGTGGTGGATTAGCATTGAAAAGTGGACCTGAAGCAGTTTTAGTTGGTTGTGCAGGTTTTGCAGCTTTCTCAACTGCAATTGATATGTATATGAGAAGTGAAAATGGTGCTCCACCAAAGAATGATTATGATCAATAAAGAACCTTGTAAAACCTTGAGTGAAACGAAAAGGTTCGTATAGGTCTTCTAAGCTTTACGATGATTAATGTATAAAAGGTATAATATTATATAAATTTGTAAATAGAATATAGAGTAGGATAAATAAGATAATATCATGCAATAATACTACTTCTACCTTCTCTCTCTAATGGAGGTACAGCATTAAATAAATCTTTTGAAGTTGGATAACTACCTAACATACCCTTTGAACTTGCAAATTCATTTGATCTAATTGTATTTGTTGAATAATATTCATCCTCAATTGGATGCAGTAAAATATTTAAATTTGAAATTGAAACTGTACTATTAGTTGGAACTGAAATCCAATCATTTCTTTCAAATGTTAATGGTTCACTTGCAATCATTACTAAATTTTGTGATTTATTCATTCTTTCCATTTTATAACGACCTGGTGAATATTCAACAAAATTTGATCCAGTTGAAAAATATAATGATGCAGCTTCATCAGTTTTAGAATTAACATATCTTGAAACAACTATATTAACACCATCAGTTACTGCAAAATTTAATAATGATGGATCATTATTATTATTACTATCACCATTACTAACTTCTTTAACCCAATCTTTAATATATTGAATACTATCAGTAAGTGCTTTCCTTAAAATATGAATATTAACAATTTCTCCACTATTTGGTTCAAATCCATTTAATCTAAGACAATGTAAAAATAATGCAAAGCAACATTCTGAATCTGTTGATCCATTAATATTAATAAATAAATCTTCATCAATAAAATTAATTAATGTACGTTTAATTTTTGGGAAATTTGATATACCACCATTATGCATAAACATTAAATTATTAAAAGTGAAAGGATGACAATTTGTTTCACTTAAAACACCATAAGTTGAAGCTCTAACATGTGCAAATATTAATTTTGAACTTGTCTTTTCACTAATTCTTTGTAAATTTTGATTATTCCAAGCAGGTGTAATTGCCTTATAAAGACATGGACTTGAATGATCATCATCAATATAATAACCAACACCAAATCCATCACCATTAACTGGTTGTGCATCAATTCTTAATCTTGAATCATATGATTGATTAATAATAGAATGTTGAGGTCTAGTAAGCAGATGAGATAGAGTTATTGGTTCCTTACCCTTGTATATCAAGAAACGACACATATTAAAGGAAGAACAATCATATATTAATGTTGTTAAAACCTTCGATTAGTCACTTGCATGAAAAAAAAGTTAATCTTATATATTACAAATCTTTATCTATTTTCACTTCCTTTACTTCTTTTCCTTCTTCTGACAATGAGTGTGCTACGAATAGACCCGGAACTGGATGATGAAACGTTGGGTAATACTATAGAGAATGCACATCTATGGCAATACATTAGTGATAGTGAAGATGATAAAACTATTGAAGAAGAACTTACACCACCAAATAGTAGTAGTATATCATTTGATGTGAGTACCGGGGATTATGCAGAATGTTTAATTACCAAAGTATTTAAGAACAAGGGATACATTAATTCAAGTAATTCAAGAACTATAATGGTTGCATATAAACCAAATGACACGCTGGACGTTGTTAAATGGACAATTAATTCAATTTTAAATGATAATGATATATTGGTTGTTATAGAGGTTATACCATTACATAATTATTTAAGGACTGGATTTAATTATAATAAAGATAAAGACAACTTATTTGAATCTATGAAATCCTTAATTGGTGTTAAATGTGTTGAAATAGTATATGAGAGACGTGTTGGTGCAGTTTATTATGCAATTAATAGAGCAATTAATGATTATGAAGTTACAATGGTAGTTATAGGTAATGGAGAATATAACAAGGAAATGATTGATAAATGTAAATTAGGAGTTATTATCGTTAAAGATTTAGAAATTAGAGAGAATAAGGATGATAATAATAATAATAATTTAAAGACATTACCAACTATTCAATCATTAACATATGCTATAACTTCAACACCATTAGATTTACCAACAAAGAGAACTTCAAGATTCCTAAGAGGTGGGAATCTTAATAATCTATTATCACCGGTATCATCTAATGAAAGTATACGATCTTTATCACCTTTTAAACTATTCAAACGAAAGTAATTTAACGTCTATATAATAATATATATACTTTTTCTATTCTTTAGTGTCATAAACGATAGTAACTGGACCATCATTAACAATCCCAACATCCATCATTGCACCAAATACACCATCCTTAACACTTTCAACACTTAATCCATCCCTTAATTCTTTCAAGAAAGCTTCATATAATTCATTAGCTAAATGACCTTTCTGTGCTTTATGGAAATCAGGTTTTGTACCTTTCTTAATAGTTGCATAAAGTGTAAATTGTGAAACTGATAATATTTCACCTTGAATATCAATAATTGATTTCATCCATGGTTTACCAACCCATTCAGTTGATGTACCAGCTGATTGATCAATATCTTCAAATAATCTTAATTTAAGTATTTTATTAGCTAATTTACTAACATCTGCAATTGTATCTTCCTGTGTAATACCAACAAGTAAACATAATCCTTTACCAATACTAGACACTACAGCATTGTCTACTGTCACAGAGGCACTCTTAACTCTTTGAATAACAACTCTCATTGTATAAAAAGAGTATAAAAATAGTATAAAAAGAGTATATATATATATATACTTACTTAATAGTGATAAGTGGAAAAAGTGAAAATTTTCATTTTCATTGTTATTATCTAAAATCTTCCATTGGGCATTACCATTTTCTTTCTTTAAAGTATATATCCTATACTATATCATATAATACAGCTAATGATGTCTGATCGTCGTCCATCTATTGTTGAAAGAAGACCTTCATCTGCATTATCTTCAAGACGTCCTTCCATTATACCTCAATTAGAAGGGATTGAAAAACCTAATACTCCGAATTTACCGGAGAATATGAATGTTGATGTTTTAATTTGTGGTACAGGTTTAATTAATTCAATATTAGCAGCTGCATTATCTTGGCAAGGTACATCTGTTTTACATATTGATTCAAATCCTTATTATGGAGATGATTCAGCAACTTTAACAATTGAACAAATTAAAAATTGGTTTATTGGTTCAAAATTTAATAAAACAGGTTTTAAAAATTATAAAAATATTCATTTATATATTAATGATAATGATTTTAATATTGTATCAAAAGATTATGGTATTGATTTATCACCTAAAATATTATTCCCACGTTCTTCATTATTAGATTTATTAATTAAATCAAGAGTTTATCATTATTTAGAATTTCAAAGTTTATCAAATTTTCATACTTTTGAAAATAATAATTTAGGTAAATTAAATGCAAATAAGGAAGATATTTTCACATCAAATGAAATTGATTTAAATTCTAAACGTAAATTAATGAAATTTTTAAAATTTATTTCATCTCCAGTTATTGAATTACCTGATAATTTACCAAAGGATATAAGTATTCAAAATTTTCTGAAAAAAAATTTTAAACTTGATGATAAATTAATTAATGAAATTATTTTCACCTTAGGATTAATTAATAATCCTAAAATTCAATTAATTGATGCATTAAATAAAATTAAGAGATATATTTTATCATTTAATATTTATGGTAATTTCCCAACATTATATTCAAAATTTGGTGGACCAGGTGAAATTTCTCAAGGATTTTGTAGATCAGCAGCTGTTGCAGGTACAATTTACAAATTAAATACTAAATTAAAATCTTATGATTTTGAAAATAAAACTGCAATACTTAATGATGGATCAAATATTAAAATTAATGAAAGAATTATTTCAAGTTTAAATCAATCAATTAATAAACCTGAAAATTGTAAATTTTATGAAATTTCAAGAATTATTGCAATTGTTGATAAATCATGTAATGAATGGTTTCAAGATGGTGAATCATCATCAATTATAATTTTCCCACCAAATTCATTAAATTCACAAAATGAATATCCTGTACAATGTTTAATAATGGGTAGTGAAACTGGTTGTTGTCCTAAAGGTAGATCAATTTGGTATTTACATACAATTGCACCAACAACTAATGATATTGCAATTAATGATTTAAATTCAGCATTATTAAAATTAGAGGAAAATTATATTAGAGAGAGTACATTTAATTTTAATGAATTTAATGATGATGATTTAAATTATTATAATAATAATAAACCAATTTTAACAGAGAGTGGATCAATGAAATTAAGTAAAAGTTTACTTGATTTTAAATTTAAATTTTCAAATGAACGTATTAATTATTTAATGAAATTAAGTTTTACACAATTAACAAATATTGATCAATTAAATCCTGAAAATATTAATGGATATAATAAAGAAATATTGAAAACTGATAATAATATTATAATTGTTAATATGCCATCAAGTGAATTATCATATGATGGTATAGTTGAAGAGGCAAAGAAAATTTATAAAGAGATTGTTGGTGATGATTCTGATTTTTTCAATGTTGATTTTGAAGATGAAGAAGAAGAGATTGAAATTAGTAATGAATTAGATGCTGAAATAAATGCAGAAGTAGAAGAGATTATTAATGTTGATAATAATCAAACTACTCAATCTAATCAACCAAGTGAAGAATTTGAAATGGAATTAGAGAGTTAGTATTGTGTATAAGTGTATAAAATATAATATATAAATTAAATGTATGAATTTTTGATAAAGATTAAGATTATTAATTAAACTTATAATATATAAATTAATATACATGTAGATACATTATTTAACCTTGTAAAGATTCTAAAAGAATGTTTCTTTCTTCAGTATCTGCACCCCATTTAGTGACAACGACACAAGAAGCACCGACAACTTTTCTAGCATTACCTTCTCTATCAACTTGACATAAACCTGCCCATTCACCTAATTGTTTAGCATCAGAAACTTTAATTAATGGAACTTTTTCATCACCATTACATAAAGCTTCAACTAAAGTTGAGATACCTTCTTCAGTAACAGCATCACAAAGAACACATAATTGAGCTTCACCTCTAGTTAAAGCTTTAGTTGCTTCTCTTAAACCTCTTGCTAAACCATCTTGAACTAAAGCAGTTCTTAAAACTTTTTTAATACAATCTTCTAAGGTAACTGAAGTTTCTTCTTCAACGACAACTTCTTCTTCGACAATAACTGGTTGTTCTTCAATATCAGACATGTTTATGTATACTTCTTCCTCAGATAAATCCGGTCAGTTGATAAATTAGAAAGGAAATTAAAATATCCTAAATAATTCAATCTCTAAGATATAACAACTATTATGAAAAATTCATGTAAGTAAACCAATATAGTAATTATCTCAAAGTGAGGAAATTTGAAAAATTTTGTAAAACTTTTCACTGTCACAGAAAAACTCCCAATTGGGAAGGTACGCGTAACCCTCTCTCACGTGACATTTAACACAAGCCCTTGCGTGTGCCACGTGATATAGTTTATTTTCTTTTTACAACATGAAAGATAAAGATCAGTTAAGGTAATGTAAACATTAACATTTGTTTATTCTTAAATCAATCAATCAGTCAATCAATCATTTAATTTCTATATATACCCCCTCCCCTCCCACTATGACCAAAATAACTATACATCACGGCATTAAACCAACTTCATTTAAGAATAAATCAATTCAACAAAAATGGTTTGATACATTAATAGGACTTTTCTATTATGGTTCAGTATCCCCACTTTTAACTAAACTTGAAAATTGTGTTTGCTTTTTATTATTTTTAATAATTGCTTTCCTAATTATAATTGGTTGTAAAAATTATATTTGGCCATTAGTTAGTGTAATAAAATTATGAGTGCTTTCTATAAAATTTTTATATTTTATTTATTTATTTATTTAAATACATAAAATTTTCTATTTCTATATATTATTTAAAATATTTGTTAATGTTTCTTTATCAGAATTTGTTAATTCATTAAATGTTAAATTATATTTATCAATTTCATTTGTTTGAATATTTATAATAAATGATTTAAATTGCTCAAATATATTAATCTTATCTAAACTATTATTAGAATATGGATCATCAACTAATTCATCAATTTCATCAAATGAAAATTTATTATTTGCATCAAATGAATATTCAAATCCTTCATCATCTTCTTCATCATCAAAGTCTTTACCTTCATCACCTTCACCATCATCATCGTCATCTCCTGCTTCATTAATTTTATATGTTAATTCATTCTCCCAATTCTTATCAGTATATTCTTCCCTTCTCTTTTCAAGTTCTTTAATAGCTGTTGGTATTTTAAATAATAAATTTGATAAATTATTACCACATGTTGATAATATATTTGTTAACATCATATTATTTAATGAATTTAAATCAATACTTAAAATTGAAATATATCCTAAAATTGATAATTTCATATCGAAAACTCTTTTAAAATTATTTGTAAAATTAAACCATTTAGTTAAGAAATATTCAATTGAATTATCTTCAATTAATTTTTTCATTGTTGTATTTGGATCAATTATAATTGATGATATAATTGTATTTAATAATTGAATTTTAAAATTTATACCTTTTTCATTTAATTTATTATCAATTTTTTTCAAATATCTTATACTATATGATATAATAATTGGTAAATATTTACCACTAATTGAATTATTTAATGATAATATAAATGTTGTTGTTAAATCACAAATATTACCAATATCACTAAATCCAATTATATCATCATCAAATTCATCTTCTTCATTAGAATTATCACCCATTTGGAAAACTGTTAAAATAATTTTAAAAAATAATTCTTGAATTTCATTATTATTTTGAAAAATTTCACCTCCATAAATTAAATAATTTTTCAATGCTGGTAATGAATCTTCTAAATATAATGTAATATCTTCATCATTTAATAATGTATTAATAAAATTATTTAATAATGACCACATAATTGGTGATACTTTCCTTGTTAAAAATAATGTATTTTCAATTAATTCACCTGCCTCGGCATAAAAATCTTCAATTTTATTATCAAATATAATTTTAATTACTTTACTATAATAAATTTCTAATTTATCGATTATTTCAGTTGAATTTTCAAAATATAATAAAATTGTAATCATTGTATTTAAAATACCTAAAGCAGTTGAAGTTTTATCACTTGTTAAATTTTCAAATTCATCATAATCATAATCTTCATTTGAATTAACATTATTTGTAATTTCATTAATTGAATTTAATAATGTAATTAATTTTAAACTTAATTGTTCCATTAATTGTTCTGCAAATGGTTCTAATTGTTCAGGGAATGATTCAACTAATTCTTGCATAACACTTGGTAATATATCACTATCAAATTTATTTGATAAATTCATTAATTTTTCCATTAATTTTAAAACATAACCTGAAATTAATTTTTTAAATTCTTCATTAACAATAAATGTTTGAATTGATAATGCACTTTGAATTTCAATTGGTAAATGATTATTTTCATTATTCAAAAAATTATTAATTATACCATTGAAAATATTATTGATTGTTTCAAAATTTTTTAAATCAAGTGAATCAAATTTTGAAATTAAATTACATGTTCTTGCCCTTAAAAATGGAAAATTTGATTGGAAATTTGGTATTATATAATTATTCAAAAATGGTTCAACTTCATTATATACAGGATTTTTAACTTGTGATAATTTATATGAAATTGGTGATAAAAATTTCATTAAACTTTCCTTACCCTTAGCAATTTCAATTGTCTCAGTTTGATTATTTAATTCATTAAATTTATTTATAACAAATTGAAACATTGGAACTAAATAATCAACTCTTTTTTCAACTAATGTGAAAAAAAATGAATGTAATGCATCTTCACCAGTATTTTCATCCATAATATCAAATATTTTATGAATATATTCCTCTGGTTCATCTTCAAATAATTCCAAGTCTTCATCTGTTGGATTGAAAATTTTGAAAGATACATTACCAATAATTAATTCAAAATGTGGTTCAATTAATTTAAATGTATCTTTTTTCAATAAACATTGTTCTAAAAATTCAATTAAATAATAAATATTTGAATTTGATAAATATTTACCATTACCATTAGAGCCATCGGTTGACCAATTTTTCAAATTTTCAATATAAACATTAATTAAATTTGGTAAAACATTTTCTTTAAAAGTATGTCTAAATTCAGAATAATCAAATTTTGATGAAAGTGATTTTGTACCATATCTTTGAAATAATCTATATAAATTATGATAACACCATTTTTGTGATTTAATCCAACCAGGTAATGAATCTTCATTAAAATTAGTATTAATAACATTAACTTGGAAAGTAATCCAATCAACTAATAATTGAGTTGATTGTAATTGTAATGGGAAATCCAAATAAGTGACAAATTTATAACATTTAATTATTAATTTTAAAATTTCTGAACATTCAAATGATGAAATTAAATTTTGATAATTATTTAAAATTTGATTACCAATATTAAGAATAATTGGGAAAAAATTATTAATAATTGGATCTAACGTTGATGATCTCTCTTGATTTGATCTCCATCTAAAATTTCTACAAATTTCAGTAAATGAATAAATTCCAATATATAAATTATTAATTGAAATTTGATTTTCTAATAAATTATTTGAAATTAAATCATTAATATGATTTAATAATTCAGGCCAATTTTTAGGATAATCATATTTAATAATTAATGATAATGCAGGTAATAATTGATTTCTTAAATTTTTATCTAATTTAGTTATAATAACTAATAATCTTTCCCTTATAATTGGTCTCTCGTCAGTATCTATAAGTTTACCAACAGTCCAATTTCTCAATATTATATTTTTCAAATAGATAGAACATGAAGTTTTAACAATTGGTTGAACATTTCCATTTGAAATTATATCTAAACAAGCACTTGAAAATCCAATTTCCCCACTGAAAGCCTTAAGTTGAGTCTCACTTTGACCTCTAATATTAGGATCGGCCTGTAAAGACCCTAGGAAACACTCATGCAACCTCTCAACGTCCATCCTTGCCTAAAAGAAAGCCTTTTCGAAGAGAAAACCTAGCTGAGCAAGCTGAGCATTTCATGAAAAGCAGTGAAAAAAGGCAAAAATTAAAAAAATTGCAAAATCTGTGCACCCTCATAAAATTTCCCTTCTTCATGAATTTATCACCTATTTCCCCTCTTGTATCTCTTGTTTAAGTATAATATATCTCTTCTTTAGGACAAACAATACAATACAATGCCATTCTTAGTTACTTATAGACCGGCAGTCTTACTCTTCTTCTTTATCAGACAACCCGTTGCTGCTGCTTCCATTGTTGGAATGTTTGCTCTTTGGGAAGCTGATAGAAATTTAGGTTTAGGTATAAGAGATTCTTTCAATGAATGGAGACAAAATCAATTAGGTTTTGCAACTGTTACTACACAATATGAAGCTTTTAAGAGAATAGATGAAGCTAAAAGAAATGAAATGTTACTTAAACAATAAGTAATTTCTCAATATTTATTTATTTAACCTAAATACACACTTTATATCATATTATTAGCCAAAAAAAACGATCCATTATTTACAAGTAATAATAATAATAATACACTTTATACAAATCTCTCTTTATAAACCTCCCTTTTTACTTATTCTGTAAAGTTCAAAAATTGCAGCAGGTGTAATACCTTGAATTCTACGTGCTTGCCCAATACTTTCAGGTCTATTCTCATTTAATTTACTTATAACTTCACTTGATAATGATGGTATATTCCTATAATCAAAATTATTTGGTAATTTCATATTCTCATCTGCCTTGAAAGCCTTTATATATTCCTTCTCCTTTTTAATATATCCTTCATAATTACCTTCAACTGTTATTTTCATCTTAATTCTATCATTTAATTCATCATTTAATTTAGAATCATCAATAATTTTCAATAATTCATTAATTGATGATCCTTTATACCTTAATATCTCATATGCAGATTTTAATTTGGAATCATTACCAATATTAATATCAGGTAATAAATTATTCCATTTACTACTACTTAATTTAAACTCTCTTAATTTATTCATTCCATCATTCATAATTTTTTTATCATTACTAAAACTTTCCCATCTTTCATCACTAATACAATTTAATTTCTTACCCATTTCAGTTAATCTTAAATCAGCATTATCTGCTCTAACACTAACTCTAAATTCAGATCTTGATGTAAACATTCTATAAGGTTCCTCAACTCCCTTAGTAATTAAATCATCAATTAAAACTCCAATATATCCATCACTTCTATCTAATATTAATTGCTCTCCATTACCTCTCTCACTTAATCCTGCATTAATACCTGCAATTATACCTTGACTTGCAGCTTCCTCATATCCTGTTGTACCATTAATTTGTCCAGCTAAATAAAGTCCTGAAATTAATTTAGTCTCTAATGTACTTTTCAATTCCCTTGGATCAATATAATCATATTCAACTCCATATGCAGGTTTTAACATTTTAACATTTTCTAAACCTGTAATATTCTTTAAAATCTCATATTGAATATCTTCAGGCATTGTCATTGATATACCATTAGGATAAATTATATCATTTTTAACCATATCTAAACTTTCAGGTTCAAGCCAAACTCTATGTTGTAATTTATCTGAAAATCTTGTAATTTTAGCCTCTAATGATGGACAATATCTTGGACCTTTAACAGTTTCCCTTATATGGAAAGTTTTATCTAAATTATTCATAATTAATTCTTTAACTTTTGGTGTTGTATAAGTTCCATAACATAATATTTGATCTTTAATACTTGGTCTTTCATTAAGGAAACTCATTGGTTCAGGTGGATTATCGCCTATTTCTTTACTAACTAAATTATAATTAATTGATTTACCACTAATTCTAGGTGGAGTACCAGTTTTCAATCTACCCATTAAAAATCCAATTTTTTTAAAAGTTTTACTTAATCCAAAACTTGAAATTTCATCAATTCTACCTGCTTTCCAAGATTTTAAACCAATATGAATTTCACCATCTAAAAATGTCCCAGTAGTTATAACAACTTTATCACATCTAATTAATGTACCATCAGTTAATACAACACCTTTCACTACACCTCTATTTCTACCTAATTGATCATTATTTTCATCATAATCAATAATTAAATCTTCAATTTTCCCCTCAATTATATTTAAATTTTTATAACCTTTAATAAAATTTTGCATTTCCATTGAATATAAATCTCTATCAATTTGAGCTCTATACCCCCAAACTGCTGCACCTCTTGACCTATTTAAAATTTTAAATTGAATACCTGCTTTATCAACAATTCTACCAACAATACCATCTAATGCATCAATTTCCTTTAATAATGTACCTTTTCCGATGCCTCCCAAATGCAGGATTACAACTAGTTGCACCAATATTATCCCATTTAGGGGTAATTAGAGCAGTTTTAATACCACATCTAGCACTACCCGTTGATGCTTCAATACCTGCATGTCCACCTCCAACAACTATAACTGGATGATAGATAGATTTTGATAACTTATTGGATATATCTAAATCATAATGTAATGATCTTTTAAATATCTTACTTAACATAATGTTGATGGTTAATGATGAATCAATGATTAATATATAAGATGAAACGTTACCAAATTGAGTGAAAAATTTTATAATTTTTTTGATAATCCATGTTTATAGTTACGTAATGATATCTTATAGGTTTATCTTGTATTGTATTAACTGTGTTTATTGTATTTTAAGAGAATATGTATGTAGTTAATTAATCACGAGAATGATGAATAGTGTCTGTAGTGTCAATGGTTTATTTTTTAGTAAATTTTGTAATTTTAAATAAAATTATGTTACTAGACTTTGTAATATTTTTAAATTTGTTAAATTATTATTCATATTTGTGCAATAAAATCAATATTTATCATTTTTTACCTCTATTTTACACCAGATAACAGTTTTATCAGATAGAGAAAGTGTCAATTAGTACTATAGACAGTGAATTACCTCTGAGTAATAAATTTGCATGTGGTTTCATGAACAAATTCTAAATATCATGACAATAAAACATGTTGTAGTAGATATAATAGCGAAAATAGATAAGGATAATAGAAATACTTCTTCTATACTATAGGTTTATAATATAACTGTTTATTATTTATATACAAGAGTAATAATATAGAATGTATAAATGTATAAAAGATAATTAAATTAAATCAAATCAAATTAAATTAATAAAACTTCTCACCTTGATCAACAAACATACCATTAAATCCTTCATCACTTGGTAATTTAGTATCTAAAGGTTTATATAAATACCAAGCTTTTAAAGCTTTATTAAAAGATTTAATTCTAGCTTCTCTTAATGAACAACCTTCAGCAGTTGATAATAAATTTTCACCACTAAAGCAACCAACAACATAAACAGGAGTTGAAGATAATCTACCAGTTTCTGAAATTAATTTAACGACTGGAGGTTGTAAATTATTTGATTTTAAAATTTTTGATAATAATTTACCACTTTCCTTAAATTGAAATAATGATTCAATATCAATTTGTCTTGATAATATATGATTATTGATAAAATTTTTTATTATTAAATCATTATTATTTGAATGAATATATAAACCTGCAATTATTGAACGTACAGAATTTGCATAAGCTTCACCTTTTGATAATTCAAAAGTATTTGAATTTTGATCATTTGAATATTTAGTAACATTAATTTCAGGATTTGTTACTTTACGTATATATCTTAATTTACCAAATTTGAAAATTTCTGGTTCATTTGATAAATATTTATCTAATTTTGAAGTTAAATCTTCTTCAATACCCCAATTATTTTTAGCTAAATCATATAATGAAAAATCTCCAATATATGAGTCAATTGCAGATTTTAAAATTGAAATTGGTAATCTTGGATAATTTGTCATTAAATATTCTGATATATAAAATGATAAAATATGAGAACCTAAAATTGATAATTGTTGATTATTAGAGGATAAATTTGAAAATTCATTAGTTGGACAAGTTAATGATTTAACTAATGTATTAAAAGGATAATTTTTTGGTAAATTTAATCTTGCATGTAATGCAACAATTGAAGGTATTAATTTTGCTTCATCATTTGAAAGAAGTGATATACTACTACTACTACTATTATTATTATAATTTGAGAAATCTAATTTATTTTCAGGTAATGATAAATTATTTTGATTAATTTGTTTATTCTTTGCATTTTCATAAGAGAATTTAAATTTATGATTAACTGAATTATTATTTAAATTATTATTAATAGTATTTATTTTAGAAATTGCAGGAGATATTGAAATGAATCTCTTTGCAATATGGATAGAAGAACGATTAGATGCAAGCATGTCCTCTATTAGTTTGATATTACTTCTACTACCAACTTCAATGAAAATTCCATGATAATATTCCAACAAAGTGAAAAAAAGTGAAAATTAAAAAAAATGGACATCCCTAAGAGAAAAAAGAGAGACGCATCGACGCAACGTAAAACACAGACGCGTCTATGACACAACAAACCACCTGTCGCGTCGAGTGGTCGATTACTTTTTTTAATTTTTAATTATACTTACTCTTTCATTGGTAATTAGAAGAGGGGATCTCATATTAAATTTGTTAACATGAATTTATTATAATGTATATAGGTATTCCTATAGAAATCTTTTCATAAGAACAACTATGTCACATCCTCAATTTATTCCTAAATGGGTTACACCTCCAACTGGTGGTTGGTTTCATACTCCTAAAAATCATCATGCTAATGGTATAATAGCATTTGCAGGTTTCTTTGCAATACTTTATGGTTTTTATAAACAAGCTGAAAAAAATACAATTAATCCAAAGGAAGCTTATTCAATGGAAACTGTTGCTAAATGGGAATTAGCTGCAAAGAAATAAATTATTCTCTTTATATACTTATACTTATACTTATTTAATATACATAAACTTTTAAATTAGGATTCTTATCTTTAATTTTTTTAATTAATTCAAATGTTTCACAATAATCTAAAACACTACGTAATTTTGAATCAATATAATTATCTAAAATAATTGTATCAATTTCCTCTTCCTTTAATGTTAATCCATCTTCAAAATTTCTTTCAACATCATTTTTACTTATCTCTAAAATTTTATCAATTCTTTCAACTGTTGAATTTAAAATTCTACTCCATGTTGTCTTTAACATTTTTAAATCTTGTCCAATTGGATTTTTATTAATTAATTTAACTGATCCACCTTCTAAATCTCTTGTAGCTCTATGAACATCACATGATCTAATTGCTGAAATTGATAATATTAATATAAATTTTCTTGGTGGAATTTCAACTGTCTTGTTGAATTTTTTATTAAATTTCTTCTTCGTTTCAAATTTCTTAATCTTATTTCTTAATCTTTTATATTCTTTAATACTTGGAATTAATTCTTTCATAAAAGTTTCAATAAAATTACTTAAATTTGTTAAATTTTTTTCTTTATTGTATTCACTCGTATCAATAACATTCTCCTTCTTAAGATAATAATCACTTAATTCTAATGGTGATAAATTTGGGAAAATTTCACGAATTTTACTACTTATCTTTTCAACAATTATATCATTCTTTTCATTACTTAAAGATTTCTTATTCTCTTTCTCAAATTCCATCTTTTGTTTCTTTTGTGATTTACTTTCTTCACTTTTGTTTTTTCTCTTTTTACCAACAACTATTGTAGTATCTTCAGTAGTATCTTCAGTAGTTTCTTTTGGAGACTCCTCCTCTTCTTCAATTTCAACACCTTCTTCATCATCACTTAATTTATAATCAACAGCAAGTCCATCATCTAATCCTTCAACATCTTCAACTTTATTCTTCTTTTCTGCAACAGTCATCTTTGTCTACACTAAAAAGAAAAGAAAAGAAAAGAAAAGAAATCTAGTAAAAAAAGATTAAAAATATTTTTCAATGAATTAAAAAAAAAATAATTTTTATTTTTCTACACAATAATAGAAAAACACGGTATTCAACCACAACAATCTCTTATCAACCAATGATATCACAATCACCACAACGACCAACAACTCCACATTCACCACATACCCCAAGATCCCCTCGATCTCCAAGAACTCCAAGGAAATCTTTAACTCCATTAACTAAAAGAGCATTGCAAATGTCAGTAACTCCAATAAGGAATAGATTATTATTAACACCAACTAGGAATAATTTAAATAAAATTTATAATCCAATTGATGATTTAAAATTACTTGGTCAATTATTTAATATAAATAAAAAAAAGACAGAGACTACTAAAATTATTTCACCACCAAATATTTCACCACCAAAGATTTCACCACTTAAGGTTTCACCACCTAAAATTGTATCACCAAAAGTCATCACTAATATACCAAGTTTTGTTAATAAAGATGTAAGTAAATTTGCTAGAAATTATTCAAGTAGTTTTAATGATAAATTATCATCTGATATTGATATTGAATCATCAGAAATATCTATGGTTATTGATGATACATTACCAATAACTCAATCACAATCACAACAAATACCCGAATATAATGAACCTGAACCTGAATATGAAGAAGAGGAGATAGATACTACATTTGAAAAAACTGTAAATACATCGAATTTAGCATTACCAGAAGCAATAATACGAGATAGATCAGGTATTTATGGAGTTTCCGATGAGGAAGAAGATGAAGATGAAGACGAAGATGAAGAAGAAGACATACCCAGTGAGATTAGTGATTATGAAATGGATATTGATATTGATCCAGTACCGATACCATCAATTGACAACTCCTTTACTATCCAACCAATAAAACCATCATTAAAACCACCACAATTTAATAATTCAACAATAAAGAAATTATTTACATCATTACAAATTAAAGAAAATAATATACCCTTAGAATTATTTAATGAATTAACTAATAAATTTATTGATATGGAAATAATGGGAAGTATAGAAACATCAGAAAATTTAGGATTTGGTAATAGATTAATGATTGATACAGATAATATTGATAATATTTTCTTAGAAGCTATAAATGAGTGTGATTTAGAAATTGTACGTGATTTAGAGAGTTTATTATATTCTAATAAATCAATACGTCGTAGTAAGAGTAAAGTTAATAAACCAATGAATAAGGAATTATCTATAAGTATTGGAATTGAAGCAGATAGTGATTCTGATGAATCAATTGATTATATGATACCATTAGAGGAAGAAGAGAGTGATGTAAGTGTATATTAGATAGATATAGATATTACGTAACAAATCAAGAAATTGGACGTTCAATGTCAAGACATGTCATGTCATGTCATGTTCATGTTCTTTCTTCACGGACAATGACAGATTATAGTAATTTATTACCAGTATCCACACAATGGAAACAATCCATAACTGATTTCCTTACAGAGGATATTCCATCATTTGATTATGGAGGATTTGTAGTTGGTAGTGAAATTAAGAATGCATCAATTTATATGAAATCAAGTGGAATTATTTGTGGTATACCATTTATTGAAGAAGTTTTCAAACAATGTGAAATTAATATTAAATGGCATCATAAAGAGGGTGAATATATTGAAATTACTAAGGGTGAAAAGAAATGTATTGGTTCAATTACTGGTAAATCAAAGAATATTTTACAAGCTGAGAGAGTTTCACTTAATTTATTATCAAGATTATCAGGTATTGCAAGTAAAAGTAATGAAATAATTACTAAGGCAAGAGAAGTTGGATATAGGGGGATTATTGCAGGTACTAGAAAGACAACACCTGGATTAAGAATTATGGAAAAATATGCAATGTTAGTTGGAGGTTGTGATATGCATAGATTTGATTTATCAAGTATGATTATGTTAAAGGATAATCATATTTGGTCAACAGGATCAATTACAAATGCTATAAATAATGCAAGGAAAGTTGGAGGATTTTCAATTAAAATTGAAATTGAAGTTAGAAATTTAAATGAAGCAATTGAAGCAATTAATGCAGGTGGTGATATAATTATGTTAGATAATTTCCAATCAAATGAATTACCAATTGTTGCTAAAAATTTAAAGGAAATGTTTAAAGATAAGAATGACAAACAATTTTTACTTGAATGTAGTGGTGGATTAACAATTGATAATATTGGTGATTATTTATGTAATGATATTGATATTTATTCAACAAGTAGTATTCATCAAGGTACACCAATTGTTGATTATAGTTTAAAAATTGATAAATAGAATATATAGTACTAAATAAAGATATTTTTTATTTTGGTAATTGTTCTTGTTTTGCTTGTTGTTCCTTTTGCTTTTGCTTTGCAACAACATAAACTAAACCAGCTGAGAAACCTAAGAAAATTGATGAAATTGAAAAGAAATTAATTGGAGCATCAAAGAAGATTAAACCTGATAATGCAATTGGTAATTTATTTAATGCACCAACCATTGAATAAGTAGTTGAAGATGTAACTCTAATACACCAACCTGAACAATAAGAAATACCAACAGAAGTTGCACCTGAAATAATCATTGCTAACCAAACACTTAATCTTGCCTCAGGTGGGAAATTTAGGTTAATATTTTCAGTTGACCAATCTTCTAAAAGTAATGAAGAAATTAATAAAATTGGAATTGATAATAAATTATTATAATACATTGTATCAAAATCTTTAAAATTAGTTAATTTAATTCTTTTTCTCATGAAAAGAACAAATGAAGCAGAGGAGAAACAATTTAATGCCATCCAAAAATAACCAATATTAAAATTAGATGTACCAGTAGTTGAATCAACATCACCATAAGTTGCAACAACTGATGAGAAAACCATTAAAATAAATGAAGATAATGCCATTGATGTAACTTCACCACCAAACCATAAAACTTCACCATAAGCAATTAAAATAATTGTTAAATTTTTAAAAATTGTATAAATTGGAATTGATAAAAATTTTAATGCTTTAGATGAAGTATAAATCATTAAAACTAAAAGGAAAGCAATTGGTGACCATTTTTTCGCTTCATTAATATTAAATTGTCTATAAGTTATAACACCGAAAAATTTTAAAGTTGCAATTGCAATTATACAAACAATTGATTGAATTGCTAAAAGGAAGAAATTCAAATTAAAATGATGACCAGAGACAACATATTTATTAGTTGTTGTCATTAAAATTGAAGAAGCACAATAACATAAAATTGAGACAGGACCAGAATTAACTAATTTAGCTAATTGAGAAGGTTGATGAGATGAAACAATTGGAGTTTCATTTACGACAGACTCTTTCTTTTCACTTGACATGGTTGTTAAAGAGAGAGAGAGAGAGTATGATAAAAGAGAAATATTAATTAAAAACAGCAAAGAAGAAACAACACACAAACAACTAATAAAATAAAATGAAAACAAATCAGTTGCTGCTTAATTGAAATAATGAAAAAAAGCAGAGAAAATGGACAACGCGAAAAGCAGTGGGAAAATTTTATAGCGTGTATAGAGGTTTATAGAGGTTTATTATTATTATTATTGTCTATAGGTTAAGACAGTTAGATAGTTTATTTATATTTATATATGCCGGTTTATAACAATTTGAACTTCAGGGAAGATAAAGGGGATGATGGGTTTGTTGTTATGAAACCTATTAAGAGAAATTCAAATTCTAAAGTAAGTAAATCGGATAAACCACTACCAATTGCTAAACGTAAAAAGGTTAAAATCAATAATCATACACTTGATAAAGCTGTAGGAAATGATGGATTCATTGTAATGACACCTACACCTACACCTACAACTAAAGAAACCAAATCTTCCAATGTAAAGAATCGTCCAATGAAAATTATGCAATGTGATGGACAAGGAAATTCTAATGATAATTCTATATCAAATACATCTCCTATAATCACTGATAGGGAATTACAAATTATTCTTGATGTTGAAAGAAATGAAATGGAAACCAGAAATATTATGAATAATGAGAATGTTGATGAAGATGTGAATTCACTTACTGAAATTGAGTTACGTTTACTCAATCCAAATCTTCATGAATTAGCTATTCATTTTAAAAAGTACTATGATAAGATCATTTCTCATTTTAATTCACCTCAAGATGAAAGGATGTCGTTGGTTTTAACATTTAATCATTATATGAGAAGATATTCTTCAACCGATTCACCGAATGCAGATTTAATTGATTGGTTCTATAACATTTTAGAGATTAATTCTGGTTACCTTACCTGCAATATGGATTTTCTTGAACTTGGTTATTTTAAAGAAGTATTTAAAACTTTTTCAAATCCAAATTATTTGAAAACTGCTAGGTATAATAGATTATATGGTAATGAACCATATAAAATTCACAAAAATTTTGAACAACATTTGTTTAATGAGTTACAAAATAGATCTAATTATCAGAATAGTTATTTTGATATGATGTATTTTTCTGGGAAAGATTACCCTGGTTTTATGAGAGAACCAATTTCTGTGAAAAGAAATATGACAATTGATGATGTTAAACCATTAACACAAGAAATGATTGATGAAAAAATCGATGAAACTCAATCTTTTCTTTCTTTGATTTATATATTTAGAGAAGCAGTAAAGAAATTTCGTTTAAAATTTAATATTACTATACCAGTTGACCATTTAGAAAATAAATTGGATTGTGATAATGATGATGATGATGATGATGATGATTTGGATTTACCAGATGAAGTTATAAAACTGTTTCTTGCCGATGAAGAAATATCTGAAGAAGTTAAGACAATTCTAAGGGAGGAATTAGCAAAGAAAAAACCAGTTAAAGAATAATTAGGATCGATTTTATATTGTAGATACTGTTATTAATTATATTATATTATATACTAAACTATACAATCATTTCACTGATAGCTGTCCACCGCAACGTCTCATATATAAAGATACAATTACAAAAAATGAAAATAAATGTAAGAACTTGATCTTATACACGGTACGCCTAGAGTGTGATTGCATATACGTAAATATTATACTATATTTAATTTGGAACAGACATAGTAATTTCAACATCAACACCTGGTTCAATAGTTAAAGCAGTAATATTTTTAACTAATGAAGATGGAGCTTCTAAATCAACATATCTTTTATGAATTCTCATTTCATAATGTTCCCAAGTTTTAGAACCTTCACCATTTGGAGTTTTTCTAGTTGCAATTGATAATGCTTTAGTTGGCATTCTAACTGGACCTTTCTTTGCAACATTAAATTTAACTGCATTTCTAATAATTGATGATGAAACTTTTTCTAATGCTTTAACATTAGTTGAAGTTAAAGTAATTCTAATTTTAGAAATTTGTTGTGGTTGTTCAATATCTTTCTTTTCTTCAGACATAGTTATTTGTTAAGAGACGTTGTCAAGTTGGCAAAGGAAATAAAGGAATAATAAGAAACTATCTATAAGATACTAATACTAATACTAAACTAATACTAATAATATTAAGCAAGTGAAAAATTTCAAATTTCAAAAATTTTATTTTATTCGCGTCTATTTATTATTAAAGAAAAAAGGGTTGGCTAACCCTCGTATACATCACGTGTGCATTACGTAATATTAGACATTTATTATCTATCTATCTAGTTATCTATCTATCTATTTAAAACACTGTACCATCACCTAATAATTCAATTGGTGGACCTCCATTACTTCTTAATTTACTGGCAATTATTCTGCCTGATTTCCAACTACCTGCCTCAATTAATTGTGGTAATGATAATTCATATTTACTACCTTTAATACCCATTTTTTCATTAATAATTGGTAATAAGTAATCTAATAAATTAATTGTAATTGATCTCCATTCAATAATTACATCATCATCAGGTTTAAATACTGGTATATTATTTAATCCTAATATTTGATTACCTAATTTAATACCATTTTGATTATGTTCATTATCCTTTAAAGAAATTACATTAAAATCAATAAATAATCCTCCATTACGATATTCTGGTAATCCTGTCATATATTGACTATTAAGAATTTTAAATTTACCAAATTCAATTAATGGTTTAAATAATGAATATGTTAACCATTGTGTTAATTTATGAAATGTAACAATTTTATCATTTTTATTCTTTAATGGCCATGCATCTCCAATTAAATAATTATCAATCTTAGTACGACCTTCACTTGGCCAAATTGGTATTAATAATTTCATTAATACATCCCATAAAATTTCAATTTCAATATTTTTACCCTCATCACAATGTAAATTAAGATAATCAACTAAATCACCTGGTCTATTAGATTTGAAAATTTCATCATCATTAACTAATGTTTCACCTAATTTATTTAATAATTTTAATCTACCTTCAAATCCATTAATCGGATTCATTTCACTAATTTGTAATCCATCACTTAATTCCTTTCCTGTTAATTTACTTAATTTATTTCCATCAACTCTATATTTATCATCACCATTTTCATTATTTGAAAAAACTCCATTAATAAACATATGGAAAGTTGCAATTGCAATACCTTCAGATCTATTAAATAACAATCCACTCTCTTTTTCAATATATTTCCAATTATTACCTGCACCTGCATCTAAAAGTACACTAATAACAAATAAATCAATTAATTTTTTACAGATTTCTTCATCATTTAATCCCATTTTTTTCTTAAATTCATTATTAATTAAATCAGGTAATCTATTTTCATTACCTTTATTAAAATGTTGAAATCTACCATGAATTGGAATTGTTAATAAAGAGTCATTTGTTGGGTAAGTTGATTTAATTGTTTCAATAACAAAATTAACAACATTATCAATATTATTTAAATTAACATTAAAATTAATTAATTTATTATTTTTAATTAATTCAAGTGTTGATAAATTTGTCTCTCTAACTGATTTAATACTATATAAGTATTTAATTTCCTCTGGTATTGTCATTGTCCTGTGAAGAACATAACTTTTTGTTGAAAAAGGATACTTATCAGTTTTATTTATAGGAGGATTTACTGATAAGACGGAGTTATACGGTTATCGACGGGGGTGTCGGAAAATGTGAGCGGTTTTAGACTTTAACTTTAAATTTCCGAAGAGATACATGAATTTTTCCAGTTTCTTTAAGTTAAGAGAGAGGTTATTCTGTATATAGGATTGATCTTAGACAATGATAAGAAATACCATACGATATAGTTCTAATGTTAGAGATTTAACTAAAACAGTACCATTGAGATTATTAGGATTTCCTAAAAAATTAGATATAGAAAGATTAAATAAATTAAATAAAAATAAAAGTCAAATAATTACTAATTATCAATTAAGTAATGAAGATAGGAATAAAATAATTGATTTTTTAAATGAAACTATTAGTGAATATCCATTAAATATAATATTGAGTAATAAAAATAATGTTTTCGGGTTTAGTGTTAAAGAAATGGATGATGAAGTTAGGAAAATAAATAGGTATGGAGATGTAAATAGTGATGTTAATGAAATTGAAAAAATAATTGATTATAAAGTAATTGATGAAGAATTAAATCCAATGTTGTTTAATATATTTAAAGATTATTATAATGTTATTAATTTAGACAAAATAATTGAAGATGGTATAGAGATAAAATATCGTAAAATTATGATTATTTCAATAACTGAAAAATTTATGAATAATAATAAAGAATTTTTAAAATCATTAAAGGAAAAATATTACAATATTAAAATAAATGCATGTATCCTTAATCCACATATTTTCCCATTTTTGAAAAATATTAGTAAAGTAAAGGAAGATATATCAAGTGAAAATTTATATAATATTGCAAGATATGGATTAGTTAAAGTTAATCAACATAATAATGGAAGTTTAATACTTACAAAGAAATGAGTATATAGATTTATTGACCGTTAATATATTTAGCTATATCCTCAGCAACACTACTTGAAGCAGTTTTAGCATTTGATTCAAAAGCTTGTTGATATCTATCACGTATACTTTTAGCAACATCATTTGAATTTTCATTATCTCTTAATTCACCATTTCTATCCTCAGGGAAAGTATATTCTCTTTCTGAAGATTCTAAATCTATTAAACCATGTTCATAACCATTTTTTTCATCATTTTCAATTTCTTCCTCAATATCAGATATTACCTCTACATTATCATTATTATCATTGCTTTCTTTCTTTTTATCTTTAATACCTAAATCTTTCATTAAATTATTAAGTTGATTATCCTTTTTAATTTTTTCCCTTTCTTTCTTTTCATTTATAATTCTTTCCCTTTCCTTTTGATAAAATTCATTATATTCATCAACTTTTTTATCAACAATTTCCATAAATTCATCAAATCCATTACCATTATAAGATGAAACACCAACAATATCTAAAGTTGAATAAAATTCTTCTAACATTAAACTCATTGAATTAATTAAACTTGCCATATAACCTGAACCATTTGAAGTTTCATCATTTAATTCACTATTATCTCTTAAACTATCTTGGAAACTTTCAAAATCTTTCATCCAATTTTTAGCAAAATTTTCATTTCTTAAATCATTTTTATTGAAAACTATAATCATTGGTAATTTAGTTTTATATAAAATTGAACAAGCATAAAGCATATTTGACATAAAAGTTGTTGGATTTGAACATCTTGGAGTATCAATTATATAAGCTAAAATAGTTGGGAATTCAGTTGCAAAACTTTCAGTTATAATTGAACCTGAAGCACTCCAAATAAAACATTCAATTTGACCAGGAGTATCAATTATACAATTATTAAAATTTTCACTCCTATTTTTAACAATTGATAAAACTTTATCAATTTTTGTACTAAATAAATTTAATGAAGTAACAATTGCACCATTTGGACCTAAATTATAATTTTCCATTACTTTTTTATAATTAATTGAATCTCTTATATCAATATTACAATTAAAAGGAATTTTATAAACTGCTGGATCTAAATTTATTACATATGGAGGTTTATTATTTTCATGTAAATAAGAATTTAATCTTTGCATAAAAGTAGTTTTACCAGAACCGGCCATTCCAATACATATAATAGTTGCAGGCATATTGATTGTGAGATTGATTGTTTGATGATTTATGTGTTTAATATATAAGTATTCTTTTCTTTACTGATTACTAAGTATACTGAAAATTTATACATGTTAAAAATAAAAATAAAAAAATAGAAAAAGAAAAATTTAATCTCGGAAAATTGGAAATAAAATTGGAAAATAAAATTAGAAAACCTTAAACCTAAAATTCCGACATAAAACACCGACGCGTCTACACAAAACAAAATCACGTGACCAGAGTAAACCCGATATATCCGAAACCCGACAGAATGTATTACGTAATCAATTGATTAAATAATTAATTGATTGATGACATAAGCAAAAGAAAATAAATAATTTTCCAATTTAATAATAATGACATGGTAGAAATACAGCTTAATATTGGTATTAAGAGTTGAAATTTTATAATAGTATACAATACAATACTGGACAATAAACATGGATAATTCACTGCATATACCTGTACAGATGTACTATCAACAACAAGATTTTATTAATGATCCAACATCTCATATAAATTCATTAAATAATAATAATAATAATAATATTCAAAATAATAGTATTCAAAATAACATTCAAAATACAAACAATAATATAGATAATAATATAGATAATAAACAAACTGATAGTATAGAATCAAATCATAATAATATACAATCACAATCAGATAATATTATTAATAACCAAAATAATCAAAATAATGATTCATATAATCAACAAATAGAACATAGTTTAGATGAAGAAATTATAACGGAAAATAATGATTCTAATAATTCACAATCACAATTACAATCACAATCACAAACTCAAACAACTCCATCATATCAACCTTATTATGTTAATGCAAAACAATATCATAGAATACTTAAAAGACGTATAGCTAGGGCAAAATTAGAGGAAAATTTGAAAATTCAAAGAGTTAGGAAACCTTATTTACATGAATCAAGACATAAACATGCAATGAGAAGACCAAGAGGTCAAGGTGGTAGATTTTTAACTGCTGCTGAAATTGCTGAATTAGAGAAAAAAGAAGCAGAAGGGGAGGAAGATGAACAAAAGGAAATTAAAAATGATAATATAGTTATTAAACAAGAAATTCAGGATAATAAAGATGATAATACTACTAATACTACTAATAATAATATATTGAATATATAGCTGGACTAAATTACTATATAATATATAAAATATACTTCTATTAAATCATTGAATTAATTATTTCCTTACATTGAGGATCTAATTGATTAATTAATTCATTAAGATAATTATTATTAATTTTCGTTAAATTTAATTTAAAAAATTCAATTAACATATTTTTATTATTTATAATTTTATTCAATGGATCAAATGATTTAATTTGAATTATTGTTAATTTATTAAAATTTGAATTAAATAATGAAATTTCTTCATTTTCAATCTCCTTTAGAATTTCATCATTTTCATTAATATTCTTATAATTTAAAATTGATTCACTATTTAATAATTTTAAAATTTCACTTAAAATTTTTAAAATTTCTAAATCATTAATTTTAAAATTATTTGGTGATATAGAATTATAACTATTATTATTAACAATCATATTAGTTAATCCAACAACTAATAATTTCTTATCAGTTAAATTATTAATCTTATTAATATTAATTATAATAAAATTATTTAAAATTTGTTCAAATAATCCAATTTGAATATTCTCAAAAATTTTAATAATCATATCACTATTCCATTTATTCTTATTATAATCAATTCCATCAATATTACTACTTCCTATACTCTCTAAACTTGACATTTTACTTAAAAATATAATAAATCTTTTAATAAATTTATCAGTTTTAAAATTTTTCAATCTTGTTAATAAAATAATGAAAATTTCATTTAAATATTTATTTAAATATTGAATATCAATGAAAATTAAAATTGTCTCTAAAATTTCAAATCCTAAATAATCATTAACTTTTGAACTTAATAATTTTTGATAAATACCTAAAATTGGTGTAATATTTTCATCATTATTAAATAAATTTGGTTTAAATTTAATTATTGAACTTAATAATCTTTGAATTGCAGGTATATTACCTTTAAATTCCCAAACTTGTGGTGAACATAATGGTTTAATTAATTGTTCATATTCAATTGGAATTTCAACATTTTGAGGATATTTCTCTAAAATATATGATAAAATTTGAAATGAATATGGTATAAATTCTTGAATATCTTGTCCTAATATATTAAATAATGAATTTTTCAAAATTTCATAAAATTGTATTATATTTTGATTATTATTCTTTAATATAATACAAATACATTCAAATGTATAATGAGAAAATTTTGGATTCGAAGGATTTTTAGAAATAATTTCAATTATCTTAATTAATTCATTTAAAATTTGTAAAATTGAATTATTATCTAATAAATCTTCACTTATAATTAAAATTCTCATAATACATTTCATTAAAAATTCATTCTCTGATAATTTTTCAGGTGTTAAACCCATTTTAAAAATTAATTTAAATAATTCAATTAATAAATTATTAATAATTTCAGTTGATAAATCATTTTTATTAAATAACATTTCATCATTTTTATTAGGATTTCTTAATGATAAAATTTTTTCAATTGTAATTGATGTGAAAGTATTAACTGTATAATTCAAATTATTAAAATTATTTGTTAATAATGGTAAAGTTTCTAATAATTGATTTTTAGTTAATTGATTTCTAAAAATGTATAAATATTTAATTGAATCAACTTTTAAAATTGGATTAATTGATTCATTATTAATTAAATCTGGATAAATAAATTCATTAAAAAATTTAATTATATCAACTAATAAATTAGTACTTGTAATACCATTAGAATTTGTAATTGAACCATTTGATGCAATTGAACAAAATAAATAAATTGAAATATCTTTAAATTTCCAATTATTAATTTTATCATTATTATATAATGATAAATATTGATTAATATAATTCATTACCATATTAGTAATTAAATTTTCATTTAATTCCTTTAATGATTTTAAAAATTCAGTTGCACTTCTTCTACGATTATTAATATCTGAACCTTCTAAATCTCTTCTTGTATATTCAATTGGATCATCTTCAAATAATTCTAAATCACTTTCTCTAATTGTAATATTTGGTAAAATAATTTTTTCAATAATTTGTTTAATATTATCTTCATTATTAATAAATAAATTATTATAGGATGATAAATTAACAATACTTATCATAAATTGTAATAATTTAGAAACTAATAAATCATTCTTTGGTTGAATTGTTATATTATTAAGTAAATTCCAAATAATTTCAATTGAAGGTTCAATAAATTTATGAAATTCTTCTTCATATCTTGTTGTATATAATTGAATTAATTCAACTATATTAATTTTAACTTGAATAACTAAATTAGTTTCATCATCTTCATCATCATCTTCTAATAATTTATTATGAAATTTCAAATATTTTAATAATATATTAATACCAGTATTCATATTATCTTCGAAAAATTCAGGTATATCTTGACAATTTAAATCATAATAAATTTTAACTAATAAATTTAAATTTTCAAATAAAATTTTTAAATTATCAATATTATTTAAATTTTCATCAATTAATTTATCAATATTTTGTAACATACTCATAAATGGTATAGAAAATTTATCTAAAACCATTTTAATCTCTAAAAATAATTCATCACTTCTAAATAATGGTCTCCATCTTTTAAAAATTGAATGTGCAACTTTTAAAACACCTTTATTAATAATTAAATCATCCATTGATAATTTTTCAACTAATTCATCAATTAATGTTGACCATAATTGAGGAAATTCACTCTCAGCTATAAGACTAATTGATTCACCAATTTGTAATTGTAATGAATCTGGTAATATAATCATTAATGAAATAATTTCCTTTTTAATCATTTCAACATCATTAATACTAATTAAATATTGTCCATTTTCATTAATCCATTTACGTTTAATTAAATTCTTGAAATATAATGCACCTGCCAATCTAGTGGAATTGGCAATTTCTCCATTGGCAACTATATGTAACAATGTGATTGGGAAACCTTCCTCTGTTTCCATTGCTTTGAGAACATTCTCCGCCTGTTTGGCAGTAGCAGGTTGCAGGGACTGTTCAAGTATAGGCACAACCTTCTCCATTGTCGATGTAAAACAAAGCAAAGGAAATCCAAAAGGAAAAGAAGAAGAAGTACCTGAAACTGAAAAAACATGTCTGAAAATTTTAAATTTATCCTCACTATAATTATTGTGATGAGTCTCTTTTACTTTACTTTACTTTATTTAATTGTACACATGGTTACACATCTCTACCAGTCATCGTCATCGTCCTCTTCGTCGTCACTCTCTCTGCGGGCGTGTTGTCTGATGGCTGCCGCTAAATCACTGGCCATAGTGGTTTCCTCCTGTTTCTTCTCTAACAGTGCTGCTGCAAGTCCATTGGCAATATTGTTATTATTATTATTATTAACAGCAGGGGTACTTGATGCAACACTTGCAGAAGGAACACTAACATTATCAACAGCAACAATATAAGCAGTTGGAACCCATCCCTCTTTACTCTCATCTAATGTCTTTGCTAATGACCATCCACTTGGTTCACTTTGTAAAATGTAAATAATATCTCCCTTAGTTAATGGCATTGATCCATTCGTTCCCGCATAATCATATTCAGCTCTATATGTTGGATATTTTGGTTTATTTGCAGGTGGAGGTGGTGGAGGTGGTGGAGTTGGTGTTGGTGTTTGAACTTGTTGTACTTGTTGAACTTGTTGAACTTGTTGTGCATGAACTGGTGTTGGAACAGGTTGTCTATTTCTACTAATTGGTGCAACAGGTTTTGGTTTTGCTGCTACTGATGATAATTTAGGTTTATTAGATGCAGGTGGTGGTGCAGGTATTGATTGCTTAACTGTATTTCTTGATTGATTCACTACAGGTGATGATTTAACATAACCTCCACCACCTCTATTTTGAATACTTCTCTTATATGCAGCAATTTTTTCACCTGTAAATGCAGTTTTACTTTGTGGAACAGCTTTATTTCTTGATGTTGGATCATTACCTTGTCCAACTGAAACTGTACTTGATTTATATGTATCACCATTCTTATTGATATCTGGTGTTATTTTAAATTTAACTGTATGTTTCTTACCAGGTTTCTTACAATAAACAATACTTGAATCAATATTAACTTTAATATTTGAATTAATTTTTTTAAATCTTGTTAAAATTTCAGTTTTAAAAATACAATTAATAAATAAATCAGGTTCTGTTTTAGAATTTAAATTAATTGCAATCCAATCATCTGCTAAATTACTAACTGAAACTTGTGGAATTGATAAAATTGATTTATTAAATTCAATTGTATATTTTGCCTTATTATTAACAACACTTTGTCCAATAACTAAAAATTTATTATCCTTGGTAATTAAGAAAATTTTTGGGAATTTTTGTGATGATCTACCAAATTTACTATGTAATTGTTCACCCTTTCCAGAAAATTGAACTTTTTCCTTTAATCCAATTGAATTCATTAAAAATTTACCAAAACCTCCAGTTCTATCATTACAACCTAAATAATCACCATAAAATGATCTTGAACCTAATAAACTTAATCTTCTTCTTTGCTTTTTACCATAAACTATTTTATTACCAAAATCTCTTAATTCAATATATTGATTACTTTCACTAATACCTTTAGTTCTAATTTTCCATAATCTTTGAATAATTCTAGCTGCATCCTCTCTTCTTTTAAGCCATTTTCTACATGCTCTTTGAATAACTTTTGCCTTATTTGCCCAATAATTTTCTCTTAAATCTTCTAATGCAAATAAAGTTTCAGGTTTTTTAATGAAAACTTTACTAACACCTAATTGCCATTCATTTGAATCAAATTTACTATCATTTAAAATAATTTCAACAGCAGTTTTAGCATCCCCATTCCAAATATATTCACCAGCATATGATGTCTTTGTTGATAAAAGATAAAATCTTTCAACAAATTTTTCAAATGTTTGTCTATAAGCAAAACCTGCTCTTCTAATTCTAACATTTTCCTTTAAACCTAAATATTTAACTTGGTGTAAAACTGCCTTTGTATCATATTCAGTTGGTGATCTATTTTGATTTGGTTTAATAGTTCTAATATATGAAGGGGTTGCCTGTGATAATGTATCAACTAATAAATTAGCACTTGTTTTAATTTTATCACCAGCACTTGGAGGTCTTCTTTTATTTGATTCATCAATTTTTTCAGGAAATAATGAAGTTAAAAATGTATCTTGAGATGATTGTAATAATTCTAATAAATCTTTTAACATTTGATCTTTATTTTTATCAGTCATTGAATTAATATCATAAGTAACATCACCTGCATAATGTTTAACAATAAATTTATTACCTCTAAGATCAAAATGTTTATTTGAATTTAACATATTTAATCTTTGAGCAAATGATTGATCAGCAGCTGAAGAATCTGCATGAGCAGTTGCACATGCATCATTTAATGCAGCAAAAATTCCAGGAGGTCTCTTTGATTCAATTAAATCACAAACAATTTGATTATTGAAAAAATCAATTGGAGTCCATTTAATTTGTTCTTTAATATATTCATCTTGTTCAGATTTTAAAGTTAATTGAATGAAAATTTGTTGTAATTTTTCATTAACATAATTAATACATAATTGTTCAAAAGAATTATGTTCAAAAATTTCAAATCCATAAATATCTAAAATACCAATTGATTTTAAACCATCATTACCAATATTAGCAAAAGATTGATTAACTCTATCAACAATCCAATCAAATAAATTATTATAAATACCCATTGCTAACGCATCTTTAACAGCAGTTGCTTGAGTTATATTTAATGGAACGTGATAAATTGAACCTCTTTTCATACCATGAGAAGTTTCCATTGTTCTTTCAGTTAATGAAGTAGTTAAAATTTCAGGATTAACTTGTAAAAGGTAAGCAATAAAATTAATAACTGACATATCAGCAATTTCAGAATTACCATCTTCATCTTCTTTAAATGTAATATTACCAATCCATAAAATTGCAGATAATAATTTGAAAACATTATCCTTTTCATCCTTTGATAAACCAATTGTATCCATTGCTTTTAAAGTTTCATTAAAATCAAATAAATCATCAGTTGAATCAACAGATGTACAACCAGATGATGCAGTATAAATATATTGTTCAGGTTTTTGAACACCGAAAATTTGTCTATAATTTTCATCAGCTGCTTTAGTTAATTGATAAAAAATATGGAAATTTCTTTCATTTTTAATTTGACCAACAACTCTTTGCTTTTCTAATAAATAATTTGTAATATTAGCAGATACTGGTTCAAAACTTTTATTAAATTTAATTTCTAAATATTTACCATGTCTTGAAGAATTATTATTTCTTAAAGTTTTAGCACAACCAAAAGATTCTAATAAAGGATTAGTTGCTAAAACCATATCTTTAATTTTTTGAATTGATGATGAATTAGTTAAAGAACCTGAAACTTCAGCAATATATTGCATAATTCTCTTTGCAGCTTCAGTTTTACCTGCACCTGATTCACCTGAAATAATAACACATTGATTATCATTATAAGCAATCATATTATGATACATATTTTCAGCAATTGCATAAACATGAGGAGGTACCTCTAATCTATTTTTATTTTTATAAGACATTAAAACATCTAAAGTATAAATACCTAAATCTTTGAAAGGGTTAACAGAAATTAAAACATGACCAATATAAGTATAAATAATTGCATTTTCAAATCTTTTCTGTAAATTATTATTAATTGATTCATCAGAAATTGTTGAAAGTAAAGTTAAATCAGAAACACCAACTTCTTTCTTCTTTGTATGTTCATAAGTTGCCTTTTTAATTGCATTTGAATTTGAATTTGAATTAGAGGAGGGAAAAGAAGATGAATTTGATTTCTTTACCGGTACAGCAGTTTTCTGACGTGATCTTTTATTGAATCCCATCATTTTGATATGAAATGGAGAGCAATTGCCTTAGAGAGTAGAGGAAATGTTAAAGAAAAGACGGTAATAAAAGGAAGGCAAAACAGAGCCTCCATAGTATAATTAATTAATTAATAATTGAAAAGGGGCAACTTTCAATGAGGTCGATGCGTCTACTATTATTTTATTTTGTTAAGCCTTCTTTTATTATTATCATGAATTGATTTGATTTGATCATCAAAAGTTAACAACTTATTTAACTTTATATATTCTTTCTTTTCATTTCACAAACACAATGTTTGAATTAGATTTTGATAAATATTTTTCAGTACAAATATTTTTCATCATCCTTAGGGAGACTATTGAAAGTGCCATTATTGTTTCAGTTTTATTATCTTTTATTAATCAAAATTCTTATGATGGAGTTACCGGTCAATTACTTATTGATAAAACAATTTATAAAAAAATGAAAATGCAAGTTTGGTTTGGTGCATTTACAGGTTTTGGTATTTGTTTATTAATTGGTGGTATTTTCGTTACATTATTTTATATAATTGGTACAGATCTTTGGAGTTATACTGAACGTATTTGGGAAGGTATTTTTTCAATTTTAAGTAGTTTAATTATTGCAATTATGGGATTTTCATTATTAAGAATTAATGCAATGAAAAATAAATGGACTGCTAATTTATTAGAAAGTTTTCAATCTCACAGTCATTCCTCTCAAAATACTGAATCAGATCAATTAATTGAATCATTAGAGAAACAAAGTTTAAAGGAAAAATATTTTTTAGCATTTTTACCATTTATAACAACTTTAAGAGAAGGATTAGAGGCAGTTGTTTTCATTGGTGGTATTGGAGTTAATCAACCAATTAGTTCATTCCCATTAGCTATAATTATGGGATCATTAATTGGATTTTCAATTGGTTATATAATTTATAAAGGTGGTAATAAAATGTCAATTCAATATTTCCTAATTATTTCAACATGTTTCCTTTATTTAGTTGCAGCAGGTTTAATTAGTAGAGGTATTTGGTTTTTAGAATTAGAACAATTTGTTCAAAGATGTGGTGGTCAAGATACAAGTGAAAGTGGTTCAGGTCCTGGTAGTTATGATATTAATAATACAATTTGGCATGTTAATTGTTGTAATGGATTAAAGGATGGTGGATGGATGATTTTTAATGCCCTTTTAGGTTGGAATAATACTGCAACTTATGGATCAATTATTTCTTATGTGATATTTTGGATTAGTATTATATTAATACTTAAATGTAAATCATTAATTGAAAATGATGGATATATTAAATATTTACCAATTAAATATCAATTAAAATATGTTAAAAAGAGGGTTAAAATAGCAAAGTTATTAATTGATGAAATAGAAGAAAATAGTATATAATCGTATATAAAACCCTTTATAATTATTATTATAATTATAATAATGCATTGAAAATGACAGAACCAGTAAGACAAGTGATCAATTCATCATTATAATTATAAGCTCTAGCAGTTACAACATATTTACCAGGTGGTACTTCACCAGGAATTTCCACCTCTTTGGTTAATTCATAATTACCTTTCTTAATTGGACATTTCATATCAATATTAGGTAATTCCTCACATAAATCATAAGTTTGAGAGATTAATTTTATATAACCAAATGTAACTACAACATCAACATAGGCACCATCAATTATATCATCTGATATATAACCCTTTGCTGTAATTGTTAAATTGGTACCTCTCTCTGGTGGATTAGGGGAAAGGTCTAATTGTTGTAAATCTAAAATTTGATTATAAGATACATCACATTGTTCCAATGGTGAATCTTCAGGAACTGGTTTATTACCAGGGAATAGTGCAGATATAGCAGAGACGTATTGTACGAGTGGTATTGAGACCATAATGATACTGATACTCCTATATAACATGTGATAAATAATCAAACAACCAGAAAAACATGTAACAATAATAATAATTATTATACAATACAAAACACACCACCCGGAGCGCTGGGAAAACAATGACCCGGAGAAAATGACTTTGCTCATTTTTCCCACTTGCTCTATAAAAGGATGGGGTTTTCCCCTTGTTTTCTGATTCAAGTATACTACACTTCTCTTTACACAAGAGCTACTTTAATAGCAAATAACCAATCAATAACCAATCCAAATAAAATGTCAACTGTAACTAAAGTTTACGCAAGATCAATCTATGATTCAAGAGGTAATCCAACTGTTGAAGTTGAATTAACAACTGATAAAGGTATTTTCAGAACAATTGTCCCATCTGGTGCATCAACTGGTGTTCATGAAGCTTTAGAATTAAGAGATGGCGATAAATCAAAATGGTTAGGTAAAGGTGTCCTTAAGGCAGTTGCTAATGTTAATGAAATTATTGCACCTGCTGTCTTAAAGGCTAATATTCCAGTTACTGAACAATTAAAATTCGATCAATTCTTAATTGATTTAGATGGTACTCCAAACAAGGGTAAATTAGGTGCAAATGCTATCTTAGGTGTCTCAATGGCAGTTACTAAGGCAGCTGCAGCTTATGAAAATTTACCACTTTATGCTTATATTAGTAAATTATCAGGTTCAAAATCTCCTTATGTTTTACCAGTTCCATTTATGAATGTTCTTAATGGTGGTTCTCATGCTGGTGGTTCATTAGCATTCCAAGAATTTATGATTGCTCCAACTGGTGCTTCATCTTTCAGTGAAGCTTTAAGAATGGGTTCTGAAGTTTATCATCATTTAAAATCTTTAGCAAAGGCTAAATATGGTCAAAGTGCTGGTAATGTTGGTGATGAAGGTGGTGTTGCACCAGATATTTCAACTGCTCAAGAAGCTTTAGATTTAATTGTTGAAGCAATTGAAAAGGCAGGTTATACTGGTTTAATTAAAATTGCAATGGATTCAGCTTCAAGTGAATTTTTCAAAAATGGTAAATATGATTTAGATTATAAAAATCCAAATACTGATGGTTCAAAGGCAATTACTGGTCATCAATTAGGTGATTTATATGCTGAATTAGTTAAAGATTATCCAATTGTTTCATTAGAAGATCCATTTGCTGAAGATGATTGGGAAACTTGGTCAGGTAATTTCAATAAATTACCAGTTCAAATTGTTGCAGATGATTTAACTGTTACTAATCCATTAAGAATTAAGAAAGCAATTCAAGAAAAGGCTGCATCTGGTTTATTATTAAAAATTAATCAAATTGGTACTATCTCTGAATCAATTCAAGCTGCAAAAGATTCTTTCAATGCAGGTTGGGGTGTTATGGTTTCTCATAGATCTGGTGAAACTGAAGATACTTTTATTGCAGATTTAACTGTTGGTTTAAGAACTGGTGAATTAAAATCAGGTGCACCTGCAAGAAGTGAAAGAATGGCTAAATATAATCAATTATTAAGAATTGAAGAAGAATTAGGTGATTCTGCAATTTATGCTGGTAAGAATTTCAGAACTGCTTCTCAAATTTAAAATTACTTAAATTTACATTACATACATAGTTCTATATAATATATACTAAACTCTATTAATGATCTTTCTCTTATACCAATGAATAAAATCAAGTAAATTTGATCTTGTTTTTCTTAAATTTTTTGAATTAATTGAAATTTCTAAATTTTTGAAAAATTTAACCTTTTCATTATCACTTATAAGTTCAATTGGTAATGAATTTAAGAAAATATTAATTGAATTTAAATTATCATCAATTTGTTGATAATAATTATTAATTTGAAAAATTTCAACAATTAATTCAATTGATGAATAAATTAAATCTTCATTAAATTTTAAAATTGAATAATTTAAAAATTTTATAATTAATTCATTATTATTTTCCTTCAATAAATTGAAAATTTTAAATTTTAAAATATTTGGAATTTCAAAATAAATTGAAATTGGTGGATTTTCTAAACTCCAACTTAATAAATCTGTTAAATAATTTATAATTAAATTTAATAATTCAAATTCATTAAATTTATCAATTAATTCAATTGAAATTTTATAAATAATTTCAACAATTTTAAAACTATTTAAAAATTCAATTGGTTTAAACATTAAAATATCATTTAACATTCGATAAAAATCTTCTAATATATCAACATTTAATTCATTAAAATTATTTTCATAAATATTAATTAATATTTCAATTTGATTTAATGAAAATGTCCAAATATTATTTAATATATCAGGTGTTAATTTAATAAATTCATCATCATCAATATTATCATTACCATCATCACTAAATTCTTTTATTAAAGTACCTGAACACCATAAATAACAACCAAATTTAAAATTTTTAAAACCTTCAATTAATAAATTTTCAATATCTGTTAATGATGGTAAAATAAATCTTTTAAAATTTTGTATACATTTCCTAATAAATTTAATTAATTTTTCACTAATTTTTGATAATTTACCAAATTTATTGAAAATATTGAAAATAATTGGGAAAATTTCATTTATAATAAATGTTGAAATAATATAATTTGAATCCTTTAATTTAAGAAATTCATGTGGTGGTTTTAAATTATCGATATAAATTGATAAAATATCTAATGAATTACTTATATTGATTATATTATTATCATTATTATCTTCCAAAAGTGAATTATTTAACTTCAATATAGTATTTTTCCAAAACATTTGAATTATATTAATACATTGATCACCATTATTAATTAAATTTTCCTTAATAAAATGATTTAAAACATATGATAAACCTTCAGTTATATCTTCTAATGATTTAATATCTAAATGATTTTCAATATTTGAATATAAATTATATAATGGTTCAAGATAATTAATTAATAAATTATTACAATCCATACAAAAATATTTTAATGCATGACTTGTTGCAATAATTATTTGTAATTTTTCATCTTCATTATAATTATAAATTTCATTATTTAATTTAAAACCTTCAATAATATAATTTAATTCAATTTGTAAAAATTCAGGATGTTGACTCGTCCAAATTGTATATCTACCTAAAACTAATGTTGCAGCATATCTAATTTTAGGATTTTCAGGTAATTGAATAAGATAATTCATTATTTGTGGTAAAATTTCATTTTCATTTTTATTAATTTCTTTAGCCATTGATCTAATTGCAAATAATAAACATTCAATTTCTTGCCATTTAATGGTTTCATTATTAGTATTTTCAATTAATGTTTTCAATTTAAGAAATGGTATATTAAGTGAATCATATTGTCCAATAACTAAACAACAATCTTTTAAAACATCACCAATTTCATATCTAAAATCTTTAAATTTATCTTCTTCCTCTTTATTATTATTAAATAAAATACTTATATTAGTTGAATTTGAAATAATTGGATATTTTAAATGATTAATTAAAATTTCCATTAATTGTTGGAAAATTGGTTTAAAAATTTTCTTTGATTCATTAAATTTATTTAAAATTAACATTGATTTTAATTCATACCAAAATTTAAAAGTATATTTAACAATATCTAAATCATCATTATAATTAGTTAATTTTAAGATAATTTCAATTAAATCTTGGAAAGAATTTGGATCTTTAACAATTAATGTATGCCACATTTCACCAGTAATTGAAAATAATTCAGTAAATCTTTCAATTATCATTGGATCATCCCAATTTTCAATAATTAAAGGTTTAAATAAAATTAATTGTTGATAAATTATATTAATAAATTGTAAATTATTTTGTAAATTATCAAATATATCAATTTGATTAATTATAGTTATAAGACAATCAATTGAAGTATCAAAAGTTTCATCATTATTAAAACCATTTATAATTAATAACCAAATTGAATTATTTTCATTATTAAGTAATAAATTAATTGGAATTTCATTAATCCAAGATTTAATACAATGTAAAATAAGTATTTTAATATTATCATCCTTGATATCATTTGATGATGCATATTGTGATAAAATATAATAAATATTTTGAGAATTTGAAGTTAATTTATTAAATTGAATATCATATTCATCAGAATTAAGTGGTAATTTAGTTGGATCATTTAATTCCTCTGGTAAAATTTTCAAAAATTCCAATAAATTGAGTAAATTATTTGATAATTTATTTAAAATTTCATTAATTGGATCAATCCAATTAAGATCTTGAATTGTTAAATAAGATAAAGCGATTGATAATTGAATAATTAATAATTTATCATTATTATAATTATTTAAAGAATTAAGATAATTTAAGATTAAATTTCTTAATAAAGGTATTGAAGAATCAGGTAATTGACCAAAATCATATTGAGTCTTTGATTTAAGTGTTTGACAAATAAATAATTTTAATTCCTGAGAATATTGTTCATTCTGTTCATTATTTGGTGTTAAAATTGAGAAAATAACATCCCAAGAATTTAATGATTTTTGAAATTCCAAAAGAAAATTATTTGCATCATTTTTAAGTTGAGGAGTGGTATTACCATATAATGTTGATAATGCTTTATCTAATTCTACAGTTATTTCCATTAGTTTAAGGTTATTCTAAAAGAAAGGTGGTGGTGTAATTGATGATAAAATTTTACACCCTCAATGGCGACATGAAAATTTCCAATTCTTAATAATATTTTCTTTTCATATATCATATATAATATACGACCACTATGGCTAAAAGAGTAAGTAATACACCACCAATTAATCAAATATTTCAATATTTACAAAATCAAAATAATGTTAATATATGGTTATATCAACAAAATAAATTTAAAATTACAGGTATAATTAAAGGATTTGATGAATTTATGAATTTAACAATTGAAAATGCCAAGGAAGTTAGTTTAAAGGATCCATTAAAGGAGAGAGTATTAGGTATGATTATGATTAAAGGAGATAATATATCACTTATATCATGTGTGTAGAGAGGGGGAATATTAGAAAATGTGACGAGTCATAAAAATGGCTGGTTGGTATTATATTATGGTATATATATAGTGAGTAATGTGTATTTTTTTTAAGGATATAGTCTTTTTAGATAATTGTATAAGTAATGAGAATAAATTGGATAATATATATGATAATTGGAGTTGAATGTATTAAAAGTATTGATGATGGGAATAATAAGATAATGGAATTAGTTAAGGAAGAAGATAGGGTTAATAAAGTAATAGATAATATAATTAATAATGATTGTATGATTAAAGTAATGAATAAATATTATTATAGATATGAAATTGAAGAGAGAGAAAAAGGAGATATTGAAGAAATAATTAATTTACAAGGTAGGGATGTATTAATCAAGATAATTTCAATTGAATTAACTAAATGTTTATTTGAGAATAATAAGAGAGTAAGATTAAGTGAAGTATGTTATGAAAATACTGGATGGGAAGTAAATAGGATAGAAAAATGTATTGAAGATATTAGTTTAAACAATAATATGTGGACAACATTTAATGGATATTTAGTTAACATTGATAATTTAATGAATAATAGGATAAATAAGATTGAAAATTTACAAATAATTGAAGAATATAAGAATATGATACAATATATGAATAAATATTTACAGGATATGATACGAATGGATAGTGATAGGGAAGGCAGAGAGGAAGAGATGATAAATGAAGTTAGGGAAGTTAAAGAGGTTTTGGATGAAATGAATAATAGGATAAATGAGGTTAATGAAAATAATAAAAGATTACGTAATGAGATAGTGTTACGTAATAATAACTATGGCTTACGTAAGTGTGCGGTTATTATTATTTTGGTGGTGGTTATGTGCGGCTTAATATCTTTGCAGTGTGGTAATTTAATTTTGATCAATTTCCTCTCCATCCTATGCGGCTTTCTATTGTGTGGTTATATAATTAAACAGTTTTCTCAATGAGATGGATAGAAGAGATGCTTCTCTAATGGACATCTCTTCTTTTATCAGCTTCATTTCTCAATATGAGTTACTATACTCCTACTAACCCTACAAATAATCAGTATATACCATATCCCTATCCATCACCTATTCCAACTCCTATAAATAATAATAATAATATTAATATTAATAATAATTATAATAATAATAATATCATTCCAAATAATAATACTGGTTATTATTACAACTATACCTATAATAATGTTCAATTAAATACTAATACTAATACCAATACCATACTAATACTAATACTAATACAATCAATATCCAATATACTATACTAATTCTATACAATTACCAATACATCCATTAGTTCAACCAAAATTTATACCAAAAAGAATAATTACTTCACCAATTGCTACCACTACTACGACAAAAACATTATACAAGAGAAAGAGAAGGAAATATAATGAAATCAAAAGAATTTATAAATGTAATTATCAAAATTGTAATAAAAGTTATGGTACATTAAACCATCTTAATTTCCATATTCAATTACAAAATCATGGATTAAAGAGAAATCCAATAGAATTTAAACATTTAAAGAAAGATTAGTAAATATAATAAAAACGTTATCAACGTTTATTATATTATTATCATGCATGTAACATCGGGATTTAGCTATTAGCACCATCTCTTCGGTTATTGCCGATTAGACTAGAAACTATTTTCCAATTACCGGCATTAGACCCAATGCGGCTTTATTTTTTATAATTTAATTTCTTTTATTTCTTTTTATTTAATCACGTGTATGCGGCTTATATAATAATATTATACTTCACTATACTAAATTATTCTAGAATCACAATACCCATTTCTTTTAACCAAATGTTCAAAAAGAGAAGTTTTAAATCATCAAATAGGAATACTAACTTAGATATTATAGATAATGATAATGATATAGAAGACACAGATATAGATATAAACCTAAAAGACAATCAACAATTTCATTCAAGAAAAAACTCAAATCATCATCACCACCACCACCACCACAACCTACACACGACACACCTTACATAAATCAATTCGATGATATAGAATTAGAAACTCCCATAACAAACCACCCCATTATACCAAATACATTATCAGTTCATAGATTAACTCCTCCCTTTCTTAATAAAGATAAAATTTTATCTTCAAATAATTTATCAATTAACTATAATTATAATTATATTAAGGATAAATCTGGTGATTTATTTAAATTTTCCCATTTAGGTTCAAATTTATTAAAAGATTATCGTAATTTATTAGAATATAAATTATCTAATGATTTATTACCTAATGATAGTCCTTCATCTAATGATAATTATTCAATAAAACAATCCCCCAAAATGGACCTATCAATAATAATAAAAATCTCCCCGCTTATAAAGTTAAAGATCAATTACTTAAAATAATTGATGAAAATCAAGTAATTATCATCATTGGTGAAACAGGTTCTGGTAAAACAACTCAATTACCTCAAATTCTCTATAATTCAGGTTATTCCAAAAATGGTAAAATTGGTATAACTCAACCTCGTAGAATGGCTGCAATTTCAATTGCAAATAGAGTTTCAAATGAAATGGGCGTCAAATTAGGTAATGAAGTTGGTTATTCAATTAGATTTAATGATTTAACTTCACAACTAACGAAAATAAAATTTATGACTGATGGAATCTTATTAAGAGAAACTTTATTGGATAATTTATTATCTAATTATTCTTGTATTATCATTGATGAAGCTCATGAAAGATCTTTAAATACTGATATACTTTTGGGGATTTTCAAAAATTTATTATCAAAGAGAAGAGATTTTAAATTAATTATAACTTCTGCAACAATGAATTCTTTAAAATTTTCTAAATTTTTCAATAATGCAATTCAATTTAAAATACCTGGTAAAACTTACCCAGTTGAAATAATGTATCAATCTGTACCAACTGTTGATTATATAGATTCTGCTATAAAGCAAGCTTTAAAAATTCATATTTCAACTCCTCATACTCCTAATGATAATTCTGATATCTTAATATTTATGACAGGTCAAGAAGATATTGATATTTCATGTCAATTATTATCAATTGAATTACAAAAATTACAAAAAATTAATGATAAAATAATTGATTTACAAATATTACCAGTTTATTCAACAATGTCTAATTCATTACAATCGAAAATTTTCCAAAACTCCCCTATTAGGAAATGTATAATTGCAACAAATATTGCTGAAACTTCACTTACTCTTAATCATATTAAATTTGTAATTGATTCAGGTTTAATGAAATTAAAAATTTATAATCCAAAATTAAATATTGATTCATTACAATTAGTACCAATTTCAAAAGCTCAAGCAATTCAAAGATCTGGTAGAGCAGGTAGAATTTGTCCAGGAATTGCATTTAGATTATATACTTTATCATCTTATGAAAATGAAATGTTTGATAATCCAATACCTGAAATTCAAAGAAGTAATTTAATGAATACTATATTATTATTGAAAAATTTAAATATAAATAAAATCTCTAATTTCCCATTCATTGATCCACCTTCAATTGAATTAATTGAAACTTCTCAATATGAATTATGGTCAATTGGTGCATTAAATAATTATGGTGAATTAACTAATTTAGGTAAAGAAATGTGTAAATATCCAATTGATCCAAATTTATCAAAATTATTAATTATTTCCAATCAAGAAAATTTCCAATGTTGTGAAGAAATTTTGAAAATTATTTCAATGTTATCAGTTCCATCAGTTTTCATAATTTCTAAAAAAAATATTAAATTACAAGAAAAAATTACTAAAATTAGGGAAAATTTCCAAATTTTCGATAGTGATCATTTAACTTTATTAAATATTTTCAATCAATTTCAAAATGTAAAAGATCATGAAAGAGAAAAATGGTGTTTGAAAAATTATTTTAATTATAAATCATTAAGAAATGCAATTGAAATTAATTCTCAATTAAGACAATTAGTTATTAAAAATAATAAAAATATTACTACATGTTATAATAATTGGGAAATTATAAAAGAATGTATTTGTGCAAGTTTCTTTGCAAATGCAGCTGAATTTTTCAAACATAATCAATATAAACATATTAGAACAGGTTTAGAAATGTTTATACCAATAACTTCATCATTTAATGGATTAAATGATTTACCAAAATTTATAATTTTCAATGATATTATATTAACAGGTACAAAGCAACAAATGAATTATATAACTGCTGTTAAATATGATTGGTTAATTAAATATGGAAAGATTTTTTATTCACCTAAATTAAAAGGTATTAATTCAAGAGAAAATCAAAAATTAAAGGAAGAAGAATTTAATAAAAATTTATAAAATTTATAAAATTTATAAAATTTATAAAATTTATAAATTTATAAAGGTTTAAAAATCATATTATCTATTAATCTAGTTGTTTCATTATTTATTTCATTATTGGAATTTGGTACATAAACAGCCATTGATAAAATACATCCAATTTTAGGATCAATATTTGTTAAATAACTTAAATCTCTTGGATCATTGAATGATATATAATCAATTTTAAATTTATCATTAATATTAGTAATATAATTTGATACAATTTCAGTTAATTTTTCAACATTAAATTCACCATTTAAATATACTATCATTTGATAATTTCATACTTTTATATAAACATGTAACTTCATTTAATATATCATTGGATAAATATTTATTTCTTGAACTTAATGCTAAACCATTTTCATTTCGAATTGTTGGTACAATTTTAATATTTATATTTAAAAATAAATCTTTAACTAAATTTTTAATTACAATTGTTTGTTGAATATCCTTTTGTCCAAAATATGCATTTGTTGGCATAACTATATTAAATAATTTAGTTACAACAGTTGCAACACCTTTGAAAAAAGTTGGTCTTTTCAAACCTTCTAATGGTTTACTAACACCTAAAACTTCAACAAATGAACCTTTTTGATTATTAATATCAAATGTAAATCCTGATGGATACATTTCCTCTACACTTGGTTTGAAAATTGCATCAACTTTACCAATTGCTAGTTTCTTTATAATTTCAATATCATGATTAATATCTCTTGGATAAGTATCTAAATCTTCATTTGGTGAAAATTGTGATGGATTAACGAAAATTGAAATAATTGTATGTTTATTATCTTTAATTGATTCATTCACTAATGATAAATGTCCTTCATGTAAATATCCCATAGTTGGAACAAATCCCAATGATTCATGGTTGAAAGATCCCACTAATGAACGTAGTTCCTTGACTGTGGTAATGATAGGTATCTCAGACATCTCCATCTCTTACTTCCAGAGAAAAGAACCCAGAGTCAATTCATGTAAGAAAGTGGAAAATCTGGAAAATTTCAACGACTTGAAAAAACGGTCGCTTTTTCCAAATTTTGACGTTTTTCTTATCTTATCAGTAGAGTTAATGTTGCTTATATGATTTATCTACTTTCTTTCTTTTCATTTCTTTTCTTTGGGCAAATGGGACAGAACGTATCCACTGACAATTGCGATAAGCATACAATTACTATCCCTAATCAGGGTACATTAACTGGTTACACTTTGAAAAACCCTTCCAATGTTAAACCAACATGTCATAGATTTACCAATATTCCATATGCATTACCAACAAAACAAAGATTCTCATTACCTTCATCAATTCCTGATGATTATGATTATAGTAATGGTAATTATTTAGAATTTGGATTAAAATGTCCTCAACCTGTTTATCAAAGTAAACAAATTCAATATACTTTAAGTGATAGTACTGAACATATTCAATATGTTAATATTTGGATTCCATCATCAGATGAATTTAAACCAAAAAATGGCTGGCCTGTATTAATTTATATTCATGGAGGTTGGTTACAATATGGTGATCCAAATAATGAGTTTTTCAATACTGTTGAATTAATGGATGATGAGAATTTTAAAGACAAATATATTTTCGTTACTCCAGGTTATAGATTAAATATTTTCGGATTTTTAACTTGTGATGAATTAATTAAGGAAAATCCTAAAAATACTAATATGGGTTTTTGGGATCAACGTGAATCTATTAAATGGGTTTATAAATATATTAAATATTTTGGTGGTGATCCAGAGAAGATTACATTATCTGGATTAAGTGCAGGTTCATATTCCGCTTTCTTTCAATTAGCTTATGAATTATATAATCCTTATGAAGAGCAAATTATTAAACAAGTTATTTTTTTTTCAAATATGATTTATGGTCAACCAAAGAGTATTGATGAATGTAAAGAACAATATGATGAAGTTGTTAAAAAATTAAATATTGAAAATTTATCACAATCTGAACAATTAAAATATTTAAGATCTTTAGATTATAAATTTTTAGAAGAATTTTTACCAAAATTAGAATTACATACTTTTAGAGCAGTTACTGATGATCATTTCATTTCATCAAATATTTTAAAAGATATTGTTTCAGGTGAATTTTCTCGTTTACTGAATGCAAAAGGTATTAGAATTATGCATGGTGAAGTTGATAATGAATCATATCTTTATTCATTATTAAATCCTCCAACATCATTTGATGATTTACAACTTCAAGTTGAGAATTATTATCCAAGAAAAGTTTCATCATTGTTAATGGATATTTATAATGTTAAAGAAGAAATTGATATTAATTCCAATGATAAGGATGAAAAATTTGCTCAATTATTTGGTAAAATTGTTGGTGATGGACAAGTTTATGTTTCAACTAGAGGTTTTATTAATAATATTATTAAGAATGGATTTAATAAAAATGATTATTATCGTTATAGAATTAGTTTTAGAGGTAAATGGTTAGATGAACATTTAGATCCAAAAGTTAAAGTTACTCATGCATATGATAAACCAATTTGGTTTTATACATTAAGAGTTGGATTTAATAATGAAGAAAAAAAGCAAATTGATTTATTTTTAAAACCTTATTTAGAATTTATTAATTTTGAAAAAGATATTAAAGATTGGGAAACTTATGATGAAACTAAAATTAGATGGTTTAAAGATGATGGTAGTATTACTTATGAGAAAGATCCTGATTGGGATAGAAGTATTATTATTGCGGAAAAAGTTTATAATATTCAGTTATAAAATAGATTGTATAGAATAGTATTAAAATAAGTTTACTTTATTATTATTATTATTATATTTTTTGAGGTTTATCAGTTGGATGAATTGGAGGTTCGACAATTGTTGCATTTGCAGCTTTTTTATTATCCATTAATCTAAGTAAATTTCTTAAAAGCATTGCAATTGTAACTTTACCAATTGAAGGTACATAAAGTGAAGCAACTTTTTCAACATCTTCATCAATAAAATTATTTTCACTTGAAAAATTAATTACAATTGCACCACGTTTAATATATTCACTTGGGAATTTATAAGTATTTGTTGGAACACCAGTTATAATTATATCTGAAATTTTAGCACATTCCTCTAATGATTTATTACATTCTAAAACTTTATGTTGTTTATATCTTAAACCATCACCTCTTTCATATAATTGAATATCATTTATATCAACAGAATAAACAGTTGCACCATCATTTGCTAATAATGAAGCTAAAGGTCTACCAACAATTTCACTTCTATTAACAATTGTAACAGTTTTACCATATAATCTATCACCAGGATTAAGCATTTTATTATAAGCACCAATATATTCTAAAATTTTAACAACTGCTAATGGAGTACAAGGTAAAATTGATTTCATTGTTTTATTTTCATCTAAATATCTAATATTATGATACATATTTGAAATATATTTAAAATTTAAACCTTCAACATCTTTATGTAATGAAACACATTGTTGTAAATATTGATCTTGTTTATTACCGAAAACTGGGAAATAAACAATCATACCATTAATATTATCATTATTATTACATTTATAAATTTCTTCCTCTAATTGATCTTTTGAAACTTGAATTAATTCATATTGGAAACCTAAATTACTTGCAGTTTTACCAGTCCAAGTTGCATACATCATTGCAGCTGGATCATCATTTGCTAAGAGACCAACTAATTTTGGTTTAATTGCTAATTTTGAAGTTTTATCAGTAACTTCTTGAATATAAGCTTTTGCAATTTTAGATGCAGGTATGACTTTACAAGCTTTAGCTAATGCGGACATGATGGTATATAAGAGATTGTCCAAAGAAGAAGAAGTAATATAAAACATGAAAACAAGTGAAAAATCGAATAAATAAGTAAAGAATAAAATTTTTTTGACACAATAAGTATACTAATAAGATAAGAAGGGTCAGAGTCAAAATTATGTTACCTAATCTTCTTCAATTGGTAGCAAGTGCTTTCTTTATCTTCTACTACTTCTACTACTTCTTCTACTGCTGCTCTGTAATGATGATTCACTTTTAAAGATAGTGTGGTAATTGTTGCATGTCTTGTATCTTTTAGGAAGTGCTATGTGTAATCAAATAGCAAGAAAAGCAAAAATTTATTGAAATAACTAGATAATTTACCATAGTTTTCTACTATGTTTTATTCTTTGATCTTGACATGATCTAAAGTAAACGCTCAAGAACATCATTATCCATCAATAAACGGTGTATATTTCATAGAGTATCATGCATTTCTGTAGATGTCTTACATTGAAGATAAACTTACGTAATATAGAAGTATACATTGATTAATACTAATCATGAGTAGGAACACCCTACGAGTATTAATGGGTTACCTACCTACTGCTTCTAAATAAAGACCAAGTAGACCCTAATAAATCAAATATATCGTCAGGATAAGTAGATGATCAATCATTAAAGAAACAATGTAACTTGCTACCTAATAGCACTGTAAATTGAATAAGATACCCAAATAGGCAATTCAGACCAGACGATTTGGACATGCAGTGATATTTCACATTATAATAGGTTTGATTGGATAGTTTATATAGTCTTTACTGGGGGGTTCTTCCTTTTCAGTAATACAATCTGTGATGGATACTAGTAATATCAATCACGATTTTGCCAAATTGGCAACTACTGCATCGGTATTGGTTAATTCTGCTACATCTAATGCAAATATTAATGAAATGTTACAAAAAAATAATGTTTTCCAATCAACTTTTGATTCACAGGGTAATAACAATAAACACGGAGGTGGTAATGGTAAAGGACTTATAGGATTATTAGCTAAACATGAAGATAATTTACGTATTGGTAGAGTATTAAAGAGAAGTAATTTTACAAGTGATGGCAAAAAGAAAAAAGATTTTAATATTTTAACAAATGAAATGCTTAATGATATACCTGAATCAGATCAAGATATTTCACGTAGTAATAGTAGTGGACAAGATCAAGATGATTTTAATAGGAATGAGAATGATGATAAACCATTTTCTTTATTTCAAGGATTTAGTGCAATTCTACCACAAGTTGATGAAACTATAAATAATATTAAACAAATGTCAGGAAAATTAATAGAAGATTCAAACAATAATAATAAAAATAATAATAAAAGTACAAATAGAATCAATGGTTATAGTAAAAATGTAAGGAATTCTAATAAAATAGATGAAATATCAAGTGAAAAGATTAAATCATGTCAAAGTAAGAAAATATTAAATAATTTTACTTCAAATATTAATTATTATTTAGATTTAATGGAAATTCGTAAAGGATTAGGTAAAAGTGAAATTAATGAAATAGATTCTAAAATTGATAGATTATTTTTACGTAGAAAGGAAATTACCGATGATATTAAATATTATGAAGAAAGGGAAATTTTATTAGAGAATCATCTTTTAGAGATTAAAGAACGTTTAGAGTTTATTAAAGATATAATTGAACCAGAGAGTGAAGAAAGTAATGAAAATATTAATGATACTAATAATGGGAAAAAAATAGTAAATAAAAATAACAAAATAAAAGCAAATAATTCTATAGATAAAACAAATAATGATAATGAAAAGAATAATGAAAAGAACAATGAAGCAGATGAAGAGAATATTAGTGATGATTCCAGTGATGATTATGTTACTGTTAATATGGAAGATAACTCATCAACATCAGGATATTCAAGAATTACACATACAAATAAAAATACGAAACCCGGTGATCAAATACATCAATTTCAAGCACATAATGAATCAATTAATTGTATTGCATTTGATCAACCATATAATAAGATGATTACATGTTCTATTGATAATACTGTTAGATTATGGAATTTAAATAAATATAAATGTATTGGATTATTAGAGGGGCATTATGCATCAGTTGAATGTGTTACAATTGATAATAATTTAGCATTTACTGGTAGTCATGATGCAACTATTAAACTTTGGGATTTAGATTATTTTGATAATAAAAATAATAGTACCAGTAATGATAATTATGAAAATGAAAATAAACCTTTATTAAAAAGTTTTGAAGGTCATATGGATACAGTTACAGCTATAAGTTATAGTAATGGAGAATTAGTTTCAGGATCTGAGGATAAAACTATAAGACAATGGGATTTAAATACTGGACATTTAATTCAAACAATGGATATAATGTGGGCATCATCAATGGCTAATTCAATGATTAATTTTGGAAATGATACTACTAATATAAATCGTAATGATATCAATAATAATAATAAATTTAGAAATAATATACAAAATAATAATAAAGTATATCCATATATTTCATCATTACAAGTATTTGATGCAGCATTAGCAACGGGTACAAATGATGGTATTGTTAGATTATGGGATTTAAGAAGTGGTGAAGTAATTAGACAATTATTTGGACATACAGGACCTGTTACAACAATTCAATTTGATAAAAATTTTAATTTAATTACAGGATCTGCAGATAGAAGTGTACGTATTTGGGATTTAAGAAGTGGTGGATTAATGGATTCTTATAGTTATGAAAATCCTATTAAGAAATTAGTATTTGATGATTTTAAAATTGCAAGTGTAGTTGAAAATGAATCTGGTGTTCGTATATATGATAGAACCGAACAACGTCATTGGCAAATAGGCGGTGGTGAAAGTGGTGATACCAATGACGACACTTACACTACAGACATGACATTCCAGGGTAATTACCTTACGGAGAGTAGTAATAAAGGTGTTGTCACTGTGTGGAATGTGTAGTATTGTATATTGTTATGTAAATAGAGGAAATTCCGAAAATTGCGAGTTTTGTCGACATGAAAAATTATTTCACTGTGAAGAAGGTCAGTCTTAGAGTACACTTCTTCTTTGGATAACAAGCATGTCATATAGACAAACCCCTACTATAGTTGTCCTTCAAGAAGGTACTGATACCTCTCAAGGTAGAGGACAAATTATTTCTAATATTAATGCATGTTTAGCAATTCAAGATACATTAAAATCAACACTTGGACCATTTGGTAGTGATCTTTTAATGGTTGGATCAGATGGTAAAACAACAATTACTAATGATGGTGCAACAATTTTAAAGAAATTAGATGTTGTTCATCCAGCTGCTAAAATTTTAGTTGATATTAGTAGATCACAAGATTGTGAAATTGGTGATGGTACAACAAGTGTTTGTCTTTTAGCAAGTGAAATTTTGAAAAATTGTAAACCTTTCATTGAAGAAGGTATGAGTAGTCATTCAATTATTAAAGGTTTAAGAGAATCATGTAATTATGTTATTACAAAAATTAAAGATTTAGAAATTAATCTTGATGAAAAACCTTTAGATGAAGAATATGATATGTTAATTAAATGTGCATTAACTGCAATGAATAGTAAAATTATTCAACAAAATGGTAAATTTTATTCAAAATTAGTTGTTGATTCTGTTTTAACATTAGATAGAGATGATTTAGATGAAAATTTAATTGGTATAAAGAAAATTCCAGGTGGTGCAATGGAAGATTCATTATTTATTAAAGGTGTTGGATTTAAGAAAACTTTTTCATATGCAGGATTTGAACAACAACCAAAAAAATTTATTAATCCTAAAATTTTATCATTAAATGTTGAATTAGAATTAAAGGCAGAAAAGGATAATGCAGAAGTTAGAATTGAAAAAGTTGAAGATTATCAAAAAATTGTTGATGCAGAATGGGGGATTATAATGGATAAATTAAATAAAATTATTGAAACTGGATGTAATATAGTTTTAAGTAAATTACCAATTGGTGATTTAGCAACACAATTTTTCGCTGATAGGGGTATATTTTGTGCAGGTAGAGTTTCAAATGATGATTTAGAACGTACAAATAAAGCAGTTGGTGGATCAATTTTAACAAGTGTTAATGATATTAATAAAGAAATTGAATTAGGTACATGTGAAAAATTTGAAGAATTACAAATTGGTAGTGAAAGATTTAATATTTTCAGTGGATGTCCATTAACAAAGACATGTACATTAATTTTAAGAGGAGGATCAATTAAAATTATTGATGAAATTGAACGTTCATTACATGATGCAATTATGATTGTTAAAAGAGCATTAAAGAATAAACAAATTGTTTCAGGTGGTGGAGCAATTGAAATGGAATTAAGTAAAAATTTAAGAGATTATTCACATTCAATTAAGGGTAAAAGACAATTAATAATTCAAAGTTTTGCAAAATCATTAGAAATTATTCCAAGACAATTATGTGAAAATGCAGGTTTAGATAGTATTGAATTATTAAATAAACTACGTAATTTACATGCAAATAATGAAATTAATTTTGGATTAGATTTAGATAATGATAATGTTTCAAATAATTTTGAAAAATTTATTTGGGAACCATCAGTTGTTAAAATTAATGCATTACAAAGTGCAACAGAGGCGGCAATTTTAGTTTTAAGTGTTGATGAAACTATACAAAATAAGGAAAATGATGCACAAGGTGGTGCACCAAGAGGTAGAGGTATGCCAATGCCAGCAGGTATGTAAATATACTAATTAATAGCTTTTTTAAAATTTTCTATAGTTTTATTAACTAATAAATCATCCTTTAAATCATTCTTAATTAATTTTTTAATTTCCAACCAAGTATTATCAGAAATGACACCTTGTTCAATTTCCTTTTGACTATCAATATCCATTGGTTCAGGAGATTCTATAAATTCTTTAAATTTAGAAATCAGTACATTAAATGACACTTTCTTAATATCATCACCAATTGATGAAATAAGTAATTCTGGATCATTTAATGTCTTTGCACGTAACATTAATTTAATATCAGCTGGATCAATAATTAATTTCAATTCATCCTTAAGTAAATTTGCAAGTTGAATTTTAATTTGGAAAATACTTGTATTATTAGAAACTGGTAATTGTTTAATTATATTAAATTTTGGTTGTCTAAGTGATTTAAATGTGAATTCTATATCATGAGTTGATTCAGTGGTAGTATCATTATTATTATCATTATTATCACTATCATCCTTTATTATAAATGGATTGACGATATTGGGGAAATTAAAAGATTTTGGTAATTTATCAACATTATTAATATTAAATTCCACAATTTCACTGTTACCATTACCTGTAACATTCAATAAATGCAGGAAAGTCTTTGCAAACTCTACTTCAGTTGTCATTACAGTGTCTTACACAAAGAAAAGAGTAATAACCTATATAAATCCTACTTACTACTTACTTACTCGAAAAACTACTTTTTTGTGTAAATTTTCTTAATTCTTCTATTAAGACCTGCATTCCAGTAAGCTGTCTTCAGTTTACGTATATTAACATCATCTGACCAGTTGGTTATACCGTTTAACTCTGGTAATAATCTCTCGTTATCATTGAACCATTTATTGTATTCATTCTGTGTAATTAAATTTCTAAATATTTCAACAATAAATAAATTAACATTAATTATTCTTTTGGGGGTATTCTGTATAATTTGAAATAATTCAGTCATTAATTTACATTTCTTTAATTCTGGTTCAAGCATGGAAAATATACCTAATGATATTTGTAATATAATCTTCGGGTGTTCATAAAATATTATATCCCAAATACGTAATGTTGATTCAATTGGTAATACACCAATAAATAATGACATAAACCAATTAGTTGTACAAAATGTTAATGTTGGTATATTTGAATTATCTGATTCATTATTATTCATTATTATTTTCCAAACATCAGGTAATCTATCATGTAAACATTTTAATAAGGAATATTGATATGTTGTTAAACCTGATAAATCAGTTGAATGTACATTAGGTAAATATTTATCAGTTATTATAGTTAACATCCAAAATGCTTCCTCCTCTGACATAAATATTAATAACATACCACAAATGAAATTTAATGATTGACAATAACCAATTTTGGTATTATAAATACTAAAAGCTTTTAAAACTCTTGATAATGCATCAAGCATTGGATTAGTACTATTATTATCATTATTACTATCAGTAAAATAAATATTATCCGGGAAAGTTCTATTCAAATCTTTTTCTATAGCATCAATATATTTACATTGATTTAATTTTAATATTAAATTTTCATAAACTCCTTTATTATTATTCATTAATTCATCACCATTAACAAAATGAAACCAAGCTTTACCTCTCCATTCAGGTGGTATACCTTTCCTTATAAATTTTTTCAATTCATCAAATTTAAGTGGGAATGAATTAGGTAAATGAGTTTTATCATCAATAAAGCAACCACATTTATTTAAAAATTTAATCCATTTACGTTTACGTCGTTTTAAATATGGATAATAATCATTCCACCAAGATTGATAATCTTGAATTGAAATATATTGTGATGATATATTAAAACCATAAATATCATGTGTAAGTGGTCCTTCCCTATTATTGCTGTTGTGTTTCATATTATGTGAGATCTTCCTCTTTAAATCATTAAACTGTATCCTTGAATTAAATATATTATCATTATCATTATTATCATTATTATCATTATTATTAATAGCAGACAATGATTCTCCCTCACTCTCAGCATAGATATCCAACAGAGTGCAAGCACCCGTAGTGGCAGTAGACGGGTACCTCTGATGTGTCATAGTATCTATAACTGTATATCTACTGCTTCCAAAGCAGAAAAGAAAGAAAAGAAAAGAGTAATAAGAGTATAATAAGAGTAATAAGAGTATAATAAGGAAATACCTATTAAGCCGCGTCGTAATAATTGGCAACATGAATTTGGACATTTACCATTAACTGCTTCTTCTGCTTCTTCTGCTTCTTTTGAAACCATGGTCACTGTGGAGGACTCTAATATATATCTGAAAGGTCTAAGTGCTCACCAATGGGTCGTGGTGAGAGTTATTGCTATAGTGATATCTTCAATTTCAATTATATCAGGGTTTGTGTTCATTTACTTCTTTTTAATGATTCATCCTTCAAGAAGAAATTTCAGACATATATTAATTATGTTTTTAATATTCTTTGACTTTATTAAATCTGTGGCAATATTGGTATTTTCTTCAATGACATTGGCTAAAGTAAACGATTTAGATGAATCGCTTATATCTGGTATTGGTTGGTTGGCAGTTTTCTCAATAGAGGGTGCAGATGTAATTATTTTCTCATTTGCTATTCATATGGCATTACTTATATTTAATACTCAAAATTTACAAGTTAAAAATTATCTGAGTAGTAAATTTTTCTCCTTTCGAAATCATAATAACTCTGATAATAATACCATTTCAATTAATAATAATATTAATAATAAATCAGAAGGTGGATTATATGATTACAGATATATAATCTACATTATTTCATTCTTATTCCCAATTTTACTTGCTTCAATTAGTTATTATATGGATACTCCATATCAAGAATTTGTTTATATGGCATTTTTTAGAATTTATACTGGTTCTTGGTGGTTCTCTTGGTCAATCAGACATGTTATCGCTGTAGGGATTATAGTCATTTATATCACAATTTATGTCTATGTTATGATGCAATTTAAAAAAGTTTCGAAATCTTTTAAAAAGAGGAAAAATACAGTTGTTGGTGGAGTGCCAGAAAGTGATGACGATAATGATGATGAAAGTTTCTCAGATGATGAAGATAATGAAGATGATGGATTACTGAAAAATACTTTTGGTGGTTCATTATGGTATACTATTTTTAAATTTTTATCAATGTTAGTTTTCCCAGATGTTAGAATTTCAGCAAAATTACATGGTCATTCATTGAAAACTGATAAAGATTTGAAAAATATTGAAAAATTGAAAAATGAATCATCAATTCAAACAGATTCAATAATTTCAGATAATTTCCGTAGAATTAGTGATTTAACAATTTCAAATGATTTAAATTCAAATTTAAATTTAAATAATTTTTCTTCAATTAATTATGCAAATATTCAAAAGGAAGAAATTTCTAAACAAATTCAAAATTTACTGTATGATGAAGCAATGGATAAATTTAATTCACGTAAATTACAAATTATGAAACAAATGAAAATTATTTTCATTTATCCAATTTCTTTTATTTTGTTATGGTTATTTCCTTTTATTGATCATTATCAAGTTATTAGATTCAAATATGAAACAATGTGGTCAACTGCTCCTTCAGCAGTTTTCCAACCAATGAGTTGTTTTGTTGATACAATTGTTTTCCTAATAAGGGAAAAACCTTGGCAATTAACTGAAAATATTAATCAAATTTCAAATAAAAATAATTTAGATAATGATGAAAAAAATTGGAGATATTATATTTCTTGGTTACCAGGTTATGGTAATTATGGTAATATTTCAAAATTTAATAATTCACAAAATTCATCATTTAATTCATCAAAATTAGAAAATCAAGATTATTTTAATAATAATAATAATAATAATAATAATAATAATAATAATGATGATGATTTCATTTCAACTAATGATTTTAATGAATCTGATGAAATGAGTATGACTGATTTTCTTAATATGAAATCAATACCCAACACCAAAAATATTCAAAGAAAGGATAAAAAATATAATCAATTCAAAAATAATACACAATTACATCCAATAAATTTAATGAATGAATCTTTAATTAATATACCCACAAAAGCTAAACTTAAAAATCAATTTGATTGGAACACTAATATGTTTGAAAATTCTGAAATGGATATACAAGAATTTCTTAAATCAGGTCCAACAAAATAATTTACACAATTTAATGCTCTTTCTTTTACTTGCTTTACTTATCTTCTTTTCCACAAAAAAAACCGTCCCTTTATTTATTTATTTAAATTATTTATGTTTACTTATTATAAAAAATACATTATTTCTCCGCTGTAACTAACATCAATGTATCAAGACCTACAATTAAACCATCACTAAATGATGAATTCCATGAATTATAAAACTTTTCAACTTCTTCTAAACTACCATTATTAATCCAAACATCACCACTATTATTATTAAATAATCTAACACCTAATTCATTATCATAACCTTCATTATCAACATTTTCACTTAACCTTTTAATTATAATTTTATGTAATTTTTCACTATTAACATTATTTAATTTCCAATCAATCCAAATTTTCAAAATTTCAATTATTTCATTGGTTGGTAATTTATATTCCTGTGGATTATTAATCCATGAATTTAATTTACTTACATGTGAAATTCTTAAAAAATCTAAAAATGATGAAAACATTGCATACATTGATGCAATTGGTTGATCTGCAATTGTTGGTATTGATGAATTTCTTTTAGATGATTCAATTTCTCCTTGAGTTTCATTAGTTTCATCAATTTCTGATTCTTGAATGTTCTCTTGTTCATCAACTTCTTGTTCAATAGGTTTAGATCCTAATGAATTAGTTGGTTGAATATTAATTGGAGTTCTAGTACTCGTATATGAATCACTTAATTTTGTTGATGACCTTTGTAATTTTAATGAAATTAAATTATTTGAACTATTTTTTTTACTTTTAATTAGTGTTGAATTCGAATTTGAATTTGCTGTTGAATTTGAATTTGATTTAATTGTTGAATTGTTAGAATTTTCTTCATTTTGAATGTTATTTAAATTATTGTTTGATTTAATTTTAGGTATTGGAATTGGAATTGTTGATTCAGTAGAGTTAATAGCTGATGAAGGATTTTCATGTTCCTTTTGTTGATCAACAACATTATGAACTTTATTATCCTTATTATTATTCAAATCTTCATTATAATCAAGAACGGGTATACCAAGTTTAGTAAATTTAATATTTTTAAAATTTTTCTCCTTTAAAATATTTAAAACTAATTCAGTAATTATTGTCATATTTGAAATTTTTGAAATTAAAAAATTAATATAAATTTGAATATATTCAGATAAAAAAACATTATGTTCTAAATTTGATGAATGTTTATAAGTTGAAATATCAAATAAAATTAATGAAATTGAACCACCTATTTTTAAAACTCTATAAATTTCATTTAAACTATTTTTAATATCATTTTCATTTTTTATTAATCTTGTAAAATCAGGTGTATAAATTAAACATTGTGAATTATCCCTAAATGGTAATTTATTAATTGAAGGTACAATAAATGATGAATAATTAGTTAAAAAATCTTTCTCTTTACTATCTAATTTATTATTAACAAAATCTTCTGATAAAAATACATAATCATTAAAATGAGGATATTGTTGTAAAATATCAATTGGTAAATAACTTGTATTATTCAGATTTAAAATTGTTTGAAATCTATCAGCAATATTAATCATATTAGTTTTATAATTTGGGAAATCATGTCTCAATTGCCAACCATCAATTAGTTCTAGTTTTGATGGAAATAAATGATTTTTAAAAATTTTCGGTAAAGATTCATCAGGTTTATTATTAAAAGGTTTAATTTTATTTGTTGTTATAATACAAATTTCTTCATTATTATGAGTATTATGAGTATTAACTTGCTTTTGAAGTAAATTTGTTAAAACTTGCTTTTGATTGGATAAATTGTATAATATTTGATTTTGCCATAGTAAAAGTAGTAAAATTCTGCGATCTTGAAAAGTTTCTTTATCAATTTGATCAATTGTTGGTATATTTTGTATTTTCAATTTAATTTCTTCTATTTCATTATTTAAAGTTGTTAATTCATCATTATTTTCCATATATTCATGTTCATTACTTTTAGAAATATTCAGACTATGATTATCATCATCAATTGTAATATTATTCTCTATATTATTTTCATTTTCTAAATGATTCCTTATTTTAATTAAATATTTAACAAACCATTGATTCCACAATGAATTTCTCGTATTTGAATAAATGAATGGATCATTCCCTTCAGCTTCATCCATATAAGTTAAGAAAAATCTAAGATAATCCAGATAAAATTCCATACTATGAGTTCTTGTTAATGTCATTACATTTCTCAGTTTTGTATGATATTCTAAATACAATTGTTGTTTAAGATGTTGTCTTTGATTGATTAAACTGGGTGTATTTGTATTACTATTTGTAATATTATTATTATTATTATTATTATTACTATTTCTTAAATGTTGATATTCATAATGTTTTTGAGGATTAAATTGTGGAATATAAGGATTATGATTAACTGGATCCTCTGCAAATGCATTACCAAATGCAATATCACTTGCAAATTTAGATGCTTTTTTGGTAAATTTAAATAATTTACTCCTTGTATTAGTATTATTATTATTATTATTATTATTATTAATAGTTGAATTTATAGTGGTATTAACTGTTGAATTATTACTTGATAAAATCGAATGAGTTGGAGATGTTGGATGATTATTATAATTATTATTATAAATTGGCATATCTGGTGTAGTAGATGAACGTTGAATCATTGTACTTTGACTATACCTTGAATCATCCTTCATCATATTAATTGAATGAATATTTGGAGTATTATTATCATTAGATAAATTATCATTAGATACATTACCACCTTTATGTTTCCTATGGTGAAATTTTTTAAATATATGTCTCTTATTAGTTATCTTAGCCACTCCAATATCAGCTTCCTCATCCACTGTATGATCATTACGATTAATCATTGTGTGTTGTATGATGAAAGATCAAGGATAAAAGAAGTTACAGTAGTTAAATGATAATAATAAGAAATCTGGAAATTAAACATAACATAAATTACTTAATCAATATACATTACAGTCTTTAAACAGTGATAAATGGTGAAGAGTCCTTCTCTGATATGATAACAGTACCATCAATCTTACTAGATAACAACTCTTTCATTACTTTAAGATATCCTCTCTCAGTATTTGAATGTCCACAGAGAATAACTGATTTATTATTAGTTAAATAAGCTAATTGTTCATGATGTGATAATTCACCCGTGTAGTAAAGATCAATAGATTCATTATCATTAATATTATCAAATACTCCACTGCCACTACCTGCACAGAGAGCTATTTTCTTAACAAGTGTATTCTTATTAGGTGTAATTAATTGAAGGTATTCAATACCTAATGATTTCTTAATATTATTGACAATGTCCATTAATGATAATGGATTTGCTAAAGTAACAATTCTACCCATACCTATATTATCATTAGTAGAATCCTTTTCAATAACCTCAGTAGTGATATCATCATTACTGATCCCCTTGGCTAACCAATCATTAACACCACCTATTGCAGCATCAACTGCTGTATGAGGTGAATAAACACTTATATTATTTTGAATTAACTTAATTAATGATCTATGTTGACTATTATTATCTGGTGTAATCTTATTAAATTTACGAAATAAGAATGGATGATATGCAACTATAATATTAATATTATTAGCAATTGCTTCATCTGCAACTGATTCAGTTAAATCGATTGTTAACATTATGTTTGCAGTAGTGGATGTACTCTTTTCATTACTACTATCAACTAATAACCCGGTATTATCCCAAGTATGATTAGCATATTTAAGAGGATACAAACCCTCCAAGGCAGTGACAACCCTCTGCAATGACGCCTTACTTAAACCAGACATGTTGTCTTGTCTTGTCCTATAAAGAAACAACAAATTGTGATTACTACACTACTAATTTTTTTCCACCCATTAACTACAATCTCTTTCTTTTAATACATTAAGACAAACACAGACAACCAATGTTAACATCAGAATCATTAACAGCAATAATTAAGGAACGTTTACAGGCTACAGAGGTAGAGGTACAAGATATGTCAGGTGGTTGTGGACAAGCATTTGCAGTTATAATTGTAAGTGATATATTCCAGGGTAAGAATAAACTATCCCGTCATAGATTAGTTAATGCAGCTTTACGTGATGAAATTGCTGAAATTCATGCTTTTACACAGAAAGTATTTACAGTTAGTGAATGGGATGAACAAAAGAGAATGTTTAGCAGTTAAGTAAGTTATCTATGTATACTAGTTTATAATGAATAAGGTGGTGGTGCAGTAACTACATTATTATTATTAAGTCGACGTTTACGTTGTTCAACTAATCTATCTAATTTAGCAACACGTCTTCGTATTTCCTTTTCATCAGGATTAGTAGTATCATTGGTGGAAGTACCCGTAGTCACCTTTACCGCTTCATTAATTTGTAATGTACGTTTAATAGTAGATGGACGTCGTGATGAAGTTGATGAAGGTATTGAACTCTGTCTTCTAGATGAACGTCTTGACATTGATTCACTATTATTCATTGGAATAGATTTAATATTATCCTCCACTGCTTCCTCTTCATCAATTATTGCACTTTCATTAACTTCCTTCTTCTTAACATTCATCTTAATAACTCTTCTCTTTGGTTTATGATTTGAAGTTTTCAAAAATGCTTTATTTTGGAAATTTTTAATAAATCCTAATTTATCATTAATATCACCATAATTAAAATCTTCTTCACTCAAATCAATTCTATTATAATTACTAAAATTATTTGAATTATTAATAATTATATTTAAATATGCCTTTGTTATAATATTTTTATTAAATCTATCACATGATAATTTATCAATTCCATTACCTAAACTTAAAGTTTGTCTAATACTTGATAATCTTGTACTCCTCATTAAACTACCAGGTGAAATTCTAAATGGATTTTCAGGATCTAATTCTTTTAATAATATTTTATTCTTCCTCTTATTAAAATCATCTTCTTGTTCCTCAATTAATAAATCTTTATGAAATTGATCAAATGATTGTGTTGTATATTTAAGACTAAATTTATAAAGTAAACTTGGTAAAAATTCCTTAAATATATCACTTATTTGACTTTCAATCTTCTTTTGTAAAAAATTAGCAATTGGTGTAATTTTATCAAATGTTGAATTAACATCAATATTTTCCAATGGATCATTCTTGAAAACTAATGTTAACCCTTTACTCTTACTGAAAACAATTATAATAATTGAACTCATTTGGAAATTACTTAATGTTAAATTTAATGGTATATCAAAATCACAATCACTTACAATAAATTTAGGTTTAATAAATTCCAATTTTTCATCAATATTATTATTATAATTTTTCAATAAACTTGCACTAATCTTTGTCTTAACAGTTATAAATGCATCACCATAATATTTAAATTGGAAAATACCTCTAAATTTATCAACACCTAAATCACCAATTTCAAGTATTTGGAAATTTGGTGCAATTGTACCAAAATTTAATTCAATTATTTTAATTTCATCACTTAAAATACTTGGCCTTTTACCACTATTTAATGCTTCCTCTAATAATTCCTTAGTATATGTAGAGAATGAATCTTTCTCTATTGCATTCCAATTTAACTTAAATGACATTGCTAAGAGGAAAGAGAGGATATAGGAGGTTAAATTATTATTGACATTACGTAAGTTGTTTGTATTTGTATAATTATATAACTGCTACACTAAACAAGTTTATCTAAATCAATTCTTTCAATATCATTAACTAATTGTAAAACTGATATGTCTTTACAATCTGTATTCTCTGTAATTTCATTATTTTCAATACTTGATATTAATGAATTAATATTAAATTCATTTTTAAATTGATTAATTAATTTTTCATTAATTTTATAATCAATTAATGAATTATTATCTATTTCATTTATATTTTCAATTATATTATTGATATCAATACTTATTGATATTTTTTCAGGTGATATTGGTATAAAAGTATTATTTTGCATACCTAATTTAATAATTGCATGGAACTGAGGTAATTCAATTCCACGTCTTGATTTTTTCATTTTCATTAATTCATAATTTGTTTCAAAAATTGTATCAATTTCATTTTCAATTAATTCATCTTTTGACATTGGATAAGCTTTTAAAAATGCCATTTTAAATTCATTTTTAGTTAAGAAACCTTTATTAGATTTATCAAATTTATTAAATAATAATTTAATTGGATCTGATTCAATATGAAATTCATTCTTAATTAATGAATGAATTATGCTATTATTATTGTCATTGTACTTGATTATATTGTATAATTTAGAATTATTAGTTAATTGTTCATTAGTTGATTTAATTGATTCGATTGATTTAATTAAAAATTTATTTAAAAATGATAATTTATTACGTTGTTTAATAAGTATTGATTTATAATCATATATGGTTCTATCATTATTAATTGAATTTAAATTATTAATTAAATTATTAATTTGATATGATGTAAGGTATAAATTATATAAACCTTTTAAATCTTCACTAATATTAAATAATTCAATTTTACGATTTGAATAATTATCAAATTTTGTAAATGATTCAATTATATCATTTTCAATTATTTTCAATGATTTATTAATATTGGTATTTATTTTTTCAAATTTATTATTTAATTCATTTAATTTATCATTTATGAAAGAAATTATATTATCTTGAGAATTCTTAACTGATTTAATCAATATATCATAAAGGAAATTAATTTTTTCAATTGATTGTTGTTCAGGTTCTTTAAATTTTTTCAATTGATAATTTATAAGGAAATCATTTAATGAAGATTTAAGTAATAATAATTCTAATTTTGATTCAAATATTTTATTCATTGTTGAATTATTAAAAGTATTTATAATTGATATATTATCAATAAATATATCAATATCATTATTATCATTATTATCTTCAATTTTAATAAATTCAATTAATTCATTAAATGATTTACAATTATATTTCCTTATTTCATAATCATAATTATAATCATAACACTCAATTTCACTAAACTTACCAATTAATTCAACAATTTCAATTATTAAAGTTTCACAATTTTTAATTAATTTAAATTTTAAATAATTAATATGACTTATAATTGATAAAAATAATTCAATATTTAATTTTTTCTTTAATTTATCTTCATTACCATTATCTTCTTCATTACTATTATCTAATGGACCTGCCTTATATAACACATTAGGACCAAAGAATTCATTAAATTCTGTTAAATTGTTCATTGCTCATATAAAGAAAGAGCAATGGATAATACAAATTATAATACTGGAGATTGCGCTTATACAAAAAATATACAAATACTCTATTTATTCAAAGAAAGGATGATTAATTGCTTCCAAGGCAGTTAATCTTAATTGATGATCATAAATTAATAAATTATCAATTAAATCAACTGCCAATTTATTATTTGAATAATTTTTATTATCTTGATTATTAAAACTTGACCAAGGTCGACGTTTATAATCACCTAAAATTGGGTCAAATTCAGATGGTAATTTTAAACCATATTTTGAAACATAATTTTTCAATTCTTGTGTACCTAAAACTTGAGCAATTTTAATTAATTGATCTTGATTTGAATCACCTTTAAAGAAAGGTTCCTTACGATAAATAATTGCAGCTAACATTGCACCAACTGACCATAAATCTAATGAATAATCATATTGTTGTAAATTAATTAATAATTCAGGTCCTTTATGATACCTTGAAGCAACTCTAACATTAAAATTAGTACCAGGATGATAAAATTCTGCTAACCCCCAATCGATTAATTTTAATTTTTTATTAATTGGATCAATCATTATATTTTGAGGTTTAACATCTCTATGAATTATACCCATTGAATGAGCATAATTTAAAGCTAATAATAATTGTTTAAAATAAAATTTTATATCATTAATTGAAAATTTTGGATATAAAATTCTAAAATCTATATTATTAACTTTTTCAAATATAAGTGCAGGTATTTGACTATCTTTATCTTGTAAAATATCATAAAGGTTAACAATATTTATACCATTATTTAAATTTTGTAAAATTTTAATTTCTCTGAAAATTTTCTTTAATTTAACAGGTTTTAAAACTTTAACAACACAATTTTGATTATTTAATATGCAAATTCCAGTAAAGACTTCACTATATTTACCTCTACCAATTTTACTTACAATTTCATAATTTGATATATCACCCCAAGGGAATGATTGATGAGTACAATGTTCATAATCCCAATAATCATTAGGTTTTTCAGATAGAACATCTGCATAGACTCTTGCAACAGAATAGACTCTATCTGACATGTTTTGATGGGTGAATGTTCCTCTAAATAAAGATAAACCAGCTGAGCATTAACTGAATATCATGATAGCACATCAAAATTCTTTAAAAGGGCAATTGGCGTCCATTAAAGAAAATAAAGTAAAAGTATAAAAATTTTATAGTCACGTGACATTACGTAAGCAAAGAATAAAACAAATTAATTAATTAAAATTTTTCAATTAGTACACAGCAATTAATTAATTAATATAAGAGATTAAAGAATAGATAGTGATGATTAATAGAAGACATGCATGAAGTATTTGATAATATAATATAGTATAACAAGACACAGACATAGAATAAAATGAAATTTGCTAAAGTATTTCAACAAGCCTTGAATGATGAACAAATACCTTCAGATTGGATTGAAAAGGCAATTCAGTATAAACAATTAAAGAAAAGAATTAATAAAGTTGTTAATGAATTAGAGGATTTAAATATTTATAATAGTGAAGTAAATAATTATGAAATTGAAATAATTAATAATAATAAATTACATACAAATTTAAATATACCTATAACTTCAATAACTAAAAATAGATTAATTAATCAATTAAATAATAGTTCATATAATTATGAAATTGTACCTATAAATGATGATACTAATGATAATGATACTACTAGTGATATAAATCCATTTGATGATTCAATTGAGAGTTATAATTTAAAAATTTCCTTATTAGAGGATACAAAATTTTTCCAAATTTTATATAATGAAGTTGAAACACTTGAAAAATTTAAATTTGAAGAAGAGGAAATTTTTAAAGAGAATATTGAATCAATGTGTAGTATAATATCAACATTAACAATACCTAATAAAAGAAATAATGATTTATTAATTTGGAGACAAATTTTTAAAATTTATATTGAAAGTGAAATTTTCTTTAGTACAGTTGAAAGAATGGCAGGTAAAATTGATAATATTGATTTAAGTAGGGATAGATTAATATTATTTTTCAAGAAAATTAATGAAACTAAACTTTTGGATAAATTTCATAATAAACAATCATTAAATATTTATCAAAATTTTAAAACATTAAATTTTGAAATTATTAAAGTATCGAACTATGAAAAATTTAATAATTTAGCAGTTAAGAAGATATTGAAAAAATTTGATAAGAATACACATTTCCATAGTAAAGATGTATTTAGTAGTATAATTAGGAGAAGGGATGATATTACGAATATAAGTTTAGATATTTATTATATTATAAATAGTAAATTATTACCAATTATACCACAAATTGATGATTATTTATGTCCAATATGTTGTTCAATAGCGATTAAGCCGATAAGACTTAAATGTTCACATTTATTTTGTATTAGATGTTTAGTTAAATTAAGAAGAAAGAGAGAAGATAAATGTCCATTATGTAGAGAGGAATGTTTATTAGAATTAACGGTTAATAATTTAGATGAGAGTTTATACAAGTATATGAAATTGTATTTCCCAGTGGAGGTTAAAGAGAAAGAGATGGAGAACAGCAGAGAGATTATCAAAGAGCAAATGGGGGAAAGCAGTGGTAATATTAACAAGTGTTTGATTATGTAACAGTGAAGTGCGGGGTGTGTATACTATATGCTAATAATAATAAAATATGGGGAAGTGAAATTTAATAGGGAAAACCCTATTTTAATTAATGCGGGGAATTAGAGTGAGTGGCTGCAATCGGATTAATAGTTTTCTTTTTCTGCCGTTTCTCCGGTTTATTATATTGCTATGTTTGCTATCTATGTTTGCTATAATTCCACTTTTTTCCACTTTCTGGGGTATAAATACTGAAGTATTTCCCCCAGACTTTTCTTTTTCCGTTCTGCATTTACTCTCTCTTTTCTTTTCTTTCTTCTTCTTCTCTCTCTCCTTCTTTATACAAACAATGATTAACTTACTTAATAAAAATAAAGAAACTGTCTCTGCAACTCCAAATCAAGACATTTCTTCAACTAATTCTTTCCAAAATAATTCCTCTTCAGTTGAAAAATTATCAACTAATGAATTTGTTGAAAGAGTCGATGCTCCTCTTACTTGGAAAACTTGGGTTATCTGTGGTTTCGCCTCATTCGGTGGTATCTTCTTTGGTTATGATTCAGGTTATATCTCTGGTGTTATGGGTATGTCCTTCTTTATTGAAACTTTTACTGGTAAATCTCCAACTGATCCAGGTTTTGCTCTCGAATCTTGGCAAAAATCTTTAATTACTTCCATCTTATCTGCTGGTACTTTCTTTGGTGCTCTTATCTCTGGTGATTTTGCTGATTTTTTTGGTAGAAGATTAACTATTATTATCTCTTCAATTGTTTTCATTATTGGTGTTATCTTACAAACTGCTTCCTCATCTGTCGCTCTTTTAACTGTTGGTAGAGTTATTGCAGGTTTCGGTGTTGGTGGTGTATCTTCAACAATTATTCTTTATATGTCTGAAATTGCTCCAAAAAAAGTTAGAGGTACAATTGTTGCAGGTTATCAATTTTGTGTTACACTTGGTTTATTACTTGCATCCTGTGTTGATTATGGTACTAAAAATAGAAATGATTCTGGTTCTTATAGAATCCCAATTGCTTTACAAATGTTATGGGCAATTATTTTAATGATTGGTTTATTCCTTTTACCTGAAACTCCAAGATTTTTCGTTAAAAAGGGTAAAATTGATGAAGCTGCAAAAGTTTTAGCAACTTTAAGACAACAACCTGTTGATTCAACTTATGTTCAAGAAGAATTAGCTGAAATTATTGAAAATAATGAAAGAGAATCTGCTTTAATTCCAACTCAATCTTATTTCCAATCTTGGACTTCATGTTTTACAGGTTCTTTAAGAGATCAATCATCAAATTTAAGAAGAACAATTTTAGGTACTTCATTACAAATGATGCAACAATGGACTGGTATTAATTTTATTTTCTATTTTGGTACAACATTCTTCCAGGAATTAGGTACAATTAATAATGAATTTTTAATTTCAATTATTACAACTTTAGTTAATGTTTGTTCAACTCCATTATCATTTTATACAGTTGAAAAAATGGGTAGAAGAGTTTTACTTATTTATGGTGCAGTTGGTATGGTTGTTTGTGAATTTATTGTTGCAATTGCAGGTACAGTTGATGGACAAAATCAAAATACTGTTAAAGCAATGATTTCATTTATTTGTATTTATATTTTCTTCTTTGCATCAACTTGGGGTCCAGGTGCTTGGATTGTTATTGGAGAAATTTTCCCATTACCAATTAGATCAAGAGGTGTTGCATTATCAACTGCATCAAATTGGTTATGGAATTGTATAATTGCAGTTATTACACCTTATATGGTTGGTGAAGATAAAGGTAATTTAGGTGCAAAAGTTTTCTTTATTTGGGGTTCATTATGTGGTTGTTGTTTAGTTTATGCAATTTTCTTAGTTCCTGAAACTAAAGGTTTAACATTAGAAGAAATTGATATTATGTTAGCTGAAACTAATGCATTTACATCATCAAAATGGAAACCTCATTATTTAAATAATGTTGATGAATTTAAACCAGTTGCTGAACATCAAGAAGATATTTCAGTTAATGAACAAGTTTAGATTCTACAAAATTTTAAAATTTAAATCTTTCTTTTACTACACTATTACTTACTTACTATTTACTTTTTCTTACTTTAAATGCTTTTTATAACTATCTATACTATACTATACTTTTCTTAGAATAAAATGTTATGTTATCAACTATAAATAAAATAAAAAGTGGGCGTCGCATTAACCCTAAGAAAGAAGCTATTTTCTCCGGAAAGTTAAAAAAACTGAGAAAACTGAGAAAACTGAGAAAAACACGGAAAACACGAAAAAACTTGAAAGCCCAACAGAAAAAATGGATAAATGGATAAATGAAAAAATAAAATGGGGAAATGGAGAAATGGGGAAAAAATAAACACACGGCGGAAAATATGAAACCGGGGAAAACAAAATTAATAATACGGGGAGGTACTTGTCGGTGTCCGTGTTTGTGTCGTCATAGAGTCATTATCAGTATCAGAGAGTCATTAATAGTGTTATTTACCACACTTTATTAATGTTATTGAAATATGGTGAGATTTATTTAAGAGGGACAGTTTACTGTACGGCATTGTAACGTAGAATAAATGAATAAATGAATACATGAACTGATATTAATTAATTAAATATAAACAGTAAATAACGTCTTACATTGTAACTTTTTTATAATTATAACAAAGATAATGCAATTAAAATAAATTTAGAGAATGATAATGTTAATGAATTTGCACCTGCACTTGAAACTCTAGAAGTTGATGTAATACTTCCACTATTACTTGTACTTGAAATTGTATTATCCATTGACATATTACCCATATCCATTGATGATGATAATGATGATGTAGTTGACATTGTCATACCACCCATATCCATATCCATTGATGATGATGATGATGTAGTTGACATTGTCATACCACCCATATCCATATCCATTGATGATGATGATGATGTAGTTGACATTGTCATACCACTCATATCCATACCACCCATATCCATATCCATTGATGATGTAGTAGTAACTGATTTAGAACCTATAGCACTTGCTGAATCCTTATGTGCATCAAGATAAGTTAAAACTGAAAATGAATCTAATTGTTTTGTTGCAACTTTCTCTAATTTTGCAACTCCTTCATCAAATGATCCTTGGGTTGAATTTGAACATTGACCATTGAAAATTGGTCCATTTTCACTAACAATAACATCAACACAATTATACATGTATTCATAACCTTTACCATCTTTACTATTTGCTGCATAAATAATTTGAATAACACCTGTTTGATTAATTTTATTATATTTAGATGGTATTTCAACACTTGGTAAACAAAAATTACCCTTTTGTTGATCAATTGGTTCATAAATTAATTCATTAAAATCTGATCCAGTTGTACAATTACCACTACCACAGAAATACATTGCTCCAACTCCAAATGTATGATGATAATTAATTTCAATTGGTGAACCGTTTGGATTCCATTCATATCTTGGTAAAACAGCTTTATTATCACCTCCACATGGTGATTCAGTTTGTGTATCCCAATTAGTTGCATTTCTCTCACCTGGGAATGGAACTCGGAAATGTGCACTTACAACTTCTGATAATAATGTAACTAAAACTATTTGTGCAAAATTCATTATGGTTATGTTATAGAATTTTCTTGTTGTTTGGTTAAGTTATATCAATAACAATTTTTATTCAACTTTCATAATCTTCTTTTCCATACTTGTTAGTTGCTTATATAGTATAATATTTCAACTACTATCATCTCTGAAAAATTAAACGTTGTTGGTATTACGATATTTTTTCCCATAATTTTTCAAATTGCTAAATTTGCTCATTTTTCCATTTTAGGTAATGTTATCATTACTCCCATTGGTTTAAATTACCAATATCCACTTATTATTCTTATTAACTTATTACTTTTTCATATTTTCAGTTAGTTTAATAGTGGGATATCTTTTTGCCGCTTGAACTGACCAATAATATATCATCATTCCCAATACAGTGTTCATTTTAACTTTTAAAAATGAGTTATTTTTTATAAATTTCAAATGCTTCATGACCAAATAATGAGTTAATTATAAGAATATTATACTTATTCATGACTGTAATGTTCACTATAGTAGTATTGTTGCACGTTGATAGACTAATCACTTGAAAATTTATTATTGACTTGATAGGTAGTATGGTTAATTTACTTTTCCAAAGAATGTGCCAAATTAAGTGTTTTATTGAATTAAATAGACAAAGTAATTATGTTCTTGATAGCTAATTGAAAAGTGATAAAGAGCACATTTGTTTAAAGCAATCTACTGCATAGACTAATCATTCAATCTACACACTATATATAGCAATTGGTCTGAGAGCTTTTTGCTATTCCAAAACTTATATTCAACTACTATCCATAGTACTAACTTCATTGCTCAAATGCCGTTAAATTTATTATTATCATCATAAAATTTGATGATACAATGGAAATTAAGCACATTGGGAGCATAGAAATATGATATAATCATTTTATATTATAGACAGTAAATTAAGCTATATTTCAACTAAAGTGAAACAAAACATGAAAGAACCCATAGATAAAAATCATATTATGAATCAAAATATGTTGCAAACACGGAAAATTATGTTTTTTTTACCCCTACCCCTGACAAACACTAAAATAGTTGACACAAAAGAAATATGCAACAGAAATAAATATTGATAGAGTTAGATATCGGTTTCAGTTACTCTAAAGAATGTGGGAAAAAAGGGATAATCACAACAATAAGTTTCCATTAATCGATGTAGCATACAGTGTATATTATTGTTCAAATTGAGGCATAATAGACGTTCGATGTCACATGAAACTATCTCATCAACTTGATAGAATACGTCATTATTGAACTTATTATAATTATTATTGTACAAACGTGATGTTTGGAGTCTAGCCATTACAACAAACACATAGAGCAATTTGATTCGAAAAACATTCCAAAGTGGTAGTCAGAGTTAAAAGATCAAATGAATAACAACAAAAGGTAGTATTATTATTACCATGGTAAAGTACTGCTTTAATCACCGAAGCTTTAAACACTTACTATAAATAATCGAAATTCATGATACAATAGAGAATTTGTACGATTTAATAAATAATTTACAAAATAATAATAAAAAAATGAAACGAGTATAATAGTTCATACCATTTCAATGCAGATTGTGCTAAACTTCTTGGTCGCCATGGGTTAAAAAAACAAGAAAGCCCTCACAGTGTCTACCCCTCTTCAAAAAATGTTCTCTGCAAAATTGTTGAACAATAAATTAGTTGATTAGATGAATGGAAGGAACTCTCATATCTAGTCATCAAGAAATATAATATAATGTGATGAAACATCAAATGGTATATGATGCAACTAATTAATAATAATGTCATATACTCATCGACTCTAAATCAAATCAGTTATAAGTAAGGCCCATGTTTCTGCAATAAGAAAATTTTTCGATATGGTTAAAAAGCTAATGTATATCAAAAGATATATAGGTTATAAAAATAATAATAAAATCATTCATCAAAGCTTAATTATGATAGAGTTTCTGTCAAATTATTTTTACAATCTCTATAAGATCCCAATATTGTATCTAATAAATAATGGAAAAACAATGTATCTAAGATTGTCATAACTTGAAACTGGGCCAAAATGACACTTCCCCTGCCCAGTCTCCTATCCCAGCGCATTAGGGAATTATTTTTTATTCCATGCATAATTATTTCTCGGTAAATTAAATTCTTTGGAGCGTACCCATATTATTTTCATCTCTAGAAATGATTTCATATGCATGGAAAAATAGTAATTGTTATATCAATTATTCAATTACTCTATTATTATTCTATTATTTTGTATAAATAAACTTAGAGTTCACCTTTTTTCTGCTGAATTGCAAATCTATCATATCGTTGATTTAGTTCCTCTAGATCCTCATCGTTATTGTGAATGATTTACTTTCTTTTTTAATTCAAAAAACTAATACCAATTATCTTTTCCACCTAATTATAAACCCATAAGTGTTTTCAATATACTTTATTCGTTAAAAAAAGGTTTATTTTGCTTTAAATTTTGTTAAATTAAGATTTAAAGTTTAAAAATTAAGAAAAACCGTTGTTTTTTCTCTTTGATTGCTTTGCTCACTTGAAACATCACTTTAAATAGTGAATTTGTGGGGGAAACCAATATAATTTATCTATATATAATAATCGAACAAAAAAAACTGTCCGAGAAATAAAGAACTGTTTTTTTCGAATCAGTGTTTGATTGTTCAACGGCTATACTACACTCACGCCCTCAATTAAAAATTGTCGCAAAATGTCTTCTTCACTTTACGGATATGCCAGCTCTAATTCAAAATCAAATTCAAATTCAAATAATAAAAATAATAATATTAACAATAGTATACTTAATCAACCACTCATGACTACTGTTGATGAGTCAATACCAAGGGTTAATCACGAGAATAGTTTGGGTAATTATACAAATGACAATACTATTAATTTTATACGAAACACGCCAACTGGTATTCTAAATCAAAGAAGAAATTCAGAATTTAATACATCTTCATTATTACCATCATCGTTGAGTTCTAATAATGATTGGATGGCATGTTGGAATAGACCTTATAATTTATACAATAATACCAAAGCTAATACATTTAATAATATTACAATACCCAAGCTTAATGAAAATACATTACCAATACCAGTAACGATGCCATTTTTAAATGTTAAACCAAATCCAGTTACAAATAGAATTTCAACTCCTACTACATACAACAACAATAATAATAATAATAATAATAATAATAATAATTTTGTATTTATACCCCCAAACCAAATGCACACTCCAACATCTTCAGTTGATTATCAATCAAACATAAGTGATAGTACAATCAATTCACGTCGAGCTAGCTTAATGTATCCACCCACTCCACAAACTTCATCATCTGTTCATAGTTATAAAAATAATTTTTTCAATAATAATTATAATAATAATTTTCTGAACATCAATAACAATAATCAATTTAATACCCAACAATTTAATAATCATAATCAATTTGAAAATAATATAAATACATTTAATAAGAATACTATTAATCAATCAATTATAACTGAATCAGTTGAAGAATCTATATCATCTTTAGTTGCTAATGATGGAAAAGATTATTATGATTTAACAGAAGGAATATATGTTAAATTAAATGACATGGAAGCAAGTAATTTATTAATTAATAAAAGAATTATTCCAATAGATTTATCTGAATCATCAACTGAAGAGAAAAATGTATCAATTAGCAATATTACCGATTCAGAAAAGCAATTGAACAAAAGGAAAAGTGTTGATAATGGTGATAACAAAAAGTCGAATAAAAAATGTAAAACTGATTCATTCAACAAAGATTCCTTTGATAACGATGATGATGAGGAGGAAGATGATGATTACGATGATAACGATAGTAATGATAAAAACAATGAGCATGAGAATGATGTTGTTAAAAAAAATAAAAGATCAAGAGGTGGTTGTTTAACATGTAGGAAAAGGAAAATTAGATGTTGTGAAACAAAGCCAATTTGTACAGAATGTCAAAGAACTAAAATGAAATGTCGATGGCCAGTACCAGGTTACGAACGTAAGAATAAATCAAGAACTAGACCATTAGCTAATGATGAAGTTTATCATGAAGTTTATGGTCGTATAAAGGTATTACGTGGAGTTGTAGAATATAGTGTAGAAGAATAGAAATAGATATATTTATATATGAATAGAATAATTTTAATGGACTTTATAATAATTAATTAATATCATCGGTTTTTATGTTTGATCATCATCATCAAAAACTTTTGATTGTGGATTTTTCTCCGATTGTTTTTTAAGGATGATCTATGGGGCGGATAAAGTTGTATAAAAATACTAAATAATCTATTTATAGTAAATGGTTCCTAGGCAGAAAATGAACGTCGTGTTTCTATAGAATAACGAGTGGCATTGCAAAATATTTCAAGAATAATCAAAATTAATTATAACTATATTGTGATAAATAATATTGAAGGGGCCCAGACATTATTTTTTACAAAATGAAGATTCTTTGCATAAGGTTCTTCCATGCCAAATAGAAGAAAAAAACTAAAGAAAAAATACGAAAATATCGATACGCACGGAATCTATGGAAAATTTTTTAGAAAAAAAAGGGGCCCCCCTCATCCATGAAAGGGGTCAAAGCCTTCTTTTCTGGATAATTTCTATTTTCTATCTGGTTTAATCCGTGAACGTCCACACGTCTATGCGTCGTTTACGGCTTTTTTCGGTTTTTTTGTCGAGATGATTTACCTCAGATTCAAAGTTACATAAGCGATTTACAAGATCTGCTGATTTGGGGGATAATTTATTGTGACTATACAAAGAATCAGATTTTACACGATCAGCCACTGTTTCATATTGGTTTCATTGCTGTTATTATTAGAAATAGTAGCTTCATATAACCTCATCTACAAACCTACACTACGAAATTTAATCAGTTCATCTACATACAGCTCTTATAAGTCTAAAATTATTTAAATCAAAGTACCGGTATAACTCCGACAAGCTAATGATATGTTGACAGGACGTATTGTAGAGATAGATGATTTAATAATTTACTTTATGACGTATAATTATGTTAGCTCGAAAATAAACACAGTCTAATAAGTAAATTAGATTAGTGTTTCATAAATTAGTGACATTCGGGGTAAACCCTAATTTGCGAGGCGTTTTCCGATTAAAAATCATCTTATGTTCCACATCACTTAAAAGGGTAATTTTTACTGCCGATATTGCTAATCAGCTGGCATTGCGGTTATTTTTTGTTAATTTTTCGATTAATTAATTAGATTTAAGATACATAAATAAAAAGAGACTGTCCCAGAATTTGACAAAATTGTAAACGTGAGTGTGTAAAAAAAAGATAAGAAGTTGAAAAGAGCTGAAAGTATTAGAAAAGATTGGAAGATAAAAATGCGTTAATTATTAATTATTAATTGTTGAATTTATTGTAGGTATAATATAATTGTTAAAATTGAATCAAATTGTTCATTCCATTTAATTCAAAATGTTGACTTCATTAGGAGGGTTAGTAAAAGATTCTTTTGTTAAATTTAAGCAATAAATCTTACATTTATTAAATCTTCACTAAAACTTATTCTCTTCTTTGGATATGTAGGTTCACTAATTGAATAAACATTTTTACGTTTCTTTAAAATACTTCTTAAAATTTTAGTTTCATTACTTGTAGTAAATTCTTGTTTACCTATCTCTGGTTTATCATTATTTATAACATTTGGTGATGCATGATTTGATTGTGAAGATAATGATGTTGCAACAGAATCAACACTAAATCTTCTATAATTTAACATACTTTCATTATCACTTGAATTAGCAGATTCATCAGTCCATTCATCATTCATTTTACAATCACCATCAATATCTTTATCAATTGTAGTTATATTTTCATTAATGTCTTTATTAATGTCTTTATTTGAAAATTCCATCTCTTCTTCTTCAATTAATGGACCATAAAGAACTGTAACATCATTTTCTTTAAACCAATTTATATCAGTTGGATTTAATTCTTTTAAACATTTTAATTTTTTATACCAAGCTCTCCAACAAGCATTCTCTAATCTAACTTGTGAAGTTGTTGGTAAAAACATCATTATATCATCAGTTTGTTGAACAGTTCTTAATTTAGTAATATTATCAACATTTGATAATTCATAAGGTTTCATAAATTGATTATTAGAGATATTTTTCCAACAATTATGATATTCCTTTGATGTTAAATCATATGAAAAATAATCAACTGCGATTGGAGGTTCAGTATGTACAAATGAATCTAATACAGGATTTGTACTAATAATGGGTAATACATTAAATTTATTAGTCTTAACTGATTCAATAAAATTAGTATCTAAGAATTGATGTGCCAAGTTCAGATAATCACTATATTGTTGTTTTTGCTTTTGTTGTTCACTCATTTTCGAATATAAATTATAAAATACACTTAATAAATCCAGTTATAAGTTAAATTAATAGATATAGATTCCTTGAATTATGAAGGGTATATGTTAAAGACACAAATATATAAATATTTTAGAATATATATGGGATAGGATAGGAAAGAAGAGAAAATATTAAAGGAATAAGTAGATGAGATATATGTGGGGAGGTCCCCAAAAAACGATAAACAGCAGATAGCTTTATAGATATAATAAAATGATCAACAAGTTGTGTAAAAATATGATGGTTGATAAAACTAATAGAGAACGTTCATCGGATATATTCACAATGATAGATAATTAAAGTTTATAGTAGCAACCTAGCAATTGAAACTTAAACAATAGGAGTTGTCATTTTCCAAAAAATTATTTTTCTCTCAATATAGTGCGGTTGAATTCACTTTTTATTGTCAATTTTATTGTAATAATAACATGAAACTGGGTGCACTACTCGGCTAAGAAAGCTCCAATAGAGACCTATTGTTACTAAATTTAACCGATAGAAGAATTAATTATATTTGCAATTTGAATTATTCTTTAGGGCGTTGTTGTTCTTTTTCTGTCTATCCTAGCATTAACATGGGCTAGGATAAATAATTGATCTAAACCGTGAAATGACCATCACCATCTTTAATCTCATTGGAATGATATAAGGAATAAAATAAAAAATTTAACCGATTTTTTACGGGGCCTTAGTATCTGCCTATCCCCCTCATTACATTAGTTACCATAAAAAATATCATTAGTGTTAAAAACTTTATCTGAGATTTAAGGTTTAATTAACTTGCAACTAAGTGGTATTGTATTCAAGTCCCAGTTTTTTTAAACTTTCTTAGATTTAAATTTTCTTATCTTTCCACTTTTTCTATTTTTTATTTTTTTATTTTTTAAAATCTCTTAAATTTAATTAAAATTAATAATTCCCTATCTTTTCATTTCTCACTAAGTATTTCGTGTAAGGCTCTTAATGCATCATTACTTGGCACATTTGGTAAAGAGTCTAGATCTAACATGTCCTCCATTAAAACAACGGGACCTTCTATACCAGCTGAGATAAATGTTCTCTTTAATGGTGATGATTCAATTGATTTTAGGCCTTGGATGTTATCATTATTATGATGATTAAGATTAACTGATTTCCGTATTGAATTATTATATTGATCCTCTCTACACGGTAAATAAATACTATTATTGGTCATAAATGCATCGTTTTTCATACATTTTGCTAAAAAATTTGTTTTATTGTTATCTAAATGACGTCTCTCATTTATAAATTCCTCATACCTGTTCGGTATATTCAGTCTTAATTTTTCTTCTTCTTCCCCTCTCGTATGTTGTATTTTTGATAAACTTGTAGTTTTGATTTGTTGATTTAAGATAGGGGTTTGAATTTTACTATCTTCAAATTTACCTTGAGCTATTCTAGTTGAGTATTCATAATACAGTTGATTTAACTCATCAATACTGATAAACTTATTTTCAAGCAATCGTGAAAATATTTTAGCCTCTCCATAATCATCAATATTAACTGTTAATTTGTATCTATAATTAAATCTATGATTATTTAAATCAACACTTTTCCCATCTAATTTTTGTCTATGTTTTAATGATGTGCTAGTATTAATATTTTCATCTTTATCTATTCCATTATTATTTGTTAATTCATGCTCAAGCTTATTCTGTATTTTATTCCTTTTAACGGATCTAGGTGAGCTAATATTTAATATATCATTTCTCTTTGGGGTATTGGATATACAAACCGGTGATGAATTAATAAATTTAATAAATTGTTCATCATAATGATCATTACTATGAAGTATATGATCAACTGGTGATGATTGTAACATTTCATTATTTATATTACCATAATTGAAAACTTTATCTCTTACTAATGGTGATGTATTTAATGGTGATGATTGTAAAATATGACCATCACTTGTCATTATATTACTCATTGGTGATGATGACAGTACACTTTGATTTTCACTTATAAACATTATTTCATTACTTTTATTTTTTTTTCTAATTGAAGGACTTTTATAATTTGTATTTAATTCACATAAAACACCTTTAGGCTCATCTTTACGATTTTTCAAATCTTTTGTTGGACTTAATTTCATCATTGGAGTTGATTGAAATCCTTTCTTTGCAATAGCTTCACTTTGCTCTGATGCGCTACTTTCTTCAGTAGAATTGAGTTTTAATTGAATTGTTGATTCTCCAATATTAGATACTGGCTGGTTCTTCTTTAATGCAGGACGTCCTCTGCGTTTTTTCGTTGGTGTAAATGCAGTATCTAATGACATGATTTATGTTATATCATACAAGTTATATAATAAATAGAATCAAATGAAAAAAGATCTCCTAGTATCAGTAACGAATCAAAGATGTCTCAGCTGAGCCTGGAAAGAGATCTAACTCAAGATGAATTATAAATTTAACTAAATTTAAAAGAAAACTCAGACTCTATATGAAAATATAATGTGAAACTAAAAAATGATTAGCTAATGCGACCAATAACTTTTCCTAATTAGGAAGGTTACTTTGTTATTACTATAAATTATTAATTCATTATGGAATGATCAGCATTGATCGACCTTCTTTAGGTTGCGACAGACATTGTTGCATTGCCACCTACTTCACAAATAGTAAATGCAGAAATTAATTGAAGACTGGTTAGCTATCGATGTTAACCCTACTACTCGGGCACAAATTACTGAACTAGCTAAGGATACAGTATCCAACTATGAAACTCTCAATGACCTGTTAGGTAAAAGGATAGTGTTTGGTACAGCTGGTTTAAGAGCTAGAATGGAAGCAGGTTTTAGTAGAATGAATGATGTTACTGTATTACAAGCATCTCAGGGGCTTGCAGAATACATTAAATCAACAGTTGACGATAGTGCAAGTCTTTCAATTGTCATAGGACATGATCATCGATATAATTCTAAAAGATTTGCAGAATTAGCAATTGCAGTGTTTATAAGTAAAGGATTTCAAGTATATTATATAGGAGATAACAATTGTGCAACTCCAATGGTTCCATTTGCAGTTGATAAATATTCTACAAATGGTGGTATAATGATTACAGCTTCTCATAATCCAAAGGATGATAATGGTTATAAAGTATATTGGAATAATGGTTGTCAAATCATACCTCCTCATGATTCTAATATTCAAAACTCTATATTGGAAAACTTAACACCTATATTAAATAAAGATGATGGTTGGAATACTGATATTTATATGAAATCTGATAAATTGATTTACTGTTTTGAAGAAGTTGTTAATTCGTATGTTGATTATTTGAAAAAGAGTTTGTTTAAAGATGAAGGTGAAATTGATTTCAAATTTGTATACACTGCAATGCATGGTGTTGGTTATGAATTTGTTGAGAAGTTATTAAAAGGTGTCACACCAAATGAAAATTTTGTTAAGGTTGAAGGACAATGTTCCCCGGATCCTGATTTTCCAACTGTTAAGTTCCCAAATCCTGAGGAAAATGGTGCATTAAAAGTAGCCACTGAAACTGCAGATAAACATAATGTCAATCTAGTACTTGCAAATGATCCCGATGCTGATCGTTTTACTGCTGCTTTTAAATCATCTAAGGAGAACAAATGGATTCAATTATCTGGTAATGAAATTGGTATTTTATTTGCAGACTATGTTATATCATTACAGGATCCTTCAAAATTAGATAAATTATATATCTTGAACTCAACTGTTTCCTCACGATTTATTGGATCAATGGCTAAAAAATTAGGATTTAATTTTAAAGATACATTAACCGGTTTCAAATGGATAGGTAATGAGGCTATTGATTTAGAAAATCAAGGTTTCCAAGTTCCATTTGCCTATGAGGAAGCTATCGGATTTATGTTTAAAACTATACATGATAAAGATGGTATGGCAGCACTTTTAATGTTTTTACAACTTTATCAAAAATTAATTAAAGAAGGTTTAGATCCTGTTGCTAAATTAGAACAATTATATGAAAAATTTGGGTACTTCAAACAATATAATGGATATTACATTACTGAAAAGCCGAATACAATCAAGGATATATTTGATAATGTTATAAGATCAAATGATTCATCGATTCCATATCCTAAAACACTTGGTAATTTTTCAGTGATTGAATGGAGAGATTTAACCATCGGATATGATTCAACCGCTGAAGATAATAAGCCTAAACTGTTTGTTGATCCTACTTCACAAATGATCACTTGTACATTAGCAACTGGAGCTGAAAATGAATCTATAAGATTCACAGCAAGAGGATCAGGAACTGAACCTAAATTAAAGGTGTATATTGAAGCACAGGCATCCAATGAGGAAAGATCATTACAATTAGCAGAGCAAGTGTGGGTTCTTCTCAGAGAGGAGTGGTTCCAACCAGGTAAACATGAACTTATTGAAAGAAGAGTGTAAGTTGATGTATATTATTAATTTAAAATAAAACAAGTTAAAAATAACTACGTAATTGAAAAAAAAGTGAAAAAAAAAATCTTTGTTTACATGTTTTTGTTTCGTTTTTGATCTTTCGGTTTGAGGAAAAAAATTGGCAATTTCTCTCTCATGTGACGGCTGTTATAGACTTATTTAACGTTTTTTATTTGTAGATTTAATCGTAAACTCTTCAAATAGTCAGGAGATCTCTATTGAATCACTCTCCAACGATGATGATGCGAGATACTTGGAAACGAAAGAAGTCAGATTTACCATTAACTATGAACAATAATGATATCTTTAATCCTCGTAGAAAGGGTAAAAATGATAAAAGTCTTGTATATAAAATGCTCATTGGTGGTTGTATTGCACTTTTCGTGTTTTGTTATACACTTTCATCTACATGGGGGAAATCTGTTGATATTAACAACATTCCTGAAAATGATATAAATCCATTATATGCACAAAAGCAAAATAATTTAAAACTTGAAAATCAAAAATTAAAGGATAAGTTACAAAGTATAGAAAATGGTATTGATTCATTACAAAATATTGAAAATGATGCAAATAATGCACTTGCAACTCCCCCTAATCAAGATGAGCAACTGCCATATGGTGTCGAGTTTTATGATTTAAAAGATTATGAAGGTACAGTTGATGGTAAAAATAATGAAGAAATTGTTTTACTTTTAATTCCTTTAAGAAATGCAGAGAAAGTTTTACCACTTATGTTCCGAAATATGATGAACATTACTTATAGTCATAATTTGATTGATATTGCATTTTTAGTTAGTGATTGTTCTGATGGTGATAAAACTTTAGAAACTTTATATGAATTAACAGCTGCAATGCAAGAAAGTAAACTAATACCAATTTTAGAAGCAAAGGAAAAGCAAATTAAGGGTAAAGGTGTTTTCGGATCAAGTGATTTATATTTAAAATATATGCCTAAGGATTATATTGAAAGTGTTAAGAAATCATACTCACCACCTTTCCATAGTGAATATGAGAAACCTTTTAGAAGTATTCAAATTTATCAAAAAGATTTTGGACAAGTTATTGGTCAAGGTTTTAGTGATAGACATGATATTAAAATTCAAGGTATTAGAAGAAAATTAATGGGACGAGCTAGAAATTGGTTATTATCAACAGCTTTAAAACCTTATCATTCATGGGTTTATTGGAGAGATGTTGATATCGAAATTTCACCTGGTGATATTCTTGAATTTATGATGAAATTTGCAACTGATTTTGATGTTATTGTACCAAATGTTTGGAGACCATTACCAACATTCCTTGGAAGTGAACAACCTTATGATTTAAATTCGTGGATTGAATCAAATGAAGGTTTAAAATTAGCTAAATCACTAGATGAAGATGATGTTATTGTTGAAGGTTATGAAGAATATGCAACTTGGAGAGCTCATTTAGCTTATATTAGAGATGTTAATGGAGATCCTGAGGAAATAATTGATTTAGATGGTGTTGGTGGTGTTTCAATTTTAAGTAAAGCATCAGTTTTCAGACATGGATCAAATTTCCCTGCTTTTACATTTATGAATCATGCAGAAACTGAAGCTTTTGGTAAATTAACCAAAGAAATGGGCCTGAGAGTTGGTGGATTACCTCATTATACTGTTTGGCATATATTTGAACCAAGTGAGGATGATTTAATAAAGATATCGAAAATGGAGAGAAAGAAGAGAAGATTTGGTAGTATTTAACGTTGTTCAAGTTATATTTCGTTAGTTTGTATAATTTATAATTTAATTCCTAATTTAATTTTAAACTAATTACAGTTTATTAAAATATGGATTATAGTAAAATTAATTATACATTTTTATATGGGTATTATAAAAAAACAATGTAAATGCATGCAAAAATAACGAGTGGATAATAATAGATATGATTATTAATGATTGATGTAATTCTAATGTAACTTTTATTTCATATCTATTATAATTGAGTGGTATACAAAATGTCTTTTCTGTGTTTTAGTATAAGAATACGGCTGAAAGTAATAAATAGATCCAATTATTAACTGATCTATTAATATTAGCATTGTTAGAATGACTTGAAACTGAAGCTGTTACGCTTTGAGTTGATGATGTTGAACTAACTAATGTTGTTTGAACGTCATGTTTAAGCGTAGAATCAGATGTAATCGAAGTTGTTGTATTTTTTGGTGGATCAACAAACTTTATGTTATTATTTCTTTCAGCTAATCCAATGAGTTGATTTTCATAATCAAATTCAACATATTTATCCTTCATGAATAAAATGCCTAAAATCCATGCACCATCGGCAGTTGAATCAAGTCCTTGAATATTGCTAATACAATAACCATGTAAATCAGTATCAGATCCATATTGAGAACCAATGTACATATCTGGTGTTAAAGTCCAATTTTTATCTGAAATTTCAAATATAAATTCTAAAGTTGAGTTACATAAAATAGCGTAATTTTGACCATCAGTAATTGAACTATCAAAAAATGAATGTAATCTATTTGCATCATTTTCTGATAAAACTAGTGAAGTAGTACCACTATCTAACAAACCAATTCGTGAAGTGTTACTTTGCTCACCATTAATTTGAATTGAATCAAAATTAATTTGATAATCATTAACATAAACACTTTCAATCTCAATTTCCCAATGACTAACAGCTTCTTGAATGATTGGTGATTCATAGATATCACCATTATGTAAAATTTCCTTTGTTGAACCAAAAAATAATAATCCATTATTTTCAGTATCACTATCATAATCACCAAAACAAATAGTGAATTTTGATGAATCAATATCACCATTTTCTGATAAAAATGAGATTGCATTAACTAAACCAGTATTAGAAGTATTATCAGCTGGTAAACCTAAGACACCTGAAAATCCATAATTTTCGAATAAATCGGGTACTTTATCAGCAACACCAAATGAAAAATTATGAGTTTCAAAACCTCCAATAATGATTGCATCATCATAGATCAAACCAGATGCAACACCTGAATCATAAGATAATGCAAAAGTACCATTTTTCAAATTAGCATCATTAGGATCAAATAACTTTTTATCTTTACATGAATCATCCTGACAATCAGTAGAATATAACCATAAATATGGTGATCCTGTATCAATTAAAACAGGATAATCTTTTGCATTTAAAGTGATGTTTACTGAATATGCTTGATCCTCATTATTTGAATATAAATATGACATACCTGCAGTCATTGTCTCTGTTTGAATTGATTGAGTTGAAGAAGATGACTCTTTGATTTCAGTTGTTGTTGTAGATGCATTTAGATTAAGTACACCTTGTTTTTGATGTTTAATGAATGATGGTGGTAGTTTCTCTACTACGGAGACATAATATGAATTATCTGAGTCTACATATGCTGGATGAATTTTGTTGAATGCAGTTGAAAACTTGGCCAGCAAGATAAAGGTAAGTATTTGTTTCAGAAACATTTCTAGTATTTTAAATTGTGATGGTGAAATGTGTGTTTTATCTATAAATTAAAACACGGGGTATATGATAAATAAGAGGTATTTAACAGGGTAAATTGTTTATTTATCAGGTTCAAAATGCTAGAAATAAATTGATGTTAGGTAGGGAGTGTATGAATAACAAGACAACAAACACAACTAATGGGTCTATATACTATTATTAATTGATATTAATATTATGTGTTAAGTTAAAAAATAAAAAATAGGAAGAAGCAATTCAAATCTATATGATGTCCAAGATGGTCAAAATGCAGAAGATAGCTTGAGTTTATTTTTTTTTTCAGTACTAGTCTAGTACCTTACGAGGTTGTTTAGTTGACGATAAGTCCAAGACAATAATAACATCCGTGAATTCCCTCGTGAAGAAATAGAATTAACAATGCCAACGTGTGCAAGAGCGTGTTGATGTTTTCCTTAAAGAGGAAACCGCGTTGGAAGTCTTACCTAAATAGATGATGTCATCAGTTGATGGCTTTTTATGACAGCGTATTTGTTGTGGTTGGGTACATGATTCTGACAAATTAAGCTTTGAAACTGGATTTTAAGCTTTATGTTTGACATGTCTCGTAAATGTACTTGCATAGTCATCATTTGCTGTGCATTCGGCTAACACTATCACTATCTCGATTAAAAGCTTTTACTACAGTCACATGATATAATATTATACTGTATATATCAAGTGGAAAGAGAAGCGGAAGTTTATACTTTCCTTATCTCAAACTAACACTAGTAAGTCCAGCCAAGTCTTCCTTGCTAAAGTATAGATCAGGTTCTTCTAAGAATGTTACATTTTAAAACTTTCTTGATTCCTTTTCAATATTGGATTCCCTTGATCCATATAATTGTCAACAACGATGTCTTCTGGATTTTTCCATCTAAATAATTGAGTGTAACTATCCCCCTTATCTTCAACTCTTGAAACAACTATCTTACCTTAAACTGGTAAATCCATGTGCTGAATCACCCATTTCAGTAATTTACTTCTTATATTCAGAAACAAAATCAATAATAAATTCACTATTGATAGCATCAGTATACCAAATTAATTTTGATCTTAATTTAACCATCATCTAAAGTTTGTGGAACTGAAATATAGCTGTCAACAATTTTCTTTAAATTTGAATATTCAACTTGTCTAGTGTTAGCTTTTAAAGTACCTTCATGTTTTGTATTTGAAAAAAAATGCAAATCCACCTTTACTATCATTAGAAGAGCTTAACACCTTTCTTTTCTAAGAGAATCGTGACGTAGAAACATGCTTTATCAGCTTTTATCGTTCTAACAATTGAATCTAATGTACCGAAAACACTAGTAAGCTTATTTCTCTTCTTTAAATCTCCGATGGCTTCAATCTTTCTCTTAATATCAGTAAGTTTAGCTCTTAAAAGATCTTTTTTGGAGTTAATATTATATTGGGTATTTCTTCATCCTAGTTCAGTGAAACCTTCTAAGTTTGAAAGTTTAACAGCAACTAAAGAATTGTAAATTGCTATTGATAAAACTTGCTTTATCTTCATCTGATAAGTTGTGAATTTCTTTATTCCTTGAATCCCAAATATCTAAAGCATCAATTGCAAGTTGAAAATACAGATTTCTTATTTTCATAGTAAATTCTGAAAAATTTATTGATATCACCACTATATACGGCCTTAGTTAAGTTAATTGCTGATGATAAACCAAAAACACCGGAGCCAACGATAATAATTTTTGAGTCTTTTGAGTATGACATTTCACTAATCTTTGTTTGATTTCTTTGATTCAAAATAAAACAGATTCAAAACAATACAACTGATTCACTCTTTCCGCTATTTTATCTTGTGGTTATATATCAATATTCTTACATACGATCAGTAAAAGTTGAAAGATGTCAGAGAAATGGTGTGAACTTTCCCCAATAGAGATCCTAAGTTTCTGCTATCAACGTTTCGGCGCAAAATTGCCTAATATGGAAATGGATCTGCTGCTAGCATTAATAATAAAAAACACTGCTAAGTCTGTTGTAGGTGCTTTTATAAAAGCAAGAATACGCATATTATTGATACATAATTACTATCACTAAAGATTATAAGGTAATTTCAAAAATCATTTTATTTTTGATACTAAGATCATTCGAAGAAAATATTAAGTACATTTTCAGTGAAGTAATCTATTCACTGATAAGCAAAGAGAAGAAAAACCGTTTTTAAAACTGTGGTTCCAATTATGTAATCGGCGGTGAAAAATTTCCCCATTCGGAACTTTTTTTTCCAACGAACTAAATTGTCGTTACTTTTTTGGGTATAATTTTTTAATCCTAAGAACACTTTTGAAAGATAATATTGAAGTCAGAGTTTGGTGATTCTTGTCTTGCCAATACTACTCCGTTTGTAATATATTAGTAAATATCATTTACCAAATAAGAGAATGGCATTATCCGTTAAAAAAATTGCAATCATTGGTGGTGGGCCAAGTGGTTTAGTTGCATTAAATGAATTTTTACATACATCATCAGATGGTAGTTCTACCATAACTAGTTTTAAAACTGTTGGGAATGTTTTACCTAAATCACCTGCATTTGATGAAGTTATTGTTTTCGAACAAAACAGTGATATTGGTGGTGTTTGGTCACATAATTATGAAACTGATGATAAATTACCTGAATCAAAAGACTTCTTATCTCCGAGAAATATTAGACCTGCATTAAGTTGTCCGACTGAAGAAGAACTTTTAAATCATTCTAAGGAAAATCCATTAATCAAACAATCAGAACCTGTTAATAAAGATAAATTATGGAGTAGAAGTGCAGTTTACGATCATTTATTCACTAATGTTCCAAATAGATTAATGAGATTTTCATCAGGTTTTGATATAGAAGTTGAAGGTACTGATGAAAAATCAAATATCTTCTATCCTTTCGTTCCTCATGTTAAAGTTTTAGAATATCTAAAAAAATATGCAGAAATAAACGATTTAAAGAAATATGTTAGATTCAACACTGTTGTTGAGAAAGTTTATAAAAAGGATGAGAAATGGGTTGTCACTGTTGTTGAAGTTGATTTCTTAACAGGTACTCAAAAATGGTATAGTGAATTATTTGATGCAGTTGTCTGTAGTGTTGGTAGATTCAATGTTCCTTTCATTCCTAATATTGAAAATCTTGATGAATTTAAAGCTGCTCATCCGGGTGTAATTTCTCATACTAAATCTTATAGAAACTCCGAAGAATTTAAAAATAAAAAGGTTTTATTAGTTGGTGGTAGTATCAGTGCAATTGATTTGTTACAATATTTCTTAGGTAGTTCTAAGGAAGTTTGGTTATCTACTAATTCTTCTAATGTTGCCTCTCCTGAAGGTGATGACTGGATCAGTCAAATCTTAAATGACAAATCATTATCAATCAATAAATGTCCAAGAATTAAGAAATTTGAAGGTGATAATGTGATATTTGAAGATGGTTCAATTGGTGAAGGATTTGATAAAATTTTATTTGCTACAGGTTACCATTTAACTTATCCATTCTTAGACATTCCAGAAAATAAAGGTAAAGGCTACATCAGTATTAGTAGTGGTAGGGATGATCAACCAAATTATGCAAAAACTAAAGTTGATAATGTTTACTACTATACATTTACAGTTGGAGAACCTACTTTAGCACATATTGGTATTTTACAAAATCCATTATTTTTCCTAGTTTCTGAAGTTAACTCTGCTGCAATGGCTGGTGTATGGTCAAACTCTAAAAAACTTCCAAGTATTGAAGAACAAAAGAAGTGGTGTGAAGACAGAATCAAAGGTAAAAAATCAGGTTTTCAATTCTTTGATGAAAATTCAATTATTCCATATATTAAATCAATTTACCAATTTACACCACGTAATCGTTTGGATATTTTAAGTATATTGAAGAAAGATGAAGTTTTGGCCTCTAGAAAAGTTCTTAAAACTTTGTTCTACAAATATGCTACACGTGAACTTGATGAAAATGACGAATAGATGTATAAATGTATTTTTTTAGACTTCATAATATTTTTATATTAACATTAAATAGTTATAAACTTTGAACTTTCTCTCAAATCCTAACATTAAGCTGCCACAGTTTTCAAAGTTTACAAATTAGGCAACTCAACTTCGCAATTTAATATTTTTCCCGCAATGTTATTGCATCAACTGAAGATTTTTTGATATTTTATATTAATTTTACTATCTCGATAAGAATAAATACTTTTGCAAGAGAACTAGCCGGATCGTCACAGTGGATGGGTTCGGAAAGTAACCAAAGTAAATTGTGATTATTAGTAAGTTGTTGAGTTTTGTTTTGTCAAAATGAATGGTTATTCTGGAACTGTCCTGTTCAGGATAGATAAAATGAAAAAGAGTAAAGCTAAATCATGTTCAAATTGTCGTAATAGAAAGCGACGATGCACACGAGAAGAACCTTCATGTACATTTTGTTTGAAAAGAGGTCTCACTTGTAATTATGCCATGTTAAAAGAACCTGAATCTGATTTGAAAGAAGCTGCAAAGGTGTTGGTTACTTTGAACCCAAACAATGATCAAAATACATCAAACATTGATTCAAATTCTAAAATCATATCTTATCCTTCAACTAAAAATCATACTTTGATGGACCAGAACAACAATATTAATAATTATGCTGATCCACGAAATGATAATGATAATCAATTTGATGATTATAGCGTTGAATATAGTGAATCTGAATCATATAATGATATCCATAATAATAATGGTAAGATTGAAGATAAAATTTCTAGTAGAAAACACGATAATGAACCTAATCATAAAGATAACTTAAGTAGAACTTTTAGTTCCTATGTTGAAAAAGAAATGCACTATTCCCATCAAACCTATTCATACACGCAGAAGAAACATATTGTGGAAAATGAATCAACTGATAATGTCTGGCACAAATCTAAAAGAGTTCACGTTGAAAGTTCTTGCAAGGAAAATAAAGGTTTAGATAATACACCTCGTAATGTGAATCATGTGAATAACCCAATTAATAATATCAATAATAATAATAACGTCAATACGAGTCCTGATATATTGAGCAATTTAGATCCAACTAAAAGAGTAGGCCCAGTATTTACAACTTTATTTAATCCATCTATCAATTCAAAAGAAAGGGGTGTTGAAGTGGATATAAATTTACTAATAAAATATATACCAGATAAAACAGAATCTGATATTTTAGTTGCAAGATATAGAACTTCGGTACATCCATTAATTCCAGTTCTTGATTTACAACTGTTTTATCCGATTTATGAACAATTTTGGGTTTCTAAATCAACAACAAACTTATCGTTTTTGGTTATTTTATTCACAATTTTTTATGCGGCATCTGTATCCTTGTTTGAGGAAAGAACTATCAAAATTGATAAACATGTTAACAAAGATGATTTGGTTAAACAAATGAAGTATTATATGGGGTGTAGTGAAATTGCATTATCAATGGCTGAATATCCAAGAAAAATCAGTACAATAGGACTTCAAGTTTCAGTTATTCTTTACACTTTAGTTAGAACTGACTGTCGAACTGATGATTTCTTATCTATTTCATCATTGGTGAGGTGTGCTCAATCACTTGAACTTAATCGTGATCCTAGTAAGTATCATAAAATCACAGATGCAAAAGAATTACAACTAAGAAGGATATTATGGTGGCAAGTTTTATACTTGGATTGTACAACCTCATTATCAACAAGGTTATCACCATTGGTTGATGAAACTGAATTTGATACACAAATGCCAAATGAATATAAAAGAAATCACAATGGAGACTTTATTTTGGATCAAGCTATTGCTTTCTTTAATGGTAGATGCAAATGGGCTAAATGTTGTACCAAAATTTTGAAATATACATTTAAAATAAAACCTAGTTCAGATGTTATGATGATTAAAATAACGAGAGATATTGAGCATTTATCATTTTTCTGTTCATCATTAGTTCAAAGAATGCTAGATCCTATCAATATTCAGCCAACTGAGGAAAAATTTGTTACTTTTTCAACTCTTGTTTTGTCAACTTTAGTGGATAGATGTCATATATTAATAAGTATTTTATTTAAAGAGAAAGAGGAGACTCAATCGACTCTAGAAAATTCACAATCTAACAAATTATATTTAAACGAAGTTGATGACATTTCATCTGTCTCAGATTCTGTTACTGTCAAATTTAATGAGGATGTTTTAGAAAATCATATTCATTTGTTAAATGAATTTATTAAATATGGAGAAATGCCAAGATTTTCTATTTTCATTTGGGAAATCAGAAAATTTCAACCAATTCAAACCTTACTTTCACTACTTAGATGTATTATTTTGGAGATTCTTGAATGTAGTATTGATGATAAAGATCAAATACAAAGAGTAATTGAGAGATTGAAAAGAAGTAAAAGTGTGAAAATTATTGATGAATCAATAGAAAAACTATCTTATTTGTCTGAACATACTACAGCACTTTGCTTTCAAAGGTGGAATACTTTGTTTGAACTTAAAAACCTAGCTTGGAATTTGCTTTTCAAAAAAAATGAAAAGATTGCTAATCCAGAAGTATTGAGAATTTCTGGTGATGATGCTATTAATGTTGCTGATGATAATGATTGGGCTGAATTGTATAGAGATATGAATGAGATTGAGAATTTGATTGAGGAAAACATTAACTTATGTATATGGGATGATACTTCGGGTCATTACCTTGTTTAATAATTTATAGATTAAGTTAAATTTTATGGTAAAATTCCTTCTTTCCCAAAGAATTTAATAATGAAAAAAAGTTATGACGACAATACATTTGGACGATGTATTTGGTATGAGCGTTATAAAAACTTGAATGATATTTTAACCAACAAGAAAAGCAATCATAAAAAATAAAAACTAAAAAAAATAAAATAATTTTACATTTTTCAAGTCTGTTAAACCCATCATCAGAATGTCAAACTTTGGTTTGACAATTTGTTTATTTTTATCCTTGACATCAATGAAATTATAATCTAATGAATTTGCAAATTCATTAGTCACGTGACCTCACTATATTATGACTCTACAATACTTAGTGGAGGCTTAAAATAACAACTAAGTGGTCGGATGGTCTAGTTGGTTATGGCATATGCTTAACACGCATAACGTCCCCAGTTCGATCCTGGGTTCGATCATTTAACATTTATTTTTTTGGTTTTTTAATAATTATTTTTTCAATGTTGAAGAATCAATGTTATAGGATCTTTAATGTTAATAAAGTTCTAAACTATATTAATTAACTACTTTTTTTTCAATGGTATATTAATTGATATATAAAATAATCTTTTCAATTTTATAAATTAAAGTTTTTCTTCTAAAAGTTTTTTACAATTATTAACAGATTTTGTAAGTAATCTACCTGCAATACTTTCAATTGGTGGAACTGACCATTTATCAATTTTATTATCATCTTTTGATAAAATACCTTCAATACCATTTAAAACATTATTAACATCTTTAAAATTAAACCATTGGACTTGATCTAATTCTTTATCTAATTCAGTATTAATATTTGAATCATTAATTTGATCATTTGTTAAAATACCAATACAACCAATCATTAAATTTGAAGGATATGGCCAAGGTTGACTTTGAATAATTTGAATATTCTCTAATTTTAATTTTAATCCAGTTTCTTCATAAACTTCTCTAACACATGTACTTTCAATTGTTTCACCAGGTTCCATAAAACCTGCAAAACATGAAAACATTGTTTTACTAATTATAATTTCATTACCAGTTTTTTCATCAAGTACCTTTTCAATTGTTGGTGGATGTCTCTTTCTATTAGCACCTAATAAAATTCTACCATTTTCATCAGATAATGAAATAATAACAACAGGATCAGTACGTGGAAATTGGAAATTATTTGATGTTAAATTTGCCTTACAAATTTCATTATATGGTGAATCATTTAAACAATGTAATTTTGAACCTAATTGAACAGGTACTACATGACTACCACATGATGGACAATAATTATTCTTATTTAAAAATTCAATAAACATTTTACAATATGAATATGCACTTGCAGTTGAATTATCAATAACTAAAACATCTTTCATACCATTTGAATAAAAATATTTATTATTACTCTTTTTTATAATTTCTTCTTCAACAAATGAAGAGAGTATTTCAGATTTAGTTATATCAATTGAATAAATTGGATTTTCATTCCCATTAATGTTAGTGAAAACATTATTATCATCCATACCTAACCAAAAAAGTGAAATTTTATTTAATTCATCATTAATTTTATTAATTTCATTAAATTTAATAGTTGATTTTTCTTCATCAATTTCTTCTTCCATACGTATATTATATTTAATCCAATCAGATAAAATTTGCTTGAAAGGTGGATAATCTTTAACATTTAATGGTATTAATTCATTTTTATTATTATTTGAATTCAATAAAACTTCAAGTCTATTAACTTTTTTAAAAATTATTAATTTTGACTTATTTAAAGAATTTAATAATGTTTCCATATGTTTAGCATCTCTTCTTAGATATGCATATCTCAGTATATGTTTATTACTACCAAAGAATATATCTTTCATAATGTAATTTGATTGATTCAAGAGGAGAGAGCATCAAGTTAAGCTTAGTAATCAGCGATGGAGCGAGTGGGAAATGTGCATGAACTTGAATGATTCACTTCAATCTCTCGTGATTAGTCTTCAGATTTTAGATTTTAGATTTTAATATTAAATATTAAATATTAAGATGATGATGATGATGATATAAAAACTTGCAAAAATATATATAATACAGACAAAGATATTACACTTCTCTATCACGTATATATATATATAGTAGTATAAAAAAATATATGTATATGGAACATGAGTACTTGTTGAAACAACAAATATAGTACGATCAAATTGATCAATAAAATACCTTACTTTAATTTTTTTATTCATCAGTAATTAAGATATATAATATATGCATAGCTAGTTTTCCAATAAGTGAATTTGGAAATTTCTTATATTTTTTTATTAATCAAGTTACTTGCTTGATATTGACAAGATTTATGATCGTTTATGAATTTTAAATTGGAAAAATTTCATAATTTATTATTCTTCAGTTAGTCATAACCAAGCAGGATTATTATTATTATTATTATTTGTATTATTGTTAGCATTTGCTGGAGAATTTGAATAAACATTTTTATTTTGTTGAACATTAGCTTGTTGTTGTCCCTGTCCTTGCATATAATAATAATTATTTTGATTTTGTGTTGCTTGAGATTGTTGAATTCTATAAGTTTGCTTTAATTGATTATTAGCTTCAATATCAGGAACATGAACAGCTTGATTTTGTTGTTGTTGTAAAAGTGGTTTAACTTGTTGAGATGTTTGTTGAGTTTGAACTTGTTGTTGTTGATTATCTTCAACTTGATTATTTTGTGCATTAGCTGTTACTTGTTGTTGTTGTTGTTGTTGAGCTTGTTGTTGATTTTGTTGATTTTGAACAGTAAATTTATAAATTGTCCAATCAAAGATATAATCATAAACATATTTATGTCTTAAAAATAAATCTCTAAAACCTCTTCTAAGATAAATATAATCAGGTTTATCATCAAATCTTAAAGATCTAACATAATTAAGATAATGAGTAAATTCATCAGGTAAACCTTTTGTTAAAACTTCTGCAGGTATTGTCATTTTTCTTTCTAAAATTCTATCATATTTTTGTCTTTTAGTTGCAGCTTTTAAACCTTGCCAAGGTAAAGTACCTCTAAGGAAATAAATTAAAACATAACCTAAACTTTCTAAATCATCCCTTCTTGATTGTTCAATACCCATATGAGTATTAATTGAAGCATATCTAGCAGTACCAGTTAAATTTTTATTTTCTCTATAAGGTATATGAATATGAGTTCTTGGATCTCTAAATTTTTTAGCTAAACCAAAATCTATAACATTAACTTGAGAACCTTTTTTACCTGCACCCATTAAAAAATTATCAGGTTTAATATCTCTATGAATAAAATTTCTAGCATGAATAAATTCTATACGACAAAGCAGTTGATCAGCTAATAAAAGTACAGTTTTTAAAGAAAATTTTCTATTACAATAACCAAATAAATCTTCTAATGAAGGACCTAATAAATCTATAACCATTGCATTAAAATCACATTCAGTACCATACCATCTAAGGAAAGGTATACCAACACCACCAGATAAAGCTTTATAAACTTTTGCTTCATATTCTAATTGAGGATGTTTTGCTCTAATACTTTCTAATTTAATTGCAACTTCTTCACCTGATATAATATTTGTACCTAAATAAATATCACCGAAAGAACCTGAACCAATTTTTTTACTTAAACGATATTTTCTACCGACTCTTAAATCGACATTAACTTGATTTGGATCCATTTTTTATTTCTAAAGATTGGAATGGAAATGGGAGGTTATGATATAAATGAGATGATTATGATAAATTTTTAAATTGATGAAGGATATATTAGTAATAATATGAAGGATGGTAATATAATATAATATATATAATAAAACTAATTATATATACTTTACTACTTTGGATATAAGTAAGTTAATCAATAACAGATATAATTAAAAGATAATAATAATAATAACAGTAAATACAAGATAATAATAAAAGATAAACAGTTTTGTTGTATCCCTCTTTTTCAATTTCAATTCAATTTCAATTTTATTCACCTCTTTCTCTTTCTCCTTCTCTTTCTCACTTGAAAATGAAAATTTCTTAAAATACTACAATACTACGCTTATTGAAATTAAAATTATTTATCGTCCCATCGTCCCATCGTCCCATCATCAGACCATATTACGTAAGTATATTAATATTAAATTAAAATATTAAATTATAAAATTGAGGGTTTCCTTAATCATTTCAGTCTTCCATTTAATTCCGTGATTGTGGAGTCATTTTCACTTTAGTTTGTATACTACTATACTATTGTTATTTTATTATTATCATTATCATCTTATTATTATTACTACTATTAGTATTAGTTTCAATCTATTTGTATACTATACTACACTACACTATACTTTACTACTATAAATAAACAATTTAATCCAAAAAAGGGTAGCAACAATTCAAAGATCATCAATAAAAAAAAATATTCATCAAATTTACTACCGAATACAATAGAATTTCTTGGAAAAAAATTTTTTTTTAACATTTTAAGGTTTCATATTAAATAAATTTTTTTTTTGTTATTGTTTGAGTTCTATTTTTATTTATGTTTTCTTTCAACAGTTATATTTATTTATGATGACATTATAATTATAATTATAAAAATTATAATAAGTTAATACTTTAACTGTCAAAGTAAATCTATTTAAAATAACTCAGAGTTCACTATAAATAACTCAACGTTTCCCCCCTTTTCTATTTTTTTTAATATCATCTTGCATATTGTCTTATCTTTCTGTATATTTAAATATTTACTTTTCTTTTCATTTCTTTTTTTTTCCTTTATTGTAACCATACAAAAGTAAATTAAAAAAAAAAACATGTCTACTGAAACTCCTGTTGAAACCCCTGTTGAACAACCTGTTGTTGAACAATCTGAATCAAAATCATTTGTTGAATCAGTTAAATCTGCTTCAAATAAAGTTGAAGAAGAAATTAAAAAAGGTGCTGAAACTATTAAGGAAGATACTAAAGCAACTGCTGAAAAAGTTGAAAATGAATTTAAATCTTCTTCAAATCCTTTAAAGAAAGTTTCAAACTTCTTTAAAAAAATTTTCAATTAAGGAAGTTTATCTAAATTTACATCTATTATATTATTGTAACAATACTTTAGAAAATTTTAATCTAATTTTAATTTTATTCTCTTTCTCTTTTTAATTTCCAATTTAATACTTTTTTAATAAATAATAATATATTCTTCTAATGCTATATAATAACTTAATACAATAATAATAATAATAATTTTAGTACTTTAACATTCTAGCAAAAACGCCTCATTCTTATCAGATTAAACACAATCGTGTGACACACCCCTTAAGTCATCGGCTTTGTTTTTTCTTGTCACTCTAATATGGATTTTATCTTTAAATTAATCTTCTATTATTATTTCAAGCCACATGTAATCACACCTAAAATATACTGTTATCCTGATCGTAATCTGATACAACTATACTTATTAACTTCTACACAAACATGTGGTAGCAAACTATGCACTTTATAAGGTGCTTAACACTTTATCTTTTATTACGTAATAACAATTCCATATCAACTCTTACTTAATTCACACCCCATATACTATATCAGGTATAAAATGATTATTTAGTCATTTATACACTACCTCATACACTGCTTAACTATAATAATCATATCATTATATACAGCTAATAATAGTAATAGTAATAGTAATAGTAACTTAGTCAATATCCCCCCATCAAATAGACGCGCCGTTCTGCCAATTTTAAATTACGTGTAAATTTTCAATTAAATTTCAACATTTTTTTTCCAACATGAATTTCTTAATGAAATCTTACATGAAAGATAGAATAATTTAATTAACATTTTATAATTTAAATATCTTGTTTATAAACCAAAAGGAATGCTTGCATTTAGATCATTATCTGCACAACGTGCTTTTTCTACAAGCTCTATTAATTTAGCAGCTGCAGTTGCAAGAAAATCTTTTAATAAAAAATCATCATTTGATAAATCAAAGAATAGAAAAGGTTCAGGTAATGATAAAACTTTTAAGGCAACAATTTTAACTAAAAATTATAAAAATTCTGCTAAAAAAATTGATGAATTATTAATTGATAATTTACCTTCAATTAATTCCGAAAATTTAGATTTAATTAAAAATAATTTTGTTAAATATCCAATTGATGTTATAAAAAAATTACATATTGCAGGTTCATTTAAACCTGATCAATTTAATGAATTATATTCTCAACCTTTAACTTTATTTCGTGAAATTGAAGATTCTAAATTAATTGAAATTATTAATAATTCTAAAACAAATTCTTCATTAACAAATAGATTTATTATTAATGGTCAATCAGGTTTAGGTAAATCAACAATTTTATCACATTTCCATTCATTTGCATTATCAAAAAATGAAAATAATGCAATTCTTTTCCCAATTTCAAATGCTGATTTATTAGTTGATGGTTCATCTGATTATAAATTAAATCCTGAAACTAAAAAATATGATCAACCAATGTATTCGAAAACTTTTATACAAAAATTTAAAAATTTAAATTCTGATATATTATCAAAAATACCTTTATCAAATGAAATTATTCCAATTAATTCTAATTATAAACCTTCAAATAATAAAATTAATGGTACTTTATTAGATTTTGTTAATTATTCATTAAAAGCATCAGCAATTGAAACTAATTCAACTTTTGCATTTAAAACTATACTTGAAGAATTATCAAAACAAACTGTACTACCCGTTTATTTAACAATTGATAATTTTTCAGCTTTCATTCAACATCCATTAACTAAATATAGAAATACTGATAATGATAGAATTTATTTCCAAGATTTTACAATTGCTGATTTATTATTAAAATTTGTTTCAGGTGAAAAATCTTTTGCAAAAGGTGCAGTAATGGTTGCAACTTGTGGTAATCATAAATTAAAGAGTAATGGTACATTAGATGTAATAACAGGTGATAAATCAATTGATGAATTTGCTTATTCAAAATTAAATAATTTTGATTATAAATTAGCAAATAGATTATTACTTAATAATGGTATTAAAAAATTTGAATTAAATAAATTTTCATTTGATGAATGTAAATCATTAGTTCATCATTTATTTAAATTTAATTTAGTTCATAATGAATATGATTTAGAAAATCAAATTTCATTAAGTAATGAAAGTATAGTTTATGATAAAATTGCAGCTCAAAAATATTTATTAAGTGGTAATGGTAACCCAAGATTATTAATGAATTCTTGTATATTATCTTATGCTTAGTTATTTAGTACTTTACTTAACCTTTTATAAACATTAAAATGACTTGTAAATATAATAATTTATTGTAATTCCGGTTTACTTTTCGTTTCTATTCTTTATTCTAAACATTCATTTATATGTGCTATTAATACAAAAAATCTATCTATGCTTCAAATCCATCAGAATGATAAACATCATCTTCATCCTCTACAGGTGGTGGTGCTTCATTATTAATTCTTTTATGATTTTCATCATGATTTTCATCTTCAATCTTTCTCTTATTTGTCGGTATACTATGATGGTTAGGATTATGATGAGATTGTTGTTGTTGTTGCTGTTGTTGATAATGTCTTTGTTTATTCTTTTCTCGAATTTCCCAATTTTCCTTCATTTTAGGTTCAAGTTCAATTAATTCATCTCTTGTAACTGAATCTTCAATTGATTTCAAAATTTTTAAAACAACATTAATATGATTACCATTTAATTTATCATCTCTAAATCTTAATAATTCCCAAACTTCATCATTTGTTTGTCTACATTCACCAATTCTACCATTAAATGATTCACCAGATTTTTTCATTTCTTCCCATTGTTTATCACTTACAAATAAATCATCATAAATATCATAATTTACAAAAGAATTTTTATATTCACCACCATTTCTTTTAATATTATTTTCAATACTTTCATTTTTAAATGGATCATCACCACCTTTCCAAACATATAATTTAAATTTTGGTTTACTATCATAATCAGTATATTCTCTATTTGGATCATGTTTTGGTAATGAATCATCTAAAACTTTTGGGAATTCTAAACCAATTTTAAAATCAATTGTATTCTCTTCTGCAGGTTTCCATTTTAATAAAGTTGGATCAGTTCCTGGAATATAAGGTGAATCACATGAAGTTAAAATTAAACCATCTGAAACATAAGTTAAATTTTTCATTTCATTGAAAATTTTATGAATTTTAAAAGGTTGTGTCATATTTTTAAAATCTAATTTGAAAGACCAATTTTTACATGCATCAGGAAATTTCCTACGTAATTCATTATAAGGTAAATGAAATTCTTGTTGAGCATGATATAATCTTTTATAAAGATTTTTATGCATTACACTTTGCATATCCATTGAAAGACAATCAAATATTAAATATCTAACTTCTTTAATTTTAGTAATTGGATTTAATGAATAAACTAATTCACCATCAATTATTGTACCATTATGAGATTTATCAAAATCTTTAATACTTCTTGGGAAATGGAAATCAGGAACGTGATAATATTCATTCTCTCTTGAAATTAAAAATGTACCTTCCTCATTTGTATCAGGATTAACCAATACAAATAATAAAACTCTTAAACCATCACTTTTTTCACAAACTAAATAATCTCTCTCTAATAAATTTTTATGTAAATGTTCCCTAGTAAATGAAACTGGTTGAGAACCTGGGAATGAATTATATCTTGTACGAAGTATCATTGTAACTTGTTGTTTAAGATAAGTTTCCACATCTGGGGCACATCTCTTCCCTGGTATATTGGGCACACCTCTATCAGCCATTGTCTATAATATTCAACTATAATACCGTGTCAACATGATTTGATAATGTGTACATCAGAGACACAGTAAAAAGAGCATTAAATACAAATTTGGGAAATTTTTCAATTTCCGCACCAGTTTCCTAATTAGGACATTTTTGAAGAGGAAGGTGAAAGTTATTTGAAATTGTTAAAAATACAGTACAAGTTGTATTGCAAATTGTTGTATTTTACTTACTTTATATGCTGAACAACTAACTAGAATTGAATTTTTAGCTTTAGTATAGTTTATTTGTTTTCTTTGTTTATTGCTTTTTCTTAATTAACTACTGCTTTTTCTTAATTAACTAAAAAGTTTTAATAATGTCTGATGCAACTTCTGAACCAATAATGGATCAGAATAATGCTGCAATTGAAAATAATCATGAAAATGAAACAGAACCACAACCTCAATTACAAACTGAAAATAATGAAATTGACCTGATACCTGATGATCATGAAAATAATGAACTCGATAATAATGATAATATTAAAAATGATACAGAAGAATTTGATGATGATCTTGATGATTTAATGAATGATGCAATTAATACAATTGTAGAAGATAATAACACTAATGAAAATGAAAATGAAGATGAAAATGACTCTGATTATGAATCCAATACCAAAAACTTATCATCACAACCAACAGCATCTTCCTCCTCATCTTCATCATCTGCAAGACCTAAAAGAAAAAATACAAAGAATGTAAATTATACAGACAAAGGACCATCATTTACCACATTAAAAGTTGAAAACAAACGTGGTTCAAAATCACGTCGTGGTAAGAATAATTCAGATTCTTCATCACCAGGTCCACAATCTACTCCTTCAAAGAAAATTTCATATTATGATGTTGAAGATGTTGTACCAATAAATTATCAACCACCAATTTTATCAAATGATAATTTTAATCAAATTGTTGATTTTAAAAATGCAAAAATTGATAAGGATGAAATATCGATTACTTTAAAGAATGGTTTAACAATTAAAAAGGGAGATTGTATTTATATGATTTGTGAACCTCCAACTGAACCTTTCTATATTGCTCAAATTATGGGATTTACTAAAAAGGATAAAAATGCAACAATTAATGATGAATCAAATTATATGTTTAGTGTTTGTTGGTTTTATCGTCCAAGAGATTTAAATAGAAGAATAACAGATACAAGACTGGTCTATGCTTCCTTGCATCGTGATGATTGTCCCTTAACAAGTTTTAGAGGTTTTGTCACTGTTAAACATAAATCTGAAATTCAAGATATTGAAAATTTTAAAAAGCAACCAGATAGTTTCTATTTTGATAAATTATATGATAGATATATGATAAAAATGTATGATATGATACCAACTATTCAATTAGTTCATTTACCTTCAAATTACTATAAAGCATTACATAAAAGATTTGAATTTATATTTGTTGAAGTTGGTAAAGCCGATGAATTATTAAGTTCTCCTAAAAATTGTGAAAAATGTTTACAATGGTCATCAAATTCAGATGCAATTATGTGTTCTGGTTGTCAAAAATCTTATCATTTCTTATGTTTAGATCCTCCAATTCTAACTAAACCAAAGAGAGGTTTTGCTTGGTATTGCGCTGCTTGTAATAAAGAACTTGAAGATAAACTTGCAGAAAGTAGAGGGAAAATGTTGGAAAGTTCACAACCTTCTCAAATTATCAAACAAGAAAATAGGTTAGCAATGATGAAAGAATCTGATCAAGATGAAAGTGAAAATAATGCTTCAAGTGATAATGAAGAAATTAACAGTAATAATAACAACACTAATAATGATTCAAGTTTAAAATATGAAGAAATGGCAAAGAAATTTTTAGAAGATGATAAAAATATTACTTTGAAAAGAAGAAGAGAAATTGAAGAATGGCCTTATAGATATCTTGGTGTACATGCAAAATTTGAAGATGCATTAGATTTACAAGATCGTCCATATGCACGTGCTGCTTCTAGATTAGGATCAAAATATCAATGTACTTCAATAACCAATTGGTATGATCACAAAGTACAATATTATGACACTGATTCTAAATCATTGACTAATAATAAACGTTTAAAGAAATATTACAATCGAAGTAAAAAGTCAACTACTCCAATACCTGATGAAGAAGATTCATTACAACAGAAAAAATTCCCAATTCCTGATGAATATAAAGATGTTAAACCAAAAGATTTCCCAGGTTGGTTACAACCAAAACCTAAAGGTTATATAGAGAGAGGTACTGATGAAACTAGTACGTTATTATGGAAAATGCCAACTTGTTCATCCGATGATATGAGATTACATTATGAAAAATTAGTTGATGATTATATTAAAAAATGTTCAAGTGTTGCTCAAAGATTAAAATTAATTACTGATACAACTCCTAACTTTATTGATGCTATTTTACTAATTTTGATGAGACATGATTATAAACCTGAAGAATGTATGGATGATGTGAACAAATTAACTAGAGAATCATTGAAAGAACCAACATTTACTGATGAAGAAGTTAAAAGATTTGAAGATTCTGTCAGATTACATGGTAGTGAACTTTTCCCAGTGTTTAAAGATGTTAGAACCCAACCTTGCTCTATGATTGTCAGATTCTATTATTTATGGAAGAAAACAAAGAATGGTCATGAAATTTGGGATAATTTTGCAGGTAGAGCTAAGAATAGATTGAAAAATACTAAAAAAGTTGGTGTTGATCTCGATAATCCTGATGATGATGGTTTGTTTTCTTCAACTAAAAGTAATAAAAATAATGTGTCACTTAAATGTATGTATTGTGAAACAAATCATAGTACTCGATGGTTTAGAGCACCTGGTGCTATCTTTGATGAAGAAAAAAATATGTGTGAAGGTTTATGTAATAGATGTGCTAAATTATGGAGGAAATATGCAACTAAATGGGAGAATCCTATCGAATTAATTAAAAATCAAGAGAAAAAAGCTGCCTATGCTGTAAAGAAGAAAACAGAATATGCATTAATTGAGGAAGCTGAATTAGTTGTTAAGGCAAGAGAAAACTATAAATTGAATCCACTTCCTACTACTTCACCTTTGAAAAAGTTTAAAACCATTGATACTGATTATAATTATAATACAGATGAAGAACCTCAAGTTGAAGTAACAAAGAAAAAAGTATCGAGAAAAAAACCAAAGGAGCTCAAACAGGCACCAACTACACAAGATGCACAAGTACCATTAACATCAAAGAAAGTGACGGATAAACTTGTAATAAAGAGAGAAAGCAAATCTAAAGGCAAAACTAAAGAACAAAGGGATGCTGAAAGGAGTGGAATACCGGTGGATTTTGCTGATTTTGTTGCAAATGGATTTACTAATAAAAGTAAAAGGAAGAAACGCACAAAATCTGGAGAGAAAGGAACCGATGAAAATGATGAAACTGTTGATAAGAAAGAACTTGTTCATGATGATAAAGATCATAAAGATGAAGAAAAGCTTGAAAAAATTCCTTCTGATGAACCAGTAAAGAAGAAAAGAAAATACATCAGAAAGAAACCTATTAAAGATAATGAAATAAAGTTTGTTTATGGTAAAGTTGTTGATGTTTTTGAAGGTACAAAGAAACTGACTGTGAAAAAGAGTGAATGTTACGATCCATCCGATGATTCAAATCCTTCTGAGTATGATAAAGCTGTTGAAATTGTTAATAAAATTGAAGAACTCAAAGCTGAAATTGAAGAAAATGATAAAAGTAATACATTCAATGCATTTTTAGATATGAAATTAAGAGAAAAATTAGAAGTTTTAGAAGAAAAATTAGCATCCTTAAAATCAATCAAAACATCTAATGAATATGAAAAAGTTAACCTTGAGTTATCTGGTCCTAATTCAACTCCACCAAAAAGTGAACCAACATCAAGTAGACCAACATCAAAGGATTTGGAACATACATTCCCGGCCGGTAAAAGATATGTTCGTAGAAGAGTTTTTCTTTCTAAAGCTTCAGTTCCAGGCTCTGGTATATTTGAAACACCACCTATTCAACTTCCAATGATGGATTTCAATGCACCATCTGATGATCTTATGGACTTTTCAACTGAAAATACGAATATGGAATTTCAAAGTCAACCTACTGTTCTGTTACCTAAATCATTCCCAGTTGGTGAAACTACTAAAAATCCTAAGAAGGTAAATAGAGGAAAGAAAAGAGATAGACCTTATAATCAATTGATGAATATTTTACCAATGGCGAAAGGAAATGGAAATCCTTTATTACTATCTGCCGAATCTAGTAAAGCTCCAGCATCTGCCAATTCATCTTCAAAAACAGCATCTGAAGTTGTCAAATCTGCTAACACTTCTGGATCTATAACTTCTAATGGCAAACAAGCCAATGCATTCCATTCATCAAAATCACCAAGTACCATCATAACCTCATTTACTATTAAGGGAAGACAATATCTTGCATTAGTTGATTCATCCGAGGTTAAACCACTTCTTACTATTATTGACTGTACTGACAGTATAAGCAAAAGGCTTTTTTCAAGGTATGTTAGTAAATTCAATATCTCCAATCCATTGATCTCAGAGAATATATCATCATCACCATTATATCAACTCAGACCATCAAGTAAAGAAATTCAAGCTGCTTGGAAATATTTACAAACAAGCAAAAAAACAAAAGTTAAATTTAGCAAAGCTTTTGAACCATTATTCCCTCCTGATAGTAGACCATGTTGTGTTTGTAGAGAAATGGGTGATGTTTCAAGAATGATTATATGTTCTAATTGTGGTTTAAATGTTCATGCCTCATGCTATGGTGTGGAGCTTCCTTCAAAGATGAAAAGAAATGCAGGTGAATATAATTGGCATTGTGATCCATGTTCAAATGATTTACATGTTTTGGTATCAACTCAATATGTCTGTATGTTATGTAATTCAAGAGAGTCAAATATGGATTCAGCAATCAAGGGAGATCCAATTTCAATACCCGATGCATTAAAAAGAACTGCTGAAGGTAGATGGTGTCATGTTTCATGTTCGTTACTGTGTGATCAAATTAAGTATGGTTTACAATCTCTTCAACCAATTTATGGAGCTTCAGTTACAGGTCTTAAGAATGTTCTCGATTCATGTAAGGTTTGTTGTAATATGGGTGGTGCAATTGTTAATTGTGATTTCTGTGCTACTACAACTCATGTAACTTGTGGTTTAGATTTTGGATGGCATATTGGATTCAAGTTAGTTAATGTTTTTGATATAGCCGATGGTGACGTTGTTGAAATTGCAAAGGATAAAGCTGTTGGTAAATTAGTACCTATTATCTCTTGTGAAAAACCTAACAGTGAAACAAATGGTAGACCACTATATTATAGTTTTTCAGATATAGGTAGAAAAATAAATGTTGAAAATGGACAATCAAGAACTTTGATCGAGCTTTATGCATCAGATGAAAGAAAATTAGTCGATGATAGTGCCAACGGTCTTACACGTAGAAAATACTTTGATAAGCTATTAAATGAGTTTGATGATTTGGTATCAAAAGCTAAATTGAAAGTTGCGAATGGAAAAGCTCCTGATTCTACATCATTAGAAAATGTTACTTCTGAGGCTAGTGAAATAGGCATAGTCAATGTTGAAGGAGAGACTGAACAGACCACCGAACAAGAAGTTGAACAAGGAAAACCAGAACATGTTTGTGCTCGTTGTTTCAATACTTCAAGCTTAATATGGTATACAAAGGTAAATTCTGAAGATGGTAGTACTGATGAAGAGTGTCATTTATGTCATAATAAACATAATTACAATGAAGATAACTCTAAGACTACAATTCCACAATTAAGGGAAATTAATAATTATGTTTTCGACTACTAGTATATAAGCTCTTTATGATACATTTGAAATGATACTTTTATATTTAATATTATACAATCTATGTAATAGTCCAGGTTATAAATAACCACGGGTTAGTATGTCCTCGATTCTTTGTATTTCCTCTAATGAATCAGCATCCTCAAGTTGTTTTGCTAACTCTTCACGATCTTCATCAGATAGGGATTTTTTACTAGGTGTACTAGTCTCGTGTGAAGACATCGTTATATTATTGTTTTTATTAATGGATTGATTAGAACCCAATAATAATATTGTGTCGACCTTATGAGGATCATCAGTAAAAAGTTCTTTAGCTTGTTGTCGTTCTGAATCTTTCACTCTTTCAAAATCTAAAACTTGCAAACTTGGGAATCTCCATATGCACCATAATCTATAATCACTGTTCTTCACTATTGGATTGCCTGTTAAGTATAATGCACGTAATGAAGGTAGCTCTTTCAAATTTTCAAGATCGGAAATGTATAAAATATCGTTGAATGTTAATGACAAACACTCAAGATTTACAAGTTTTGATAATCCCGATATGTATCGTATATGATTGTTAGATAATAAAAGGGTGTCTACTTTTAGTAATGAAGGGAAATCTGTTAAGTAAACAAGGTCATTTTTACTCAAATCAATTGTAGAAAATATATCTGTTGATTCAAGAGTCTTAATTGCATCTAGGGAACTAAGATGAAGATTTCGTAAGGACAAAGATCGAGTTCCTAATGGAGATATAAAATTCGGAGCTTCTATCAGTATTCCCTCTGTCAATTTCATAATATGTAATTGGTAAATAAATTTATTCATTCAAAAGAATTCATTCACAGCAAAATTAAGAAAATGGTGATAATTAAAAAAAGAGTGAAAATTCATGTTGCTTATGTAATGCCTTAGCCTTAGAACTCAAAAGATAATAGAACTTACGATAGTGGTAGTTACAAATAGGAGAAGCTCATTCTTGACTATATACACAATAATAATTTAAAAAGGAATAAAACTAATATGACAAATTCTAGTTAACAGGAGAACACATTTGGAAAAATCATTCTTCAAGTGACAATTGTGACTTATGTGAAGGTAAAATTTTACCATTTTCTGGTTCATATTTCATCTTAGTCATTTTTAATAATTGTTGTTTATCTTCTTCAGATAGTAAATCAACAGTTTCATTTGGACCAACAAATTGAAAATCACCAAAACCAAATGCACGGTCACTTATATTATCAAGAACGTAGAGTTGCATTCTGATATATCTGACAATTGCTTCAAGTTTAACAATATCAATATTTTTATCACCATTAAATATATTTCTCCAAACTGCAGCAGCTAAAACATCATCATTCTTTTGAGCTAATGCTTCATCAAGGGAAAAAATCATACCAAGCATTTGTGAGTGGAAATCTTTCATATAAGTATCTCTAATTCTACCACTTAAAACATTCATTTCTTCACTTAATCTTAATTCAATATCTTTGAACATCTTATCAACTAATTTTTGTTGGTAATTTTTACCAATTTTGAAAGGCATTGCTCTCATACGTACAAATAATAACCAAACATGTAAATTTGTAATTTGAAACCACATTGCAAATGTTCTTGGTAATCCTAATGTTTCATACCAGAATTTAGCTGTTTCACTTAATTCTTCATCTGTAAATTGTAAACCTTGATCTTTACACATATAATAGTATTTAGAACCTGAAATGGTACCTGCACGAACATTATCCATATCAATGTGAAATAATGAAACAAAAGTTTCACCAAATGCTCTCTTCCAAGCAGGAACTTTAAAACCTTCCTTTTCATATGCTGGTTTCTCTAATTTAGCCTTAGCACTTATATCTCTATTTGGTAAATCAGGATTATCTATTTTAGGAAAATGAGATTCCTTAACTAATTCAACAGGTGATGGAGCTTTGGTTTGGGTATTATCAACATTGGATGGATTAGAACTAGTAAATCTCTTTGCAAGAAAAACAGTGTTGTTTCTTATTTGCCTCTTTCCAACAGCAGAGAGCATCTTGTTTATTAGTTGTCAAAAGAGAAAGAATCAAGATAGAGACAGATTGCAACAAATCAGATTTCTTTCATTTCAAAATGTCATGAAAAATTTCAAAATCTCATTATTATAGAAGCACCTAGTAAAATATTTCTAAGCATTGTTTCTCTCAATATTATACGTCTTCTTTACATAAAAAAGTGATACTGCTCCTCGTGTCACCACGACATTGTGTGATATTAATTACAGTGTTAATATTGTACAATTTTATATATAAAAGTTTTATTCTATATCCAATAAAAAAGAGGGTACTTTTTCAAAAACCATCTTTAATTTTACCTACGACCACGTCCTTTACCTTTAGTTGTTGTCTTTGAGCGTGTTTTACGTCCTTTGTTGGTTTTCACAGCAACAACTTTCGGACCTTCATAATGCGTATATCCTTGCTTCTCAATAGCAGAACTATTGACCCATAATTGCATGTTTCTGATACGATCTTGTTGTTCCAAATGATTGTAGACACGACGTGCTCTATCAAGTAATTTAGCACATAAATCAGTAGGACTTTCAGGACTTGGTAATTCCCTTAAACGTACCATCTTAATAACTTCTTCCTCATCTTTATCATAATCAATATATCCATCTCTGTCAACTTCTTCAGTATCAACATCCATCAAACTTTCATCATTTGGATTGACTTCAATACTATCATAAGTACTGGTTCTTTGTCTTTTTCTAGTTCTTGTGTAAGAATCTTCACTATCTAAAGAACGAGTAGCACGTCTATTAGATCTTGTTTCACGGATAGTTTCTTCCTCATCATCAGCTTCTTCAATTGCTTCATCCTTTGTCTCTTCATTTATTTTCACATCTCCCTCATTATCTAAAGCTTCTTCCTTATGTTCTTCTTTGACCTTGGTTTCCTCTTTATTCACCACTTCTTCTCCAAACTGTTTATTTTCAAGCTTCTTTATATAATCAATCAAGCTCCTCTTTCTTTCATCACCAGCAAGAAATTTCAATCTAGCCTTAAAACTATTAATGATACGATTTTTACAATCTTTTAATTCTTTCTTCAATGCTCTTTCTCTGGTACCTTTATCCTCTAACCAAACAATTAAACCTTCAAAATCTTTTACTTCATCAATATAAGCCCAATCATTTTCCTTCTTAAGCACCATTTTACCTTCCTCGGCTACTTTTCTTTTCAAACCATCTTCATCATTTTTCAATAAATGACGTTGATCGAGTACACTTGGACCTTGAACCCAAATTCTACCCATTAAATAAGTTTCAGAATCATATTCTCCATCACTTTCTTCTTCTTCATGATAATCTTCATCTTGGCCGTTTTCTCCGCCATTTTCTCCACGTAAACCAGAATTATCATCACCATCTTCTTCATCTTCTTCGTCCCCTTTATTACCACCTAAATTAGGTAATCCATTTCTTTCAAACCACCAATATCTATTCCAGAATCTATCTCTACCTAAATATCTAATTCTTTGAGTATTTAATTCAACTAAAGTTTTATCAATTTCAATTCTTTGTTTCTTCAAATCATCAACCTCCTTGATTCTATCAGATCTTGTGTTAAGTAATTTCAAAAAGTCGAGATTGCTTGCCGCAATTGCTTTTTCTAATGAACTTGGCTCGGTTGGTAAAAAGTTTTGAGTTGGCCTGCCGCCTTTATTTTTAGATTCATAATATTTTTCTTTCTCTTCCTCGGTTTTCAATAATGATAACTCCATCTCTTCAACTCTTTGTTTAATATCTTTGATATCAATTGTTCTTTGAAACTCTAAAACTTCCTTATTAGCAGCATGAGCACTTTCAATTTTAAGTTTGATCTCTTTTTGAATTTCCAATTTTTCACGACGTAAAGATGCAGATTTATCAACAACATGATCAATGTGTTGTCTGATTACATTACCATTTAATAATAAATTCATTAAAATTGATAAAATTGAAATTCTTTGATCAACACTTACTTTTTCATAAAAGTTTATTTTCAGTTTCTCTGGAGTTAGTGTATCATCATCTAATGGTGCTAACATTTCGTAAACTTTAACAATATCAGGTTTAAATTCCTTGATATATTCAGTAGTAGAGAAAACACCAAACAAAACTATCAACCAACTACCATTCTTAAAATCTCTCTTTTGTAATCTTTCACGCCATGGAACTTTCTTGTAATTGAGAATAGAATATGCATTATGATTGATGTCTTCTTGTTCATCATCGTCGTCACTATCTTCGTCATCACCTTCATCCTCATCTTCACCATCTTCCCCATCATCATCATCCTCTTCTTCTTCTTCTTCAGCTTGACCTTCATCTTTTATCTCAACTGAATTTTTAGTTTCTAACAATTTCTTTTGTTTCTCCTCTTGTTTCTTCTTTTCTTTTTCTTTTAATAATGCTTTCCTTTTAATTGCTCTTTCTTTCATTTTAATATCTCTTTCAATATCCAATGGTAAATTCACCAACATTTCACCTTTCTCATTCATAATACATGATAACATTGAACAAAAGATTTCAATGAGTAATGGACATTCCTCAGTTGAATTTTTCCATTGAATAGCATTAAGGAAATCATCAAATGTAAATGTATCAATGACTAAAGCTTCATGAAACATATTAATAAACATCCAAACTTCAAGCACATTGGATAGAGTAATTTTCTTATTTGATTCAATATCAAGAGGTAATTTTTCAAATCCTGAAAGTTGTTTCCATTTAGGTCTTTCAATATCATCTTTGAAAGGTAATAATAAATCTTCAAGGATAATTATTTTATGTGATTTTTTCTCAGCTTCTTCATCCTTTGTTTCAGTAGTTTTATCTACATCTTTGTTATCATCGTCATTAAGTATATCTGATATTTTATTCTTTTTGGATTTTTTACCATCTGTACTTTTATCATTCGAACTATCTGTCAAATTCTTTTTACCCTTTCCTCTAGTTTTTGGCTTTGCTTTGGAATTTTTACTATTATCCTCTGGTGCAGGTGCAATATTAACAAATCCATCAGCGGATGCTTGATTTTCAACGTCACTATTGTTTTCTGTTATTTCTTCCACTTTCGATTTCCCCTTTCCTCTACTCTTACCCTTTTTGACACCATTATTTTCATCATTTCCAGCAGATGTTTCATCAATTGTTTGTTGCTTTTCTAATTGATAAATTTTTCTATTTGAAATTTTTATACTTTTGAAAAATCTTTGACATTTTTCATAATGCCAAACTTTAATCCTTTTAATATGAACATAATGGAATGGATCAGTATCAGGATATTCATTCTTTGAAAAAAATTGACGTTGAGTTATGATGAAATGAGTATTATTTGGATCAAATGTATCAGTTACTGTAATACCACAAAATTTAAATAATTTAATAACTTTATCCCTTGATTTATCTTCAGTTACCATATCTTCAAAATATGCTGTTGTACGTTTAAGAATTTTATACCAAGATTCACACCATTTAATGTTCATATCTTCTTGAGTTGGTGGAGTTTCCTTTAAATTTTCAAAAATTGTATGTGAAAAACCTCTTGTTGATTTCATACCTTTCTCTGTACGTGGTTTACGACCGTTGGATGTTGATTCATCATCTTTTAAGTTATTATTATTATAATTATCATCATCATTATGGGCATCGACTGTTAAATCATTATCAATTTCTGTATCAGTATCATTTTCATCTATACCATTATTATCCATACTAACATCCTCATCATCATTATCTGCATCATTATCGATATTTTCTAAACTATCCATATTTTCATCTTCATCATCATCATCATTTAAAATATTAACTTTTCTCTTCTTTTGATTTTTTGAATTAATGTAATCAAATTTTTTCAAATGACTTGGCCATTCTAATGAAATTTTATATTTTTGAGCAATATCATCACGTATAACCCAAGGTGCACCTAATCTATTTGATCTAACTAAACTAATTTTAAGGAATGTTTTAACATAAGATTTAGTAAATCTATTTCTTTCACGATAAATTGTACTTGCATCCTCTATATCAATTTCATTACCATCATCTGGTAAATAAACTCTATAAGAAATAAATGGAGATTTTAAAATCCCATTTGAATCAATTCTTGAATTGAAGACAACTTTTTCTTTTATAATTCCATGAGCTCGATAACCATTTGGATATTTAACGATAACTTTATCACCGGGGAAATAATCATCTTTAAATTTTGTATAAACTTGATCAACTAATAAATCAATTCTAGGTACAATTGAGAATGAAACATGTCTTAAAATTGGTTCTTTAACTGGTTCAGGGAAATTAGCTTGCATTGATAATAATTCATTATGTTCAACTTTTAAAGCTTCAAAGAATGTAAAATTAGAATTACCACTTGTCTCACAAACAAACTTTTTAACATTATAAAATGATATTCTATTAAGATAATCTTCATAATTGAGGAACCATTCACCAGTTTCAGGAATTATCCAAACAGGAGTAGAAGGATTTGCATCTGCTGGTAATAAAGGTGGTTCAATAAGTGTAATTGGTTTACGTTTGAATAAAACCTAGAGTAATTAAAGGAAAAAAAAAATTTAATGTTAGTATTTTGATCATTATTATTATTGATAAAGCAAAATTACGTGTAACGCAACGGTTTAAATCAGTGAAATTTCGGAATAAATTGATTGAAAACGTACCATTATCTGACTATGAAGTGTATTAGATAATTGATTAACAAATGAAAATGAGAAAAGAAATAATTGCCACTTGTTTATAAAAGAAATGAAGATAAACAAACTTCCAGAGAAAAAATGGAAAAAGCAAATTAAAAGTTGGGAAACCAAAACGTAACAAAATAAAAAAACATTTCGTATTTTATTAATCTGAGATTACATTATAAACTTTATTTTTAATGTTTTCACTATGTACAGGTATTATTATTATAAACTACATTATTTTATTTATATAACCAACCGAATGAACCATTCTTCTTACGTTCTCTAACTTCCCTTGGTTCATAAGCTGCAACATCCTTAGCAATTTTTTCAACTGCACCTTCAGCTTCATAATTACGTCCAAGGACATCAATAAATTCACCTTCAGGATCCATAAGATAAAAGAAAATTGAATGATCAACTAAATAATCTTGTCCAGGTTTTAAATCTCTTGGTGTACTAAAATAAACTCTATAATTTCTACAACATTTCTTAATTTCATCATAATCACCTGTTAATCCAATAATATCAGGATGAAATTCACTTAAATAATCTTTAATAACTTCAGGTGTATCCCTTGCTGGATCACATGTAATGAAAATTGGTTGTAATTCAATATTTTGTTTCTTTAAATTATCTAACATTAAACCTAATTTATCTAATTCATCAGGACAAATATCAGGACAATGAGTAAATCCAAAATAAATAATACTAAATTTACCAATTAAATCTTTTTCTGTAAAAGGTTTACCATCATGTGTAATTAAATTAAATGGACCTCCAATTAATGGTTTACCAATACCTCTATTTGCTTCTGCTTCTTTACGTAATTTTAATTTCTCCTTTTCATTACGGAATAAATATGTTAATCCACCACCAACTACTAAGAATAAAACAAATGATTGCCATGAAAGAAATTCAACTGGTTTCTTCTTCATAGTTTGTGATGAATAACCTTCCTCTCCAATCGGTATACTTGATAATGGTCTTCTTGAATATTTTTTAGTTGTTGTTTGTTGTTGTTGTTGTTGTTGTTGTTGTGATACGGGATTTGAATTAATTTCAGTAGTTGATTTTGCATTTTCTGGTTTAGTTTCCTTTGGATTCACATTAAGGAAAAATCTAGTTGAAGAGAAAGCTCTTTTTGAGATGATAGATCTAGCTAACATGATGTGATGTGTAGTGAATCAATGGCTCTTGTAATATGAAAAAGACACATGTATTATTAATGACTTATATATTAACCCTCTATTATTAACATGCGCAAATTTAAATTTTTCACTTTATTACTTAGTTAAGTTAAGTTATGCTAAGTTCAGTTCATTTAAATTAAGTTAAGTTAATATTACTTTATATAAAAGATACACTATTTAGAAATCACTAGAAACTAATTTTTACCTGCACCAGCTCTGAAATAAATAACATCACCATCTTCAACTGTATAATCTTTACCCTTTTGTAATAATTTACCAGCAGCTTTACATGCAGCTTCTGAACCACATTCAACTAAATCATCAAATTTTAAAACATTTGCTAAAATAAAAGTTTTCATTAAATCAGTATGAATAACACCTGCAGCTTGAGGTGCTTTAGTACCTTCTCTAATTGTCCATTCTCTAACTTCAGTTTTTTCACCTGCTGTAAAATATGAAATTAATTGTAATTTCTTTCTCATTAAAGTAATTAATTTTGGTAAAACTGATGGAGCACCAATTTTCTTTTCTTCTTCAGCTCTTTCTTCATCAGTTTCCATTTGTGATAATCTTTCTTCATATGAAACAGATAATGGAATAATTGCATCACCTGGTGAATAAGTATCAACCCATTCCTTAATTTTAACTAACCATTTATTCTTCTTACGTATAAAATCTTTTTCAGATAAATTAATTAAATAAATTGAAGGTTTTGCAGTTAAAAGGAACATTGAATTAATAATTTCAACTTCCTTTGCAGTCCAATTTTGATTTGCAACTCTTTGACCAGATTTTAATAATTCAATAATTTTTTCAACTAAAATTGCTTCTTCTTTCTTTTGTTTAACTTCTAAACTTTGACCACCTCTTTTAGTAATTTTTTCAATTGCTTCTAAATGTTTTTCAGCAAATTCAATATCTTTTAATCTTAATTCTTCACTAATAATTTCTAAATCTCTAACAGGGTTAACATCACCTTCAATATGAATAATTTCTGCATCATCGAAACATCTAACAACTTGATAAATTGCATCAACTGATCTAATATTAGCTAAAAATTCATTACCTAAACCTTCACCCTTTGATGCACCTCTTGTAAGACCTGCAATATCATAAATTGTAATATAAGCTGGAACTCTCTTTGGTCTACCATACATATCCATTAAAGTATCTAATCTTGGTGATGGAACAATAACTCTTGCTTCTTCTGGTTCAATTGTTGCAAAAGGGTAATTAGCTGGATTACCTAATGGACATCTAGTAATTGCTTGGAAAAAAGTTGATTTACCAACATTTGCAAGACCGACAATACCAGATTTTAAATTATTACCAGGACGACCTAAAAGGATTTTCTTTTCTTCAACTTGTTTCTTTGGAGGCATGTTGTGTGTTTGATTAGTTTAAAGTAAACTTTCTTAATAAATTCATCCAAGCAGAAAAGGAAGTGTAATGCCATGTTGAAAAAATTTGAAAAAAATGTCGACGAAATTATAGTAGAGTGTGTGAAAAATTAAATTTTGTTTCTCAATGGGGTAACTTAGCCGAGAGTATATGTTATATTTATTTATTGGAATAGCTTATATTATATAATTAAAAGATTAGAAAGATTGAAAAGATTAGAAAAATAAACGTATAAATGTATAAAAGTATAAAAGAGTTATTCATATTTATATTTTGTATTATATAATAATATGTTTTTTAATTGAACGAAATTGAAGTGTAAAATAAAAGTTTTTTTGTTTTTTATTAAATTTAATTAGTATATTATTAAGCTTTTTCCATAACTGGCATAAATTCTTCTTCAACTTCAAAACCTTTATTTGAAGTAACTGATGTTAATTCATTAGCAAATTTTGGATCACTAAATAATAAATCAAAATCTTCAACTTCTTGCCATTCTTCAAAAAATTTACGTTCAAAAATTTTCGTATTCTCTGGCATACCTCCAATTGGTGAAATTAATGTACAAATTAATAAAACTGATGAACTTGCTGCATAACCTGTAAAAAATGAAAAATAATAAACATAAGTTGCACCAATTGGAACAACATGAGTTTTAGTTGCACCAACGAAACCAACAATATTTGGTAAAATACCTGAAATATATGCAACATAAGCTCTCCAATTAATACCAAGTGAATAATAATATGGTGATTTCTTTGATGCAATATATAAATTTTGTAATTCAATATAACCTTTCTTTAAAATATAATAATCACAGAAAACGACACCTGCAATTGATGAAAGGAAAACTGAATAAGCACTTAAATAAGTTGTAAACATTGAAGATGATGACATTAAATTCCAAGGACAAATTGCAAATCCAATTGCTGCACAAATAAATCCACCTCTTCTAATATTAATATATTTTGGTAATAAAGCAGTCATATCAGTACCAGCTGAAAGTGAATTTGCTGAAATATTAGTACCTAATTGAGCAATTGCAAAACCTAACGAAATAAGGAAAACACCACCACGATCACCTCTTGAAAATCCATCTAAAAATCTATTTAAAACATCCAGTGGATTCCAATAAGTTTCACCATACATAACAGTTGAAGCACTTGAAACTAAAATACCAATAAGACAAGTAATTGAAAAACAAATTGGTAATGAAATAAATTGTGATAAAATTGCTGCACCTGGTTTATTTGCAAATCTTGCAAAATCTGGAGCATTAACAATTAAAGTTGCAAAATTAGCAAGTGAATTCATAACTGAATTAACGAAAGCCCAACCAAATTCAGAACCATGAATTGTTGAACCTTGATGAATAACTGGTCCACCACCATCAGCTTTAACTAAAGTCCAAACTAAGAAAGCAATACCAGCAATTGGACAAACAACTGCTTTAACGGTAAATAAATGTCTAACAATATGAGGTGGTAAATAAATGAAAGGTAATTGACAAAACCAAAAAATGAAAAATGATAATAATTTAAAAGAAGTTGTATTACCACCAATTTTATCAGGTATTCTAGTTGTTAAATCTGTACCGAAAATAGCCATTAACATTAATTCAACACAATTACCACCAATAGTTGATTGAACACCAAACCAAATACAAGCCATAACAACTCTATTAATAACAGGCCAAAGAGAACCCCAAATACCAAATGATGATCTACAAGAGACAGGGAATGAAATATGATAAGCATTACCAACTCTAGCAGAAGCAGTAACAAAACAACCACAAAGGAAATAACCAATCCAAACAGTTATCCAAGTTACCCACCAAGATAAACCAGCTTGAACACCTGTAGCAGCAATTTGCCAAGTATTAACATTAAAAGAATCAGCAATCCAAAAGAAAACATAATGATACCAATGCCATTTACGTCTTACCTCTTCAACAGGTTTTAAATCATAATTCATTAAAAATAATTGTTGTAATGAAAAACCTTCAGTACCATCAATTTCTAACCATTTGAAAAATTTTAGTAATGGATTATTTGATTTTATTTTACCATTATTAAAATCGTTATCATTTGAATTAACTGAAATTTCAGTTGTTGAACCAACTTCTGGAGTTGCAGATGAATCATCTCTAATTTTAAATAAGGTTTTACCATCCTTTGCAGATGTTTCAAAAGAACTCATTATTGCTATTTTCTGGTAGCTGAAGAGAAATATAAAAAATAATTAAGAAATGAAATGAAGTGAAAATAAAAGAAATTAAATACACTTTAAAACAGAAAGAAGGGATAGATGATTAGTTAAATACTAAAATACCCAAATGTAAAGCATCAAAGACAGGGTGAAAGATTGCCGTATATAAAAAAAATATCAAACGGTTTGTGATAAGAAAGAGAAAAAAGAGAAAAAAGAGAAAAAATACCATGTCAAAATTGGAAGATGGTAAAAAAAAAATTTCTTTTCTTTTTAATATAATAGGATAATTTAATTTAATAATACCACATCTCTTATCAAATTATTATTTTTATCTTGATTTTATCTTGATTTCTATCTTTACCTTGGTATTATACCACATTGTTTATCTATTGTACTATTATCTAAATATATTCTCTTCTTTTTTACGGTATGTTTAACCGCAATTAGTATATCAAATTATCATGTAAGCCATTGTAATATTAAAATATCACCACAACTCTTATCAATGTTATGATATAATCCCTACTTATAATATTATATTCTATTCTTAGAGGCATGTAGTATATAAGCATTTTTTCCCTCAATTTACAGTTATTATTTTAATTTTTATCATTTACTTTATATGGCGTGTTTTCTTTATCATATATATATATATATATATATATGCCCCCACTCCCCTTGTTAAAGCGGACACGAAATGAATAACCAATAATTTGGCTGATAATCTAGATAATGTTATTATTATGGGTATATCTCCTAATACGTAACATGACATAATAAATTAAGCAATAATAATATCATTATTATTAGGATAAGAATATATTATGAGAATATAAGTATACTTATTACTATTTGTTTATCATTGATTTGATATATAAACTATAAGAACCTAATAAGCCCTGAAAGAAGAAAACTAAAAAGTACCTTAACTTAGCCTCTCATTTATAATATAATATGAGAAAACGATTGAGTCATAGTTAGAAAAAATTTTCTTTTTCTCTTTTTCTTATAGTGAGGAGATCCACATGCTGTATTAAACTTAAGTTTCGATTATTATGACACATTTTTCACTTTGTAGGATCAACAATTTCTTTTGTAGAATTTATATAGATTAACTTCTTTAAACAAATAAATACCACTATAGACAAAATGTCCCGTTCAGACTCTGCTGCTCCATCTCAAGATGAATACGATGATTTACGTATCTTAGCAAATGAACCACTTATCTCTCCTGAATTACTTATAAAGGAAATTCCTGCAACAAAAGATTCTCTTAAAACTGTTATAAAAGGTCGTAAAGATGCAACTGCAATTGTTAAACAACAAGATGATCGTTTATTAGTTGTTGTTGGTCCTTGTTCTTTACATAGTAAAGATTTAGCATTAGAATATGCTAATTTATTAAAACCTTTAGCTGATGAATTATCAAATGATTTAGTAGTGGTTATGAGAGCTTATTTAGAAAAACCAAGAACAACTGTTGGTTGGAAAGGTTTAATTAATGATCCTGATTTAAATGATTCTTTTAATATTAATAAAGGTTTACGTTTAGCTAGACAAATTTTCGTTGATTTAACTGATTTAGGTTTACCAATTGGTTCTGAAATGTTAGATACAACTTCTCCTCAATATTTATCTGATTGTTTATCATTTGGTGCAATCGGTGCTAGAACAACTGAATCTCAATTACATAGAGAATTAGCCTCTGGTTTATCATTCCCAATTGGTTTTAAAAATGGTACTGATGGTTCATTAAATGTTGCAATTGATGCAATTCAAGCTGCTAATAATTCTCATCATTTTATGGGTGTTACTAAATCTGGTTTAGCTGCAATTATTACAACTAAAGGTAATGATTCTTGTTTCGTAATTTTACGTGGTGGTAAAAAAGGTACTAATTATGATGAAAAATCTGTTCAAGAAGCAAAGGCTGCTTTACCTGAAGGTAAAACAATTATGATTGATTGTTCTCATGGTAATTCAAATAAAGATTATAAAAATCAACCTAAAGTTTGTACTGAAGTTGCAAGACAAGTTTCAAATGGTGAAAATTCAATTATTGGTGTTATGATTGAATCAAATATTAATGAAGGTAATCAAAAGATTCCAAAAGATTTAACTCAACTTAAACATGGTGTCTCTGTTACTGATGCTTGTGTTAACATTAAAGATACTGAAATAATGCTTAGAGAATTAGCTGATGCTGTAAGAGCAAGAAGAGCTCTTAATAAATAATTATTGTAATTATTGTATATTCAATATTATTCTTGTTACATTTACATTTTTATAATACAATTACATAAAGTCTGAAATTCATTTATATATAAATTCCTCCCTATCGATATAGTAATATGACTAATTAATTTCCTCCTTCTCTCTAAGTAAAAAATTTTTTTTCACTCTTACTTCCTATTTAGGTAGTGGTGATAAATCTAAATTTTCAAATTTCATCGGTTCCACCAAAATTATTATGACTCTTTCTTTGAATCATATCTTCTATAATCAACAAATCGACCATGCCTGTAGTTCATGTCATAGATGTTAAGTCAGGTAACTTACAGTCACTTGCCAATGCAATTATTTCACTAGGATTTGAAGTTAAATTTATTACTCATGGTTCAGATCCAATTCTAGAAACTTGTGAAAGATTAATTTTACCAGGTGTTGGTAATTTTGGTCATTTTGTTAAAGAATTACATTCAAGAAATTTCGTTGAACCTTTGAAAAAATTTATTCAATCTGGTCGTCCAATAATGGGTATTTGTGTTGGTTTACAAACATTATTTGAATCAAGTGAAGAAAGTGAAGGTACCGTTGGTTTATCAATTATACCTGGTAAATTATCAAAATTTAATCCATCTAAGAAAAGTGTTCCTCAAATAGGTTGGAATTCAGTCACTCTAACAAATGGAAATGATGAAGAACTTTATGGAATTTCTCCATTTTCTAAATATTATTTCGTTCATTCATATGCTGCAATACGTTCAAATGATGAAATTAATAAATTAAAGGAAATTGGTTGGAATTTAGCATTATGTACCTACCTTGATGAAACTTTTATTGCAGCTGTTTCAAAGGATAATATTTTCGCAACTCAATTTCATCCTGAAAAATCAGGTAAAGCAGGTCTTAAAGTTATTAAATCATTTTTAAATGATATTAAATCATCACCAATTAATAATGAATTGAAATTAAATTCCATTAAAAATAATATTGAAAAAACAGAAACTGGTTTAACTAGAAGAATTGTTGCTTGTTTAGATGTAAGGACAAATGATTCAGGTGATTTAGTTGTTACAAAGGGTGATCAATATGATGTTAGAGAAAAGGATGATGATGGTAATAATAATGTTAGAAATTTAGGTAAACCTGTAGAAATGGCAGAAAAATATTATTTACAAGGTGCAGATGAAGTTACATTTTTAAATATTACATCATTTAGAAATTCTCCAATTAAAGATTTACCAATGTTAGAAGTTTTAAGATTAAGTGCAAAAACTTGTTTTGTACCACTAACTGTTGGTGGTGGTATTAGAGATGTAACTGATCCTGATGGAACTAAACATTCAGCATTAGAAGTTGCTTCAATGTATTTTAATGCAGGTGCTGATAAAGTTTCAATTGGTTCAGATGCAGTTCGTGCAGCCGAAGATTATTATTTAAATAATAATAAAGGTTCAGGTAATTCACCAATTGAAACTATTTCCAAAAGTTATGGTGTTCAAGCAGTTGTTATTTCAATTGATCCTAAAAGATTTTATATTGAAGATCCAAATAAATGTAAATTTAAAACAATTAAAACAAATTTTAAAGGTCCAAATGGTGAAGAATATTGTTATTATAAAGTAACTTCTCAAGGTGGTAGAATGGTTCATGAATTAGGTGCAGTTGAATTAGCAATTGCTTGTGAAAACTTAGGTGCAGGTGAAATTTTACTTAATTGTATTGATAAAGATGGTTCAAATTCAGGTTTTGATTTTGAATTAATTAATATGGTTAAATCAAATGTTTCAATTCCTGTTATTGCATCATCAGGTGCAGGTAATCCTCAACATTTTGTTGATGTTTTCCAAAATACTAAAACTGATGCTGCTTTAGGTGCTGGTATGTTCCATAGAGGTGAATATAAAGTTAGTGATGTTAAAGACTTTATGACTAAAAATGGTTTATTAGTTAGAGTTGATAATATTGAATTGTAAGTAATATTAAATAATAAATTTTATAATAATAATACAGTAAATAGATTTTAAAAAGTGTTAATATATATTGAATGATTCTATAGCAATTATGAGTTTTATAAATTATTGTCATTTTATACCTTTTCATATCAATTTATTTTTAAACCATCTTCGTCATTCTCTGAAATCACTGTTTTTTACTTTTTAGGTGGCTCGTCATTTTTTTCAATACTTTGTTTTTCTTATTTCTTCAATATTAACTGCTTTAACATCCTTTGAACTATTCAATATAATGAATAAAGAGTTATTATACACTACTGTAACTTTAAACGACACTTAGGGATATAAACCTTATTTATAATAGTATCTTTTAAAAACCACTTCATACACGACATGAAAAATGTTGTAATATCTCCCTCACACATAGTAAAAATCTATTTCTAAAAAATTAATTTTAATACAGTAGAAATTATACAAGTTTTGATACAAATTTTAAATTTAAATATAAGAATTGATTCAATGTTCTTCTTCAAACTCTTCAATAAAGTCTAATCTTTTCTCAATCTTTTCTTCATCTTCAATTTTGATACCTGCACTTACACTAAATTGTCCACCACAACCAATTATCTCAATATCATGTTCCTTAGTTGCAGTATTATCAATTCTGGTAGGTTTCTCAACATCATCATCTAGATTACCTAAACCAACTGCATAAGTATCTGCAAAACCCCATGAATAAACAAATCCATCTTTGGTAATTGCTAAAGAATGATGAGAACCACATGTAACTGTTTTAATTGGAGGTAATGTAGTAATTTTAGTTGGTTTTGGTAAACAACGTACATTCCCATTATCATCAGTAATACAATCATCAATTGGCAATTTATCCTTTTCAATACCAATTTCTTTCATATCATATCTACCAAAGGTATAAACTTCACCATCTGCTGATACAGCTAATGAATGATGTTCACCACCTGTAATATAAACAATATTTTTACCTGTTAATTCTTTAATTTCAGTTGGTTTTGTAACAACTGCACCATCATCAACATTCATATCAATACCACATTGACCATATTGATTAAGACCCCATGATAAAACTTTACCATCTTTTGTAATTGCAAAACTATGGAATTCACCAGATCCAATAAATTTAATATTTTTCAAACTAAATGATCTTGGTTCTAATGATGACATTAATGATCTTTCTAAAATTTTACGTCCAAGTTGATATTGTTGACCATTACCCCATGCATAAACCCATCCTTTAGAATCTAATGCTAAAATATGATCCTTACCTGCAACAATTGATATAATATCTTCTAGAACATCAATTTTAACAGGAGTTCTTTGAATTTTTACAGATTTGGAAAATCCTAAAATACCTTCATTATTTCTAAATGTACCCCATGCCCAAACATGTCCGTTTTCTAATAATACAACAGATAAATTATCACTTGCAGCTAATTTAACAATTTTGACATCTTTTGGTAATCCTTCAACTTTACCAGGTGTTGATTCAAATTCATTTAAATCACCATCTTCATCATCATCATCATCTGCATCCATATCTTTTAAACCTTTATCACCAGTTTGAGTAGTTTCCCTACCTAAGACAGCAGAATCATTAGTACCCCATGACCAAACATTATTATCTTTATCTAATGCTAAAACATGCATACCACCAACTGCAAAATCAACAATTCCAACATCTTCCTTTCCCAAAAATGGATTTAATCTTGGTCTTTTAACTTCCTTAGTCTTAGCATCAGGTCCTAAACCTAATTCACACATTGAACCTGAACCCCAAACAAAAACATCTAATGGAGTTGTATTTAATTGAGGCTTTTCATTGATTGATTTATAACGTGATGCTCTAATTGATTCAAAGCTATGATGTTCACTTGGTTTAGATCTCTTGGCTGGACCTGGTGTAGTATTACCTTCAGAAACCAAGCCATTTGCTTTTCTTTTTCTAACTAATTTAGCCATTTGTTTGTCTATTCAATGTTTACAATGGTTAAATAAAATCAGATCATTCAAAAGAGTGAAGATTGAATCATTAAATCAGTAAAATTATGGAATCAGAAAAAATGCTGCCTTCCTATTTGGGAAAGAGCATGAAAAAAAATTTTTTCTTTTAAGGGAATTTGAAATTTTTCTTTAACAAGTTCATTAGACTGGTTATAAAGTGTATTTGAAAATTTAGTTTTAGGTTAAGAGATAACTATGGCTAAAGTATCAGTTAAGGACGTTAAAAATAAGAATAAGAGCGTTCCATTATATAGAGATATTGCTGCATCTGGTGGAAAATTAAAGGCTCCATCATCTAAATATAAAGCTATTGTCTATGAAAAGCAACAAAATGAAAATAATGATGATGATGGTGATGATGGTAAAGATGAATTTGATTTAGATGCAGTTGCATCTCGTCGTGTTTTACAACTTGCACGTGAACAACAACAAGAAATTGAGGAAGAAGAAAATTTTAATGAAGTTGCAACTAAACCAAGATTTGAATTAATTCATGCAGAATCTGATAATGAAGACAATGATGAAGAAATCGAGGAAGATTATGAAGAAGAAGTTATTGAAGTTGATGAATCTGATTTAAACCCTTCTGAAGTTGCTATGTTTGAAATGTTCTTCAAAGCTAAACAAGGTAATAATGTACCATTTGAACCAATTAATCTAGCTGATAAAGTTATGGAAAAAATGGAAGAAGCAAGAAGAAATGCAGAGTTTGAAGATGAAGAAGGTGAAGAGGAAGATGACGAAGAAGAAGGAAAACCAGGAAATGGTGTTTATTTACCACCAAGAGTGATTGAAGCATATCAAAAAGTTGGTGAATCATTAAGAGCATGGAAGCATGGTAAATTACCTAAATTATTTAAAGTTTTACCAAGTATTAAAAATTGGGAAGATTTACTATATGTTACAGCACCAGAAATGTGGACACCTAATGCAGTGTATGAAGGAACACGACTATTCATATCTAATTTAACAGCTGCAAAAGCAGAAAAGTTTGTTAGATTAGTTTTATATCCAAGATTTCGTCAAGATATTGAAATAAATGAAGATCATAAATTAAATTATCATCTTTATCAAGCCATCAAAAAATCATTATATAAACCTGCAGCATTTTTCAAAGGATTTTTATTCTTATTAGTTGAAGATCAATGTACAGTTCATGAAGCAATGATTGCAGCATCAGTTTTGAAGAAAACTTCTATACCAGTACAACATGCAGCAGTTGCATTATCATGGTTATTAGAACAAGAATTCTCACCAGCTGCAACTGTTTTTATTAGAGTTTTAATTGAAAAAAAATATGCATTACCATATCAAACAATTGATGATTTAGTTTTCTATTTTATGAAATTTAGAGTTGTCACAGATAAAAAATTTGAAATTAATAATGAAGATGATGGAGATTTCGATATTGATATTGATATTACACAACAGAGGAAATTACAACAAGCACCTCCATTACCTTTAGTATGGCATAAAGCATTTTTAGGATTTGCTCAAAGATATAAAAATGATATAACTGATGATCAACGTGATTTCCTTATGGAAGTTGTTAGACAACGTGGACATCGTGACATTGGACCTGAAATTAGAAGAGAATTATTAGCAGGTAAGGCTAAGGAACTTCCACAAGCTAAGGCCAATAAAGTTGACGAAGATGATATTATGTCATACTTCTAATTTAATATAATATAATACAAACATTCTATAAAGTTTTATCTTTTTGTAATTTTAACGAATAAAGTGGAATAAATTAATTTATTACCATTATTATCATTTAATTTTAAGTATCTATAACCATGATTCAAATCATCAATTTTACCACACCAGTTGGCAACTGTTATAGTTGAATTACTAGCTTTAACGATATTATTTACTTTATCAATAACTGTACTATTTTCCTTTAAACATTTAACAGTAATTTTAATAAATGATAAATCATGTTCGTTTGTCTTATAATTGAGTCTACATGCAACATTCCATCTTGGTGAAAATGCATTAAGTGGATTCTCTGCTAATCTTGATTTGAATTTAGCATTCCAATTAGGTGATGTTGATAAATTATCAGTATATTTCATTTTAATACTACCAGTTGAAGTAACTATGGTTTTTTCAATTTCATCTTCAATATCAACTTCATCACACGTTTCATCAACAGTTTCATGAGTTGTCTTATTACTGAAATGTACTATTTCTCCATTAACTGGTAAAACATTAAAAATTTCAATTTCAACCCATGGAGTATATGAATCATTATTTGATACATCTTTAGGTTTAGGTAATTGTTGACCAGATATAATACTAATGTCAAAATATTTATTAATTGTATACTCTAATTTATTTAAATTTTCAATCTTGATCAATTCTTTACTCAAGCTGCTATTTTCTGAAATAAATAGTGATTCAGGTTTCAATCTATAACCATTAAAATTTTGAAAGAAAGCTTCATTTAGCTGTTGTCCAATATCCCAAATTTGCCAATTTGTAGCTACCATTTGACAACCTAATTGCCAGAAAGTTATTGGATTAAAATTATCAGACTTATAGTGCACTACAGATGGATAAATTCTCATCATACCTCTCTTATTATGTTTTATGATCGAATTTTTCTTTATTTTATCACGTAGCAGATTTGATAATGATCTATCACTGAATGAGAAAACATGATTGTAAGTTTTAGATTCAGGTAAGGAAAAATTTCTAAATTTAATACCAGTTAAGTATGGACAGGATGCAGATAATTCAGGTATAATTAAATAATTTGAACTTGAAACAAATTTTTTTGTTGTTTTAAATACTGACTATTATCATCAGACTGCGTTGAGAATGAAGAATGGGATGTCGATGTTTGTTCAAGTATAATTGTTTCCTTTGACTTTTTCACTTTCAGTAAAATTTTGTGTTTTAATTCATTAGGTGATGGTAATGTTGAAACATCATTAATTGGAGTCGTTATTAGTTTATCACTGAAAATTGATTTCATTATATTCAAACATTTTTGTTGATTTTCTGGTGAACATTTAATTTCCAATGATATAATTAAGGGAAATGGAGTTATAATAAAAGCATATTTATGTATTATATCAATAACTAACTCAAAATCAATTGATGTAGTAAATGTATGACCATGGGTTACAATTGGACCTGATTCACTATCCCATATATCAATTTCAACACATCTACAACCACGTTGTAATGCATTAATATACCCTTCAATTGATGAATTACCATGAAATTGCTTTCCTAGTAAATAAGTATTATGAGATGAAGATATAAAATAATCAGTCAATGGACGTGAGTAATAATCAGATGATTCACACAATGGAATGTGTAATGTTGGTGGTGATAAATTACTATGAAGGAAATTATTCAAATTATTTTGTGTCATATAAGAGTTATTTGTTGCAAATTTATTGAAAATTGAAATTGGATCAATTGAATCTTCATGTTGAACGTTTTTCAAAAATGATGTAAATTGTTCAATATTCATTTGACCATTAATTATATTATCTAAATCAGGTCGATTTTTCAATTTTAATACGAATTTTTGAAACTGTGGGAATGTCAAATAACCTGAATTATTGACATCACATTCTTCAAATAAACTATGGAGATAAGTATTATTGATAAATATTTGTACATCATTAGTCAATTGTAAAATATCATTGAATGATAAACGATCTCTATTCTTATAAAGAGAATGATTAAGTAAAGATCTTTCATTTTTCAATAAGTTATTAAGTGTGTTGTAAACTAAATTAAAGTTCGACTTTGTTATAGTTATAATATGTAAAATTTTCAAATCTGTATGTAATGAAGGAGATTTTGAAGGTTTTGTATAAATTATTGAAATCCATAAATTTTGATATTGATTAGATATATTAAATTGTTCTCTATAATTTTTAGCATCATCACCAATACGTATACTTTGAATTCTATCAATTGAAAGAGAAGAGGAAGTCCATGATAATGTATTATTTGAAATTGTAAACCGTCGACGAGTTTGCTTTCTACGAGTTATTCTTATCATATCAATTCCTGGAGATATGAGTATCTCTGGAATAGTTGAGTTAACATCACTCTTTCCCGCCAGATTACCATTGATGTTATCATCAATTGTTCAAGTTATCCATGATCACTGAAAGGAGAGAACGTGTCATCATTAAATTAAAAATTAATTTCAATAAAATTTGAGCCATGTTAATCTAATGAAATTTATCTAACGTATTAATATGCGGCTAGTGTAGGAATAGTTGTTGTGTTATAAGTTATATATCGAGGTTATAGATGTTATGTATACGGATTATAAATGATTAATTGGATTGTAGACGGAGTCTCTTTGGTGACCAATCTGTTAAGGCTTTACTACGTCCATAATAATGTCTTTCATAACCTTTCTTTTCATTATTATCATCGTAAAAATCAATTTGAGCAGAATCATAACCTGTAAATGAAATTTTTGGTAAAACAGCTAAATCATAGACCTGTACAGGATTAGCAAGCATTGTAAATATTTTATAAGAGAATTTTTGATCTGGATCAACATTTGGACCAAATATTTCTCTATTAAGTTGAATTGATGATTGGTCAAGATTTGAATTTTTCAATGATGTAAAGAAAACAAATTGATGTAATGTATTCATATATTCGAAAGCTGAATCTGTTAAGATTGATGAGCCAGTAAATTGTATACGTGGAGCACCTGATGCATCAACATCTGAGAATTCTTTTTCCCAATCTATTGATTTAATTAAATCATTTTGTGAATATATGATAAAAGTAATACGTGCAATAATTCTAGCTATTAATGGATGATAAGCCTTTGCTCTGAAAATACTTGGAGTAAAAGATAATCTTCTAGAATAGTGATCAGCCCAATCAGGAGAATTCAGATCAGCATCTATACCAAGCCAAACTTTAGTTGGTAAAGTTGATAATTTATACCAATGTTTAATTGGTTTAACATCAGTTGTATCGATATCAGCATATACACCACCATGAAGGAAGACAAGTAAAAATTTTAAAAATTCATATTTAAGTCTATCATGAGGAAGCATTCTTAAAGCATCGACAACTTCAGGAACAAGTGGTCTCATTAAATCAGCTACAATATCTTCAGCATCCTTTAATGATAAAAGAATATGTTCATGATCAGGATTAGCAGATGCCCATCTATCAATTAATTCTTTACAGGCATTTGGGAATTCTTCTTCCTTAGCATCATCACCTTCTTTTGAAATTGAATCAACATTTGAAGTTTTCCAAAGTTGTAAAATATTATTTTCAACTGGATCATTTGGATTATAAGGGAAATGATATAACATTCTATCGAGAATTGAAGTCATTTGGAAAGAATTTCTTGAAGGTGGAGAAGTTAACACTTTACCATTATGATCATAAATTGTTAATGGAATTTCTTGAATTTTATTGTCAGTTTTAGATGATTGTCTCAAAGCAGCTGCAGTATCGAAAGCATGTTGAATATCAGGAGAGTGAACAGATGGGTGTAAGATATTGACAGAAATGATATTCAAGAGAGTGAACACGACTATAGTCGATACCAATACATAACGAAGAGTCATTACTGTCCTGTAACTTACTTAAAAAGAGATACAATCAATAAAGCTATTAATATACTACACAACCATCATAACATAACAGAACTGAAAAAAATTGGAATTTTCCACTTTGATCGCGTTTCTCTTTCTCTTTCTCTTTCTGTGGATGGATTGCTCAGTCAATTTGCTGTTGTTATTACCATGAATTACTTCTTTGTTCTTTTGGGATTATACCGACACAGACAATGGTTGAGATAGGTCCTGTGCGTAGGAGAAGATCCATTCTATCTGGATGTGTTGCTATAGCCGTTATTGCTACTCTTTTCTTTATAGGATCTCACGTTTTCACTAAATCAAATTTTATTGATATTTCTCAATTTAGTGCCGTTGATAGTTATAATATCAATGATGATTCAAATGCCGTTGAAGCTGCAAAGAAAGCTGATAGTTTAATTCCTCAAATTAATCATATGCTTAATGATCCTGCTCCTCTTCGTGATTTATACCTATCTAATAAACATCAAGGTTATGTTAATTATGGTTCAACAGGTAATATGCCAGATGATGGTATAAATTATTTGAAAAATTCAAATAAGGATGATAATAAGAATTATAAAAATAATGATAATCATAATAAGAATATTAATAATCAAAATGATGATAGTAAAGTTGATAGTGCAGAATCAGATGCAAATGATAGATCAATACCATTATCTGATGTTTATATCCCTGATGAGGAAGCTTTCTCTAAAATTAAAACTGAAGAATTTATTAAAGGTGATATAACATTCCAAAATTTCTTCTCTCATATACTTAAATTGATTTCTCATAATCATTTATCATTCCCACTTAAACGTAGAATGCAATTAGAGAATGGTAAACCAGTTATTGATAATGTCCTATTCTATGAATATCCTGAAGATAGATTAAGTGAACAAGATTTATATCAATTTTTCGATTTCCCACAAAATTTTATTGATGATTTAAAAATTAAACATGAAAATGTTGTTCGTGGTATACCTGATATCGTACCTCATTTTTATAAAGGTGATGGTTATGTCGTTGTTGGTGGTGGTATATATTCTTGGTATGCTCTTTTAGGTATAGAAACTTTACGTAAAGTTGGTTCAACTTTACCAGTCGAAGTTTTCTTACCTGATAAAAATGATTATGAATATGAATTTTGTGATAAAATTCTACCAAAATTAAATGCAAGATGTATTGAAATGTCAACTATTTTCAATGCAGATAGTTTAAAAGGTTTTGATGTTCAAGGTTATCAATATAAAGCATTTGCCTTATTAGCTTCATCATTTGAAAATGCTTTCCTTTTAGATAGTGATAGTTATCCAGTTCAAAATCCTGATGTTTTATTTGAATCTGAATTGTATGATGAATATAAAATGATTACTTGGCCTGATTTTTGGAGAAGAACAACTTCACCAATTTTTTATGAAATTAGGAAAACTGAAATTGGTATGGTTCCAGTTAGACATTTAAATGATTTCTTTATCTCACCTGAATATTTATCTTATAAGCAAGGTGATGATATTTCAACTGATGTAACTTATCATGATAGAGCAGGTACAATTCCAGATTTTACAACTGAATCAGGTGAGATGTTAATTAATAAAAGATTACATTTCAAAACACTTATTTTAGCACTGTATTATAATCATGATGGTCCTTATGGTTATTATCCACTTTTATCACAAGGTGGTGCAGGTGAAGGTGATAAAGAAACTTTTGTTGCATCTGCTAATTATTATGGCTATAAATATTATCAAGTTACTAAAAAACCTGAAAGATTTTATGGTTGGTTTAATGAAGTTCAAAATTATGAACATTCAACAATTGTTCAATATAATCCATTAAGTGATTATGAATTGTTACAAAAAACAAAGGAACAAATGAGAAAAGATATTGAAACTGAAAAGGAAAATTATGTTTATGATTATAATAAATATTTTTCCCACGTTTTCACATCTGCAACTGTTGATCCAATGTTTTACCATGTTCATGATCCAAAGATGGATCCATTTAAGATTATGGATAAAAAATGGACAGAAAATCTTGATGGTAAAAAAATTCGTAATATGGGTGAAGATTTCCCAAGAGTTAATTTTGATCTTGAACTATTTGTTTGGGGTACAATCAATCATTATATTTGTGAACTGAGATTAGAATTCAGTGCATTTGATGGTAAAAACTGGGGAATGTTATGTAAAGATTTCATGCCAGAACAACTGAAATACTTACGTGAAAGTTCAAAGAAAATTTATGACGCGTACGATGCAAATAACGTTGTTGAACAAATTCAAGGTGGTCGTATCTGGAAATAAGTGTACACTTCTTCTTCTTCTTCTTGGTATATTATATTCTATATTCTTTATATCTACATAAGTATATCTTTGTAATGGAAAAAAAATATTTATATTTAAAAGACTATGCAAAAGAATTAAAGGCTAATTTGAAAATTCATAAAGGTGAAACTATTATAAAAGGTAGTGAAATCGAATCACAATTTAAAACCTATTCAAAATTACAACGATTGTTTAAACATGTTGATAAAAGAGATGTTAAAGAATATGAGAAACATATTGATAGTTTCTATAAGAAAATAGAGGATAAGAGGAAATTAGAGGTGAAAGATCATATAGAGAAAGTTATAGTGGAGGAAAAAAAGGTTGATGAAGTTATACTGAGTAGTGATCATCAAGAGGAAGAACCAAAAAACGAAGAAAAAGAAGAAGAAGAAGACGAGGAAGAAGAAGTAGACATAACGGAAGTTGGACCGACACCACAATTAAATGGACGAGTGCTTTCTCTATTTGATATTGTTACATCTCCTGATAAAACTCCAAAAAGACATTTTGGTAATTCTTCACGTAAATTGTCATTCAGTGAAAGTGAAGCTAATGATAGTAATGAAGTTAATGAAATAACTATTCTCAATAAAATTAATGAAACTCCAAGATACTTACGTACTCAAGCAGATAGATTAAGAGGAGTCGGAGTTGTAATGGATAATCGAATAATTGATGAAACCATAGTTGATTCAAAATTTGAGGAACCAAGTCCTATATTGAAAAGACATGGACGAAGTATTTTTGATATAAGAAAGGATCTGGTTGGATTGAAGAGAAATTTGACTGATTTAATGGAAGAAGCACAGGAAGAGGAAGAAATGAAGATAGAGAATGGAGATGAAGTGAAGAAGCAAGGGGAAGTGGAAGGAAGTGAAGATGATGTGGGAGGAATAGAAAAGAATGACGGTGATGTAGGAGAAGTATATGATCCACATGCTAAATTACGTGCTAAGATTAAAACTAATAAAAGACAAACAAGAAGAGCTAAATTGAAAACTGATAATATCAATGATAATGATGAATTGGATAGTATGGACATCCATGCATTAGCCTTTGGTTATATCAAAAGTACTGAAAAGAATGAAAATATGAAACGAATAAATGATGATGATGATGACGATGAAGAAGAAGGAGATTCTGATGAATATGAGAGAAGGGATATTGAAGAATTAAAGATTGAATTGGGTAATGCAACATCTAAGGGTAAACATCCACTTTCAAATAATTTTGTTAGATTAAAGATAAATAAACGTGGTAGGTTTAAACGTAGACACTAACTTTTTATAAAGAAATATTATTATACAATACACATTAATTCTAAGCATTAATTAATTCTAACATACCTATTATACGTTCAGCATCTTGAGCTTTCTTGATTTCGATATCAATTTTTTTCTGTAAATTTAAAATTAATTCACCAAGTACAGGTTTTCTTGAAATTAATTCATCATACATTTCAAGGATACTAATAATATAATCATTTATAATACTAACATTTCTAACATCTTTAATTGATTTAACACACCAAGTTAATAAAGGTTCTAATGAAGTTTCATCACGATTTGATAATGCATTATGAATTTTACCTTTCTTTTTCAATTCTTCTAAACATGTAACTGTGAATTCTTTCTCTAATCCATCCTCTAATGCACTATTAAGTGCATCAGACCAACGAAATGCATTTAAATTTTTTTCAAATGGTTGTAATTTTTTATATTTAACCTTTTCATCAATAACATAATGTTCACCTTCACCTTTAAAATCAGAACCTTTAGTATTTCTATCGAATGCATGAGATTTATTACTATTTTTCTTACTATTGGTATTATTAATTGCATTTATATCAATTTTATCATCATTTAAAGAATTTTTCTTTGTTCTAATTGTTAATAAACCAGAATTTAAACCAACAACTAAATGTTTGAAATCAGGAGATACACCACAACTTAAAACACCTGAACCAAATTTCCAACCAAATTTAACATCCCAATTAGTTGTGCTTGTATCGAAAACTTTAACATGACCATCAATTGAACCAACTAATATACCTCTTTCACCTGCACTACTTAAACAAGTAACAGTTTTATTAAAACTATGTAAAGATCTTGACATTTTACCAGCAATTAAATCCCATTGTTTAATAACACCTTCACCAGCGGATACAATACTAGTTGAATTAATTGAAAGTAAATCTTCAACAGGTGAAGATTGATTAAATTTAATAATTGGATCATTATTACCAATTCTAGTATCAAATATACGTATAAAATTATCATAACAACCAGTTGCAATTAAATTTGGAGAATTTTCTAAAAATGTACCTGATCTAATATAATCATCATGATTATTAAATGAAATTATTGGTTTTTGAGATTGTGAAATATCATAAATTCTAGCAACTCTATCATCCGAACAAGTTAATAAGTTAGTATTAATAGTTGGATGAAATTTAGTTATATGAGTTGGATGAGATGATGGAGTAATTGTAACTAATAAAGTTCTTGGATGATGTGCATCGAAAATTTGTACAAGACCAGAAGCATCACCTGCAACTAATAATTTACCATCATGTCTAAATTCACCACAATAAACTGTATCTTTAAATCTAGTGAAATTCTTAACAACTTTCCTCGTCTTTGAGGAAAATACTTGAACTCTAGTTGAAGAAGTAATTGCAAAATCATGTGGTGAATTTGGATCAAAATTTATATGTGTAATTGCATTATGTTCCTTAACTAGTTGAGAATTGGTGAAACCTTTCCAAAAACGTTGTTCAGGAGATATCTGTGCAGTGACTGTTGGTGTCCTTACCACCTGTACTCTCTCTCTATTAGCAGACATTGTATATGTGGAGTACTTTACTATGTAATCTTTATCTTTCTTTTATAACTGTTAAGTAAATAAAATTTTTTAAAGATTTACATAGAGGAAGTGAAAAATTTAAAAAAATATTTTTTGCTCGGAAATTTCGGGGGTTTCTGTGGAAATTCATGAAAGTGGCGATGGTATGGGAAAATTCCGAGTATATGTCTGTCTATGTGTGTACCTGCTTCTTCTTGGAGTGGTAGGCACAGGACAATGATGTTGAGAATAGGTAGACACAGGAGGGCATTTAATTTGATAAATGGATTCAATATTGGATTCAATAATGGACGTTATTATTCTTTGAGTAAGGATGATATTAAGAATCAACCATCTCTGAACCATTTCCAAAAAGAGATTGAACAAGCTGAGCCAAAGGATGTCAAGGATGTCAAGGATGTTAACGAGGTTAATGAAGTTAAAGACATTAAAGACATTGCAAAGCCACCAACCTTTTTTCAATCACCAACCCCTCCAACTCCTTTCAAACCAGTTAATACAACTCCACCAATTGTGCCACCAGTTTTACCTGTGAAACAATCAAAATTTATGTATATTTTTTATGCATTAGCATTTTTATCAACTGCTTATATTGGTGTTGACATATTGAATGCTTTAATACCTTCAAATACTGATTATATAAGTGAAGAAACTTTAGAATTATTAGGTAAAGCAATTGAAAATGAATCAAAAAACGATATTAATAAATCAATCGAATTTTATCTAAAAGCTTTAAAACAATTAGATGATGAAGAAGTTGAGCATATAACTCCATGTTATACATCAATTTGTATTAGAATTGCACAATTATTTGAATATGAGAAAAAATTCGATAAAGCTTTAAATATCTATAAAGAATTAAGTGAATGTTATCTTAATGCAATTGTTAATAGAGATGAATTTTCAACGTTAAATAAAAATGAAGCATTTGATTTTGCAATTTTAAGAAGTTTAACAATTTCAATTAAATATGCAAATTTATTACCTGAAGAAGATGTGGAAATTGCAAAGGAAAATTTATTATTCAATATTGTTGAAGCTCAAAAAAGAATTGTTGAACATTATCCACCATTTTTATCAATTTTAAATGATATTAATAACAGAAATATTTTATCATTAATTACATCAGATATAGAACAATCAATTAGTCATTTATCAAATGAGGAACAAGAGAAAATTTTAAAAGAACAAACTGAAAATCCAATTGTTTTACCTTTATATACAACTGAACAAACACCTGAAAATAAATTACTTGGATTAGATGTTAAAGCATGGCCAGTTTTCACTAGAGTTTTAATAAATGCAAAGGATATGTATGCTAATTTATGTATTGAATCAAATGATTTAAGTAATGCAATTTCAAGTTTAACAAGTAATTCAGTTATAATTCAAAGATGTTTTGATCATCCATCAAGATTAACTTTAACATTAAGTAAATTAGGTGTTGTTTTACAAATGAATTATGAAAATATAAGTAATAATTTCCCAAAGGGTGAAGATATTGATATATTATTAAATAATGAACATATGAAATCTGATATTTCATCAAGTGAATTAAAGAAAGTTGTACTTGCATCAACAACAACTGAATCAAAGAGAATTTTCCTTAAAGTTTTATCACTATGTGATACAATGAAAAAGCAAGAACAAGTAATGAGAGGTAATAATCAATTAGGTAATTTAGGTGAATGGGAAGCAATGTTTAAACCTGCGTTAGATAAATCAGAAATGGTTTCAACTGCTTCATTAGGTATGATTAGTTATCAAGAGGGTAAATTAAATGATGCATTGAATTATTTTAAAAGGGCTAAAATTTTAGCAAATAAATTAAAGGATAATGATTATGTTGATGATATTAATGGATGGATTGAAATAATTCAAAATTAATGTTTATCATAACACACGATCAAATAAAAACTTGTTTATAATGACGATTAATAATATACTAGTAGTATTATATATAATATAAAGCAATAGAAAAGAAATTGTAGTAAATGAATACGAATATGAATATAAATATGAAATATTTAACTAATTCCAGTTATCAGTTAAAGCACTATCCTCCGGATCATAACTAAATAATTCAGAGAAATACAGCAATAAAACTGCAAATATATTAATCCAATTCCAAAATTGCCATGTATGAATTGGCATTATTGATGATGATGAATTATTATTTGTTTCATTTGAGAATAATTCAACAAATTTATTATGTAACCAAAGATAAAGATGAGTTTCCTTATCAATTTCATAATTATACTGAATCATTAAATTTGTATAAACTGCAATTATAATACACGGTGAATAAAGATAAATTAATCTACTTGAAGGAGATTGTTGAGGTTTTTCATTAATATTATTTTTATTAATTGATGATAAAATTGGTATAATTTTAGTTGCTGCAAAGAATACTAAAATTCTAAATGCCAATTGAGTTAAAATTGAGAATGTTAAATTATTAATACTAATTTTAAAGAAATCCCATAATGGATCAAATGAATTTGGGAAATGTTCGAAAAGGAAATTAATTAAATCTTCACTTATTTGATTAAATTTATTGAAAAATAAAACAATTTTACTATTCTTATTTGAAATTAATTTATCAATCCAACTATCCTTTAAATTTTGAAAAAAATAATTAATTTTGTAGTATTCTAAATAATGATTTAATTTAATAATTATTATATTTTCATTATTCAAGTTTAATCCCTTTGCTTGATTATCAATTTTTTTAAATTCATTGAAAACAAATTTAAACAGTGAACTTATATTATCATTTGATAATTCAGGAAACAATTCATAACAACATTTGATAATATATGCAACCATTAATGAACTTTCTAAAGTTGTTGCTCTATTAAAATAAATTGCATAAAATGTAATTAAAATTGTTAAAGTGAAAACCGAACCTAATAATGAAGCACTAACCAAACCAACATTTTCTAAATCAATCAACGGTGATACATAAATTTTACCAACAAAATAGAAACTTGTTGACAAAATACATGAACTTAAAATAAGATTTAAAATTGACCAAGTATCTGATTTATTTTTAACAAAATATTGAAATAATTGACCAATTGCTTGAATTGATAGCAATGAACAAAAACCTTCCAGTATTGTAAATAATGGAGTTGAATTTATTAAGAAAATCTTCCAAAATTGTATAATATAAGTCCACCAAATATTTTTCAAAAATGAATCATTAATAACAATTTTTTCATCACCATTATTGAAAACTGTTAAAAAAAATGATAATAAAGTTGGTAATAATAAATGTTGCAAATAATATAGAAAACTTGAAATAAATCTATTGTATTTTAACATTCTGAAAGTTGCTAATCCGAAATATAATATTAAAATTGTTAATGAATAACTTAATCCACAATTCAATCCTCCAACTTCAAAACTAAGTGGAATTGTTAAAATGATATATATCAAATAGACAGTAGCAAACAGCACACGCACACATCGTATGAAAGTATCGTCCGTTGAATGTATCTGATACGTTCTCTTCATCTTTGTCTATCAGATATCAGATATCAGATAAGATAAGATAAGATAAATCCTATGATATAAATCAATCTACTTAATAACAACGGTCACCATTTCCTCATAGAAAAAAAATTTTTTTTTTCAGTGTTGTTTCATGCATGTTAAAAAATATTTGTTAGTAAATACAGGTGTTTTTTAGCTTATTTAATAGACAAACATAGGGAAGATGACTCAGAAACCAGTAAAGAGGAAGTTTGGAAGAGAGGAGAAGAGAGTGGTTACCAGAACTTCTAGAAGAAGAGATAGATTTGAAGACAATAATGAAGAAATAGATCAAAGTGATGTAAGTGAAGATGGCGATGAGGAGGAAGAAGGAGATGAAGATGAAGAGGAAGTTAAACGTACAATTGCAATTAAGAGAAATAAAAAAGGTGACAATAAGATGGCTTATTCTGCTTTAGTTACATTGTTGAAATCTGAACATGCATTAGATGAATTTAGGGAAGACGAAGAGGAAGAAGACTTGGAAAAGAAACAAGAAATAAATGAATCAGACAATGATGAGGAGGATGAAGAGGATGAAGAAAATGAAGAAAATGAAGATGAGGAAGATGAAGAGGAAGAGGAAAATGAAAAATCTGAAGATGAATTAGAAGAAGATGAATTACTGAACAAATATGATGCATTCAATCTTCATTTCAACGATGAAGAAAAAATTGAAAAAATTATAAATAAATTTGATTCATTACCAGCATCAGAGAGAAGACTTAAACTTGTCAACAAAGAGGAAATTATTGAAGGAGAAGATGAAGACGAAGAAGATGAAGAAAAGTTTATTAAGTATAAATATGGATATCCACAATTAGATATTGATTATAGTGAAAAATCAGGTAATGGGATTGAAAGAAAATTAAAATATCATAATGTTAAGAAAAGAGTTCAAGAAAGATTCACATCAATTGGAGACATTAAGAAAATTGATACTTCATTAATTGAATCAATGTTAACCTATGAAAGTTTTAATTTCCAATATAGTAATAATGAAAGAATTAAGGAAAAATATCAAGATTATTATTTATTACATATAATGAATCATTTATTGAAAACTAGAGATACTATTTTAAATAATAATGCTAAAAAGGCATTATATGAGAAAAAATTAAAGGAAGGTACAGCAGGTGATGAAGAGGAACCAGAATTTAGAGATCAAGGGTATACTAGACCAAAAGTTTTAATTTTATTACCAAGTAAAAATTTTGCATATAAAGTTGTTAATAAGATGATTAAGAATTTCCAAATGGAAAATGTTGAAAATAAGAAGAAATTTAAGACTCAATTTTATGAAGAATCTAAAATTAAAGATCGTGTGTATAATATCAAACCAAAAGATTTTGAAGAATATTTTGATGGTAATACTGATGATATGTTTGTTTTAGGTGCAAAATATACACGTAAAACATTAAAATTATATTCACCATTAGAACAGAGTGATATTATATTTGCATCACCAATTGGATTATTAAGATTATATGATAAAATCAATAGTAAAGATGAAGAAAATGATTCCAAGAAGAAAGATAGAAGAGATAAAGAGAAGAAGAAGGAACATGAATTAAAGAATAATTTTTTAAGTTCAATTGAAATTTGTATTATTGATAAAGCTGAAGGTATTATGTTTCAAAATTGGGATAATATAAATGAAATTATGAGGAAACATTTAAATCAAATACCGAAAAATTTCATGAATATTGATTTTTCAAGAATTAGAATGTGGGCTATTAATGGACAAAATGAATATTTAACACAAATCATGTGTTTTAATAAATTTACCACACCTGAAATGATGAGTATTGTCAAAAGATCATTAAATTTAATCAATGGATCAACATCATATTTATCAATTGATAATAAAAGTGTAATTGATAAAAGTAATTATAAATTATTTCAAATGGGGGTTATTAATAAATTTGAGAGATTAAAGCAAATGTTTTTAAGATTCGATATTGATATGAAAAGTTATGTTCAAGAACCTGAGAAGAGACTTGAATTTTTCAAGAATTCAATTTTACCACAAATTTTAAATAAGACAAGTTATAAATATGGTACATTAATTTATATACCAAGTTATTTTGATTATTTAAGGGTTAAGAATTTTTTACAAAATGATACAAGTGTTTCATTTGTTGCAATTGATGAATATTCAAGTAATAGTAAAATTACTAGAAATAGAGCATTATTTAAGAATCGATCGAATTTAGCACCAATTATGTTATATACTGAGAGATTACATTTTTATAAAAGGTTAGATATTAAAGGTGTACGAAATGTTATATTTTATCAATTACCATCAGATGGAGATTTTTATGAACAAGTTTTAGGATTTATTGGTAATGAAAAATTAAGAGTTACAAGAGATAAAATGAAGATTAAAGTTAAGAATGATGATAGTGATGAAGAAGAAGAAGATGATAAAGAGGAAGATGTTGATTTAAATTTATGTATGGTTAGAAGTATTTATTCTAAACTTGATGCCATGAGATATGCACCAATTGTTGGATCTAATAATGTTGGTGCATTAACAGGTGAGAGTGAAATAACTGAATTTTCATAATCATAGGTAAGTAATTTAATATTTATAGATCTGATATATAGTATACAATTTAGAATTAGAATTAGAATTTAAATATTTATATTCACTTATCTATCCAATAAGTTGCTTTGTAGCCATAAATATACAACAAAGAGCAATATATGGAGACATACGTTCACCAATACGAGCACATTTCCAGAAAAGACCTAAAAGACCAGTTTTATGTTTGTCTAAACCTGAAGGCCATATTGAATGAATATGAGTACATGTACAAATTAGTAAAACAATCACCTGTAAAAGAGAGGTAAAATTGAATAATGCAGACTGTTATTATTGTTAGTATTATGATATATGAGAGTATTCTATTGTATTACTATACATACCATTATAGGTGTTTGTTGTAGAAAGAAGTGTTAGTTGGTAGAGAAGGTGTCAAAGTATATTAAAGAACGCGATTTTATTGCAACATGAATATTTTGAGATTTTACCAACTGCATGACTTTATTTTATTAATAAGAGTAATGGAAATATTTGAATTTGAGGAGGGTGATAGTGGTATACCCGATATTGAAACAGATGAAGCGATTTATGATAAATATGTACCAACAGATACGGAGACAGTTGAAGCATATCTTAAAAGTTTAGATGAAGAAATTGATAATGAAGGTGAACCAAATTTAAAGAATGGTCATATAATTACATGTGTTAATGATAATAGTAAAATTAGTTTTTTACGTAGTATTAATGGGATTTTCATACCACCAGAGAATTTTGCAAGAGTTTGTAAAGGTATTTATAGATCATCATTCCCACGTATTGATAATTTCCCATTTTTAAAAAATTTACAATTAAAATCAATTTTATGTTTAATACCAGAGGAATATCCAATAGAGAATGAAAAATTTAATAAAATAAATAATATTAAAGTTTACCAAATTGGTTTAAGTGGTAATAAGGAACCATTTGTTAAAATTAAACCTGAATTAATTACAGATGCATTAAAAATATTATTAAATCCTGAAAATCAACCAATTTTAATTCATTGTAATAGAGGTAAACATAGAACTGGATGTGTTGTTGGATGTATACGTCGAATACAAAATTGGTCACAATCAATGATATTTGATGAATATAGAAGATATGCATATCCTAAAGAGAGGCCACTTGATCAACAATTTATTGAAATGTATGATATAAATGATATAAGGAATTATGCAATTGAAAATAATTTAAGTTTTAAATGGTAGGTAAAGTCCATTTTATATAAACGTTTTTTTAATTTATAAAATATTAAAATATTTACAACCATAAAGTCCAGCATTAGTTAATGCTAAACCTGTCATTGTCTTTGGGAAAATTTTCAGATTCCATAATGAATTTCTAAAAGTTGAAAGTACATAAAGTAAACTCCAAACAGTTATAACAGCAGAACCATTTTTTGGATCATTATCATAACACATAAAACCACCTAAACCAATAAATCCACTAAATACTGCAACTTGTAAATTTGAAGGATAAGCGGAAACTAATCTAGCATTTTTTTTCAGGAATGAACTATTTGGAGTATCTACTGATATTGGTATTTTTGGAGTTCTTAAAATTGGAGTTAAAAGAAGTGAAGAAGAGAATAACCAAGCAGGTAAAGGAGATTTCCCCCATTGATTTAAAATTGAAATTTCATTAATTGATTGTGAATTTGTTGGTGGTATAGGTTGTTGTGACATTGTATAGTGAAAGAGAGGAAAGAGAAAGAACTATATGAAGAAATAAAGAATCTCATGAAAGATATTATAACATAAACTACACGTCCCGAAAATAAAATTTAAATTTTAATATTTTAATACTAATATACTAATATACACACACATAAATATAAATATAATAATAATTATACTTTATAATTAGGATCTTTCACCTCTTAATCTTCTTGCTAATTGAATATCTTTCTTTTGAATAGTAACTCTCTTTGCATGAATTGCACATAAGTTAGTATCTTCAAATAATGAAACTAAATAAGCTTCAACAGATTCTTGTAAAGCACCAATAGCGGAAGATTGAAATCTTAAATCAGTTTTAAAATCTTGAGCAATTTCTCTAACTAATCTTTGGAAAGGTAATTTTCTGATTAATAATTCAGTAGATTTTTGGAATCTTCTAATTTCTCTTAAAGCAACAGTACCTGGCTTATATCTGTGAGGTTTCTTAACACCACCAGCAGTTGGAGCTGATTTTCTTGCAGCTTTAGAAGCTAATTGTTTTCTTGGAGCTTTACCACCAGTTGATTTTCTTGCAGTTTGTTTAGTTCTAGCCATTGTTGTTTGGATGATAGATAAAGAAAAAATTTAAAACTGATTACATGCCACAAAAGAATGTAGATCAATGTCTCTATTTATAAAAAAGAGCGAAATTGTCTTATTCTTATCAAATTATTTTATTTACACAGTGTATATGTGTATATGTGTAAAATTGATACCAGACCCTCAGTCTCATATTTACTATCTATTATAATAACTATTATACCGGTCTGAGATTTATTAGATTAATACGCGAAAATATTATACCGCTCATACTAAATATACACTATACACTATACACTATACACGGTATTACTATTACTATTACTATTACTATTATTATTACTATTGTAAAGGAGTGTTATGTATGGATATAGTATGTCTATATGATATTAGATATTATTGTATAAATATCACCATATCCCCCCAATTTATATCACTCATTTCCTCTCTCATTTATTTCTTTCTTCTTTTAGTATCAAACAACAAATACAAATTAATTAATAATGTCTGGTAGAGGAAAAGGTGGAAAAGGTTTAGGTAAAGGTGGTGCAAAGAGACACAGAAAGATTCTTAGAGATAATATTCAAGGTATTACAAAACCTGCAATTAGAAGATTAGCTAGAAGAGGTGGTGTTAAAAGAATTTCTGCACTTATTTATGAAGAAGTTAGAGCTGTCCTTAAAACTTTCCTTGAAAATGTTATTAGAGATGCAGTTACTTATACTGAACATGCAAAGAGAAAAACTGTTACTTCATTAGATGTCGTTTATGCATTAAAGAGACAAGGTAGAACTTTATATGGTTTTGGTGGTTAAACTTAATCTAATTTTTACTTTAGTTATTTTTTATCTTATTTAAGTCTCAGTTATTAGGTATTAATTACCTTTATAATGTGTATATTAGCAATAAATTTTTATTATATCGAAATTATTTTTGTCTTTTATGATTATTATGCTTAATTATAGTCATATGCTCATATAATTATATGCTTATATAGTCATATAGCCATATAGTCATACGCTTATATAGTCATACAATCAATCCCTCTTATCAATTTGCAATCAATACAATTTTTTTTTTATAAAATTTCTATTTACTAATTTAAAAAAATACTAAATTAAAATTTAAGCACCTAATTCATTAGTTAATCTCTTTGAAACTGCATCAATAAATTCACCAGTTGTAACATATGATGATCTATCAGTTTCACCTCTAGCTAATGCTAAATCTTTTGTCATAATACCATCAATTTTAACAGTTTCAATTGTTGCCTTTTCTAAAATTTCAGCAAATTTAACAACTTTAGGAGTTTCATCTAATTCACCTCTCTTAATTAAACCTCTTGACCATGCAAAAATTGATGCAATTGAATTTGTTGAAGTTTCTTTACCTTGTTGATGTTGTCTATAATGTCTTGTAACTGTACCATGAGCAGCTTCTGCTTCAAATGATTTACCATCAGCTGAAACTAAAACTGATGTCATTAAACCTAATGAACCAAAACCTTGTGCAACAATATCTGATTCAACATCACCATCATAATTTTTCATTGCAATAATATAACCACCCTTAGATTTAACCATTTGAGCAACCATATCATCAATTAATCTATGTTCATACCAAATATTTAATTCTTCAAATTTAGTTTTATAACTTTCATTATAAATTCTTTCAAATGTATCCTTAAATAAACCATCATATTGTTTTAAAATTGTATTTTTAGTTGACATATATAATGGTAATTTTCTTGAAACTGCTAATTCAAATGATGCTTTAGCAAAACCAATAATTGATTCTTCAGTATTATACATACCTAATGCACAACCTTTACCATCAAAATTATAAACAGGAACTTCAATAGGTTTTGAACCATCCTTTGGAGTGAAAACTAATTTTAATTCACCACCACATTCAGGTGTAACAATATTTTGACATTTATATTGATCACCGAAAGCATGTCTACCAATAACAATTGGTTTTTCCCAATGTTCAACAATTCTTGGAATATTTTCAATTATAATTGGTTCTCTGAAAACTGTACCACCTAAAATATTTCTAATTGTACCATTTGGAGATAACCACATTTTTTTAAGACCAAATTCTTCAACTCTTGCCTCATCAGGAGTAATTGTTGCACATTTAATTGCAACACCATATTTTTTAGTTGCTTCAGCTGAATCAATTGTAACTTGATCATTAGTTTCATCTCTATATTCAATACCTAAATCATAATATTTTAAATCAATATCTAAAAATGGTAAAATTAATTTATCTTTAATCATTTTCCAAATAATTCTAGTCATTTCATCACCATCCATTTCGACAACTGGTGTCTTAACATTAATTTTTTCAAATGCCATTTTTGTTAATTGATTTGTTTACTAAAAGAGAGAAAAGAAAGAAGAAAAGAAAAGAAGGAATTCTAAAAGAATGAAAAATAGATAAAATCAATAAAGGGATCATTGAATAAAATTGGAAAATATGGAGAACCCCCCAAGTTTTTATAAAAAGATGAAAAATGGGTAACTAAGATTATAATTTCAATCAAATGATTGGATTATAGGACAGATTCCGTTATCGGGATTTCAATAGATTCCCTATTAGCTAATAAGCGCTCTTTTCTCAATGTTTGTTATCATCGGACTATAGGGGTCCGATGATATAATCATGGTCACGTGTTATTGCGTAATATAGTCACGTGACATTTTAAAATAGTCTAAACAGACGCGACTATTACATAAATTACTTTTTTTGTAAAAATAATACTAGCGTAAACTTCGTGAAAAATAATTATCAGTTACTCGGATTTAAGATTACCCGATTAATCTTAGATACTGTATCACTATTAATCTTTTTTTCATTTTTCATTTTCCATTTTCCATTAATTAGGTTTTAGGTTTTAGGTTTTAAGTTTTATAACCATGAAATAATGAGCTCACAATTATATAATTGATAATAATTTACTTGATAATAATATACTTTTATTACGTAGTTTTATGATGACAATTTGAAATAATCGTGCAATTCATTTATTATATCTATAATCTACTAATAAATCTTCCGTTTGGAAATTAAAGTTGATAGTATAGTATAGAAAATTTACATAATTTATATTTATAATATACAATTAGGAATTATAAAAAACCGATAATTAAACGTAATTCACCATTCCTAATACACTCTCTCTAGAAGTACACTCTACATATAACATTTCTTGCTATTTATTAAATTTTTTACTCTTTGCCCTACCAGTTAACCTTCTCCATCGAAATTGACATCCATTAGTTGTCCTACCTGGGAAATAATTGGATATTTGAACCCAATTCATCTTTTCAATATCTTTTAATCTTAATAATAATCTATCTTCTTGTTTACTCCATGATTTTGAACCTCTTTTAGTATCCCAATTAATTTCATTTAATTGAACATTGGCTGTATTCTTAAAATTCATATTCATATCCATATTCTCATTATTATTATTGATATTACTATTAGTATTATTATTAGTATTATTATTATTATTATTATAATTGATATCCTTTTTAATCATTGGATTAACTAAATCAATTACCTCAATTGGTGCTCCCTCATACACTGGTGGATAATAAGTATTGTTCTTGTTAGTACCATTACTATTATTATTATTATTATTATTATTATTATTACTATTATTATTCCTATTAGTTGTAGTATAGTATTGTGGTATTGGTGGTAAATATTCACTATTTATTGGTGGATAATATATCATTGGATATGGTTGAACCATTGTACCATTGCTATTATTATTACCATTATTATTATCATTACTATTATTATTGTATTTGTATTATTGGTAGCATTTGCATAAGATGGAATATAGTATTGAGGTGATGGTATAAATTGAATATTAGGTGGTGGAGGTGGAGGTAATGGTAATGATGATTGTTGAAGATTTTGTTTTGATTGATAATTTATTGGTGACGAAGAATTCGATATTTGTGTTGTTGTTGCTGTTGGTAATTGTGGTAATGATAGTGATGATAATGGTGGTGGTGGTGGTAAATTTGGTGATTGTATTATTGGAGAATTTGATGCTATGTTATTTAAATTTAAATTATAATTATAATGATTTGGAACTGGTTGATAAATATCATTTTGTAATTTAATTGATGGTAATGGAATTGAATGTGATATCGGAATTGTTAATGGTACAATTTGTGGATGCATTGAATTTGGATAATTATTATTGATATTTGGTTGAATTATATTCATATTAGGATTAGTAGTATTAGGATTTAAATTAGGACTTGGTATCATATTTATATGTGGATTTATATGGGGATTCATATAGGGATTTATATGGGGGTTCATATTTAAATTCATAGTCATATTGTTATCTTGCTGTAAATTTGGGTCTTGTTTCATTGTAATTTTAATCAGTAAGATAAATGTCTATAATTAAATGACGTATTATTTAGTTTCTTATAAACGAAAATAAAATAATTTTAGGATAATTTTATTAAATTAATGGTATTAGTTATGTCAATTGCTTAATTACTACCTTAAACGAGATGTACTGAATAATTTAAAAATATAGGATAAAAAGAAAAAAACAAGATGAGTAAACAACAGTTAAGGTAATATTTTTATAATATAGATACCATATACTGTCTACTAACTTACAACATCTAGTGAATTCAGGGGAAATATTGGAAAAAACAGAAAGAAAGAAAGATTGAAAGATTGAAAGATTGAAAGATTGAAAATAGATAGAAAAAGGTTTTCCAAGATGGAGTGTTCAAACGGCATCGACTAATGGAGTTAAAGAAATTTAAAGATTTTAAAATATCAAACAATCACTCGGGTATTAAATTGTCACAAACTCAACTGAAACAATTAATAACAGTGGATGATCTTCAAAAAAATGAAACAAAACTTCAATTAATCAAATTTGAATTCATCCATTTAATGCATCAACTATTCATCTCTTAATTAAACAATAGGCAAAAATAAGTTAAATTTCACTAAATTGCAATAAATTGCATTAAATTTGCCGATTAGGATAAAGTATAAATTAAATAATTAAGATTTAACCGATCTCAAACCAGCCCACTGGTTTAATTGCATTAAATTTGATGATTAATTTTAAGGTACACTTGAAAAAATTAACGAAAACTCTATTATTAGCTTTTACTATAAATTGGTGAGTAGTAATGTTAAATCCATTAATTAATATTAATTATTATTAATTATTACTAATTATTACTAATTATATTAGCGTAGTATAGTTACTCTAAGTCTAGGTCATCTCTTTATGATAGTATTGATATTATTGTTTCATATTAATATCCTACATCAATATATTCTATCGTTTAAAATGACAAGTAAGACATAACATCATATCAGCAGAATACAGAAAAAGAAATTAACATTCTCGGGAATAACTCATCGATTTTAACTTTGCTATTTTAATATTTGCTTTGCTCTTTTGCTCTTTTGCTCTTTTGCTCTTTTCCTGTATTGCTCTGTATCGCTAAATTTCTTTATTGCTTGTATTAATATATCCCTGTATTGCTTTTATCAACTCTTGCTCTTTCGATAAGGTATATAAATGAATGCTTTCCTTATGGCCTTTCCCACATTGGTACAGTATGTAATATGTAATTTACAAATATCTAACTTACATTGTTTAGTAATACCACACGATATTATACATGTGTGTGTCAAAACATAAATCGTTATGACATTATCTTCGATATATGGGGTGTAGCTGTTACTAGTATATCAATCTCCAAAACGTACATTATTCTCTATTTAATTGATCTTACGTAATACCGTATCAAAACACAGCCAATCGGTTATATGAATGTGCATCAGGTGTTACTATAGTGACATCACTGTTAGCAGTGATTGTTTGATTATAAAGAAGAAATAATTTAACTCTACTTACATGATCTTTTATTCAACTTGACTTATAAAGAAGATCTGAGTGACAAAGTTCATAATTTTAGGAATCTTTGAATTATACTTTAAGTCCAACCCTAATTATAACTTTATAGTCGCTCGTATTAATTGGATATTCCAGACTCTAAACTTCTTAAAATTGCAAAGAGCAGATTTCTCTTTCAATATGTATAGGTAGTTCTATAGAACATAATTATCAGTAAATACATATTATAATTTGTCAATACATACTACCTATCTGTTTCTCTAATGAGCATAATCTACATAACAGCATGGATATATGGTTTGTCTAATTTCCAAAAAAAGACCGGTCATAGCACCTTGCTTTCAATAGTTCAGTATCAATGGTTTTCAGGGTCTATAATATGTGTCTCTTATTGACATAGTTAACGAAGCATTAAATATACTACAATAGAGCATTATATTAAAGTATTAGAAAATTTCTTTGTCGTTATTGAACGAAAGAGACTGTTAGATATGTTATGAAAGCATTCATTACTAGGGTATGTTAATGAGTACATAAAATAAAATAATAGCTATCATTATTGACTATAAAGGAAACTGGTTAATTAATGATATTATACATAGACTTATAAATTGAATAAATGGTGTGTATGAATTTAAAAGTGTCGAAGATATCTTTAAAGTGCTAATTACTATTCACTGAAATATGAGAAGATAGTCCATAAAATTGAAGATATTGAAAAGATCATTAAAGATGTGTTCATGATTTCAAGGAACCCCATTGGTAAACTGAATAGTATGAGTAAAATCTTATATGAAGATATAGATAACTTTTGTTTGATACTTGAAATGATGGGATTTTTACTTGTGCAAAATGAATCTGGTAAATATGAAATTCAGAGAGTTAAAGGTATAGAAGGAAGTAAAATGAAGATAACTGGAGCTGATGATGATAATGATAAAGAAAACATATAGTTGATAAATGTGATGTTAAATGAATTGAAAAGGAAATCAATAATGAGAAATGGTCTGTTGACAAGAAGACTACTCTTGAACATGTTACTAAAAATATAGGTGATTTAAAATATGTTTAACTTGATGATATTAGTGATAGTATCTAAATGTATTGCTTTGTGTTGATAACTGAAAGTGTTGCAGCAATTACAGGTGTTGGTAGAAGAGAATATTTGAAGAATTTTTCGATCCAGGATTAATTGATATGGTTGCAAAAGTGACAGCAAAGGAAACATTCCATATTCTAGTTAAAAATGCAAAAAACAAGCCAAAGTGTCAATGGGTGCTAAGCTTATTATTTAGGAACTTTATACCACGTTAAGTCAATAAATTTACATGATATAATAGAGTTCAATCTAGCACTAAATTTTCAAGAGATAATTACTTGTTGCTGTATGGCCTTATTCAATCTGCATTCTTCTCTTAAGCTTCAAAATATAGTGAAATTATCATCAACAAAATTGCTACGCACCTCTGTAAAGTGTCTAGGTTTCAAAATTCTTCTGTGAAAAACAATCAAAATGAAAGCTATATATATTACATGTTACATAAATTATTTAGTGTTTATGAATAGTTATTTAACATAATTTACTATTTTAGATCATAGGTATCAAATCAAATCAAACCAATTAATATACAATTATAGGAGTAGTAAATATCAATCTTTAAGATCCTAAATATCAATAAACTTACATTTAGCTATGCACTGCTACTAATTATAGTTAAACGATCAACAGAAAAAAATTTCTTTTTAAGAACCTACTAGAAAGCTTCGGTCTTTCTTTACATTAACTAATGACTAATTAACTATTAGGTAATAGTGGTTAAAAGTGGAAAAGAAGTGGAATGAGGGGAATAAGTGGAATAACCTTCCTCATTGGGCAAGTGAAGCGATCTGGAAATATGGGGCATTGTCCCAAATAGGAAGGTTTAGTGTCCTTTGACATGAAAATTATTTTTATTAGCAGATTTTTCAAGGGTTCTGTCTTAATTTAATTTATAGAAAGTGAAAAGTTTTTCACTTGACATTAAAGGTAAACATTGGTCAGGATATTTTATATTGGTATATATATATATTAACCATTTACTGTTCTTTCTGGTTATGATTCATATTCTTGTTATTACTTTCACTTTCCATTAAATAAGTAAAATATTACAATGGTTTCAACAACTTCAAATGTTTTAGCTACAATTGGTACAATTTGTTGGTGTGTTCAATTAATACCACAAATTATTTATAATTATAAAAGAAAAAATACTGAAGGATTTCCAGAATTAATGGCACTTTTATGGTGTCTTTGTGCACCATTTTTTGCAATTTTCGTTGTTATTGAAAATGCATCAATTCCAATTATGATTCAACCACATTTATTTGGATTTTTTTGTTGGATTTTATATATTCAAACAATGTATTATCCACCAGTTTTAAGATCTAAAAGAGAAATTATAATAAGAGCTGGATCATTTTTAATTTTTGAAATTATATTAGAAGTTTCATGTATTATACCATTAAGGAAACTTTATATTAATAATGGAATTAAATTTCCTGCATTAATTTTCGGTATAATTGCATCAATTTTTTTAGCAATTGGATTAATTCCACCATATTTTGAATTATGGAAAAGAAATGGTAGAGTTGTTGGTATTAATTTTTTATTTTTATTAGTTGATTTTTCTGGTGCAATTTTTTCATTAGCTTCATTAGCTGTTGATAATGATGATTTAGATATTATGGGATTAGTTTTATATTTAATTGTTGCAATTTTAGAGAGTGGTATTTTCATTTCACAATTCATTTGGTTACTTAGATTTAGATTGTTTAAAAGAGAAAAGAAAGTTGATGAAGAAAAGGATGGAGAGGACAATAAAGAAGAAAATGTTGAAGAAGATGTTGATATTAGTGAAACTGAATTAGAATCTTCAAAGAGTGAAATTCAACAAGAAAATTTCAATCTTACTACAGAAAAGGAGTTTACTTTTGATGATTTTTCACCATTAAGTACAAATTATTGAACAATAGTAGTATAGATCATCATTTACATGTAAATACTACTACAATATTGTGTCAATAAACTAATTTTATAGATTTTTATTCATTCTTTTGTGCTTTTTTTTTCTAGTTTATAACTAATTTAATCTAATTTAATCTAATGTAATTCAATTTTAATCTAAGTTTATCTTGTCATAGTTTTTTTTTAAAAAAAATAAATAATATACTATACTATAGAATATGAATAAAATGATAATAACTTTAAGTATTAAATTATTGTTTGTAATATTTTTAGATATGAATTTATATAAATCTAACATGCATCAGGTTGAGCTGCAATGAAATCAACTGCTTGTCCAAGAGTTTTAATTTTATCAGCTTCTGCATCAGGTATAAGAATTGAAAATTCATATTCAATTTCCATAATAACTTCAACAACATCAAATGAATCATAACCTAAATCTTTTGAAAATGAAGTATTTGCATTAAGTTCAACATTTTCCGGAGTTTTACTATAAGATTCTAATAATTCAACAATTCTTTCATTAATAAGTTCCTTTGTTAATTCAGGAGCATGACTGTAAAATCTTACTTGTCTATTATAACTATTATTTTGTAAATAGGATGTGAAAGCAACTGGTGCCTTTAAAGTAGAAGTTCTTGCAGCTGATGAAGCTCTAATAGCGAGTCTTGAACTGTTAACAATGGATCTAAACATGATTAATTGAACCTGTTAATTGAAAAGTAAGTGTCTATACTGTAAAGAGTGAATTTCCCCTCAGTGAAGGCTTCTTTGAAGAAATTCATGAAATTTTGAAAAAGAAGCGGGTAATTTTAAATTTGGATTTTTTCATTTCCATTTCCATTTTCATGATAATCTTCTTTAAGACACTTTATTCCATTTGGAAACTACAATGTTACGTGCTATGGGTATAGTAAGAGTGGGTCATATGGCTCTCTCTTCTATTAGAAGTATAAATAATTCTATTGTTAACTTTAAATCTATTCAACCAAGTTCTATTTCTTCAATATCACCAATTTCATCAATTTTCCAATTATCACAACAAAGATTTGCATCATTAAATCAACAAAGGAAAGGTCGTGGTTTAATAACTAAAAAGGAAAGAGCTACTAAATCTCCTCATTTACAAAATTGTCCAATCAAGAAAGGTGTAGTTATGAGAGTTATGATTTTAAAGCCAAAAAAGCCAAATTCTGCTCAAAGAAAAGCTGCTAGAGTTAGATTAACAAATGGTGAAATTGTTTCAGCTTATATACCTGGTATTGGACATAATTGTCAAGAACATTCTGTTGTTTATGTTAGAGGTGGTAGATCTCAAGATTTACCTGGTGTTAAATATCATTTAGTTAGAGGTGCAATGGATTTAGCTGGTGTAGCAAATAGAGCAACTTCAAGATCAAAATATGGTGCAAAGAAACCTCAAGCAAAGGAATAAATAAGTTCTTCACTTAACTAAATTCTTGTAAATATATAATAATATCATCTATAAAAATTATTAAACTATAAATCTTTTAAACATTTTTCATAAATTTCTTTATCAGAATCTGATAAATTGAGTTCAAATATATCACTATTATCATTATTATTATCCTTTTCCTTACCTTCATTATTAATATCATTCTTATCCTTAACAAATTTAATATCAGTAATTTCTTTATTGTTTCTATTAATTTGTTTACCTGAATAAACAACTTTTTTAAACCATTTAAATTCTCCCTCTCCATAACATAATGTAATTGCATTACCTGAATTACCTGCTCTTGCAGTTCTACCAATTCTATGAACATATTCCTTTGTTGATGTTGGTAAATCATAATTAATAACAAATTTAATACTTGTTAAATTAATACCTCTACTTAATAAATCTGTACAAATTAAAATACCTCCAGTTTCATCAAAATTTTTCAATATTTTATTCCTTTCTTGATTATTCATCATTGAATTAATACAATCAATTTTATTATTTAATCCAAAGGATTTATTTAATTCATTTAATAATTTATTTAATCTTATGGTTGATTCATTACTTTTAGTGAAAATTATACCAAAATTATTATATCTATTATCAAATTTATCGATCCATTTAAATAAATTTAATAAAATTAATGGTTTATAATATGATAATTTTTCAGTTATCCTTATAACTTTTTCATTCAATGATTTAGGTAATTGATATAATTCTTGTTGATTATCACTATTAACAATAACTAATCTTGGTTTAAATAATCTTAAATGTGTTAATTTCTCACTATTGGTTGTTAACGTTGCACTTAAAACTAATTTAATACATCTTAATTTGAAAAGTTTATCGATATCATTATTAAAAGTATCGTTATTATCATTATTTTCAATTTTATTCATTAATAAATCACACCAATCTTGGAAATTTTGATTCAATAATCTATCTGCTTCATCTACTACTAAAAATCTTAAATTTTGTAAATTAATTGAATTTAAATTCAAATGTTCAACTAATCTACCTGGTGTTGTAATTAATATATCAATTAAATTGGATTTAAGTCTCTTATTTTCTTCATTAATACTTAAATCACCACCACTTTTCAATGCCATTATATTAATATCTGTACCTTTCGTTAATTTTAATAAATCAGAATAAACTTGTTGAACTAATGGTTTAGTTGGTAATATTATGATTGCACTTAACCCTAAATCTTTAATCTTATTACCATTAGTTAATAATTGTTGAACAATTGGTATTAAATATGATAATGTTTTACCTGAACCAGTTGCTGCATTAATTAAATAATCACCTCTTGGTGTTGGATCTAATTTATTACGTTTTAAATCTTTTAATAATTCTTCAATTAATGTAATTTGAACAGAAAATGCATTTTCAATTTTAAATTCATTTTTTAAATTTTTCAATATAATATCTTCAATTTTTGGTTTGAATTCAATAAAAGGTTTCGTAGTTGTTGAATCATAATATGCAGGTTTTGTTAACCAATCAAGATTTTGATTTTTATGTATTTGTGAATATAATTGTTTATCACGTGGTAATTGTAATTGTGGTAATGGTGCAACATCTTTAACTTCAATTGGTTCAATATTTTGTTCTTCTATTTCTTCATCTTGTCCATTAACTAGTGGTTGTTTCTTCATAACTTTTTGAAATCTTGTTAGCACTGATTTATGTGCATTTTTAATATTTATACTATCATCTTCCTGTATTTGTTGGGAGTTAGATTTTGAATCTGAGTCGGAATCTAAATCTGATTCTGATTCTGAATTACTAGAGTCAGAAGAATCATCCTCTGAATCTGATCCTATTTCTTCACGTTTTCTTTTATTATTTGTTTCTTCCGCTATTTCATTATCTTCATTTTCCATTTGGATATCACCATCATGATCTTTTTCAGGTATTATTTCATCATTTTGTTGAATATTCTTTTTATTTTTCAATTTCTTCAAAAGTATTTCTTTCTTCTCTTGTGTGGAAGTATTCTTAGATCCGGTTGGATCATAACGTGCTGCAAACATTACTTGATTCTCAGATATAGTTGTTACTGGTATTACTTAGTGAAAAAAAAAAAAATTGAAATTTTGAAATTATTCATGTTGAAGTGAGAAAGTATTTAAAATAGTCGTTTCTTTAATGTTATAAGTTACTACTTCTTTCTTTCTTTCTCTTCACAAGTTATACATTCTGCATTGAGACAGTCAGTTTGATGCTCTTTCACCAATAATAAAGAAGGATTGGTATGAGAGATTTTACTGGCTGTTTGAATCAGAGTTGTGATTGATACATACAAAAACTAATTGTATCATTTTTTTTCTTTCATCTCAATATGATGGAGAAGATAACTTCATATTTTACTAATTCAAAAGATCAAGATTTTAAAAGCATTATGATTTTACATTTACAGATATTATATTAGATCTAATATATTGCGAATCTTCATGTTTGATTTAAATCAATTTCTTGATTTGTTTTGGTTTAATCCGTTATATTGAATTAATTTATTGTTGTGATTTAGTTCAATTTAAAACATCGTTTAAGTTGTAATTGAATGATTTCCTGTATTTGGTCGTTTAAAAGTTCGGGTAATGCACGTTTCTTACTTAAATGAGTTAAGTAATCTTCAATTATTTCACATAATTCATCATACGTATCAAATTTTTGATAAATATCTTCATTTTGATAAATATCTTCATTTTGATAATTAATAAACTGTTCAACTTTTTGATTGTTTTCGTCAATATAATTTTTAATATTTAAATTATTTTCGCCAAAGTTTTCAATAAATTTGAGTAACTGCTCATTAATTTCATCTTCAACTGAATTATGATATATCTTAAGATGATCATCTAACTCATTAATAATGTTGGACTTTAGGCTTTTATCATCAGCTTTAGAATTTGCAGTTAGTACATCAATAATGAATTGCATTTGATCATGCATATCGTTTCTTAATTCAACGTTATACTTATCCATTTCATCATTGGCTTCACTGTATATAAGATTTTCCTTGTCCTGAGCAACATAATTTTCAAGGTTCTTCAAAGATTTGGATAAAGATTCAGTTTCATTTTTAATTTTCTCCTCCAATAATTCAATAATGTTATCATTTTTTGATTCAATAATTTTTGATACTTCTTCATTATCTATTTTCAATTGATTGGTATAATCTGTTAATTTATTATTTAACTGTTGGTTATATTCATTCAACTTTTGTTCTAAGGTGTTGTTTAATACTTTTTGTGCATGTTTTTGATCATTAATTTGATTCATCAAATTATACTGATCCATTTTGTTTTTATTAAGTTCAAGATTAAAATCATTGTATATTTTATTTTCCAACTTATTCTTTTCGGAAACAAATGCATTCCCAAATTCGTTTATTGAATCACGAATTTTACCAGCATCCTTCTTTATATCATTCATCATATTGTCTCTCTCTTTCATTAATTTTTGAAATAATTTTTCATTATACTTATCATTCCTATCTTGGAATTCTTTAAATTTCTTTTGATGTTGATCTTGTTATGAATATGATTCTTTTTTTAATTTATCCATACCTTCATTATTACGAATATTTTCATTTTCATTTAACTTAATTTTATTATCATCTAATTCGTTTTTCAATTTTTGTATAGTTTCTTCGTGCAATAATTTTGTTATTTTTATCACCACCGGAAGAATTAATAATATTGTTATCATTATTGTTAATATTGTAATTACTGTTGCTATCATTTCCCACTGTATTGTTATTAATATTATCGCCATCTAAATAATGTATAAATCAGATAAATTTTGAATTTAAAGTATATAAATACAATTTAAAATTTTATTTGACTCGGTGGTATCGACTTCCTTGTTGCTCTTAGTGGAGAGCATCATGGCCAGTTTCACGCCTAGTTCATTTACTTATTTATAACATTTATATCTTCTATACATAGAACAAATTTTCATTAACATTATTATTTCAGCAAACAACCTCAAAGGGTAAAACCGAACATGGTGCTCTCACTCAGAGCAATAAGGAGGTTGGGTTCTTATCCCCAAAACCAAGGAATCTGTCTCAATTTTGAAAGCACCTATAAACCTCATATACCTGTATTACCAAGTATTCCCTGTGGTTTCAAAGATATACCAGGTGCAGATGGTTCATCAAAAGACTGCAAGCAAACTGTTTGAAAAAAGTCCTTTATTTTAACAAACGATAACTTTTACTACTGATTACATAATATCATCTACTTGATTCTTTGACTATTGAAACTTCACTTTTCTTACATTATGATTTATTCAAGTTGCTCATAAAACTACTGTACATTCATTTAAATAGATAATCAAGATACATAGAAATTCTGCAAAAAAAAGTAACCTATTAACCATTCACAGACTGAGTATCAAATGGATCCATAATTCATCGTAATACCTTGGTCCTAAAAATGTGTAGTAGTAATGATCATTTCATCGCATAACATAAAGACTTTCTTCTTCACTGTAATACTTCAAAAACAGTTACAGGAGTTTGTTGTCTATTGTTATCATTATTATCCAATTTCTTTAAATTCTCAATATTTAAATCGTCATGTCTGTCATTTTCTTTATTATTATTATCATCCTTATCGTCATCATTATTGTCTTTATTATCATTTTTTTCTTTATCTTTCAAATCATTTTCATCACGAACTCTCTGTAATTGTTCGATTTCTCTTTGTAATTTCAAAACTTCCTTTTCGAATTTCTTACCATAATAATCCACATAATATGCAGCACCATTATAAGTTGCAGATAAGAATATTAAAGACACAAAAAGTGAACAAAAATATTTATATTTATAGAGTAATGGACATAATGACATTGTAACTAATTGATATAAATATTGTAATAAAGTAAATGCAACAACTGGGAAAGGTTCAGGTAATGAATTAACAAATTTACCAATTGGTTTATTTGCAAATGATTTTCTTAAATATTCGAAAGAAGTCATTTTACCATTTTTAATTTTTTCAGCTTTCCTAATTGTAATAAAATAATGATAACTTAATTGCCAAATAAAATAAAGTAATGAAGTATTAATTATACCATAAAAGATATCCCATTGTTTTAATTTAACTGAACCATTAAATCTAATTAATTTATAATCATAAGGTAATTGATGAGTTATAACATACATTATAATTGCAGGTGTAACATGAATAAAAGTTGAAGTAATTTTTTCAATACTATGTAAAACTAATTTATTCTTCCAAGTTACAACAGCAAATGATAATGATCCCCAAGAAAATGAACAACATGAAATATAAAGCATTTGACTATCGGGGAAGATCCAAATATAAATCATCAATAAGAAATTAACGAAATAACAAAGATCAACTAAAAAATAACCATAACCAATTTTATAATACATTAAATATCTAATTGGCATCAATAAGATGAATAAGAATGAATAAAATATATGAACATATTGAGGATGACTACCAATCAATATACCGAAAAGGAAGATTGTATAAACAGTTAATGAAAAGAATATTTTTTCAGTTTTTGAATTTTTTTGAGTTTCATCAATTGCTTTATAAGTTTTATCAATTCTTATATGTAAGATTTTTTTCAATTTTAATAAATCATCATTTGACATATTTATATTTAATTTATTTAAATTTAATTTATTTTTCTTTTCATTATAATAATTTTGAACCCATTTATAAGTACTATCACGTCTTTTCTTTAAATTAATATTCAAATTTGAAGGTTCAAGTAATTCTAGTAATGTTATACCATCTAATGAAGGAGTACTTAAAAGTGTGAAGGAATTTGGAGTTGTTGGTGGAATTGAATTAGAGTCTGATATATTATCATTATCATTATCATATGATGATGACACATTGTCATCTATAATAACATCATTTAAATCCCTACCCAAAGCAGCAGCAGCAGCGGTACTATCACTCATAATTAAAGAGCAGACACTGATATAATAAATAAATTGCTATTTACCTCTGTAATCAACTCATTGCTTAATAAAAGGAAACGACTTTAAATTAATAAGGATAGGAGGAGGCTCACTTTAAAATATTTTAAAATGACCAATTTTCACATGCTAAAATTTATTTACTTGGAAAAAAAATTTTATGGCACGTTGGGGTTTATTATAGGACTTTCTTTAGGGGAAGAACACTGTGAAGAGTGATGAAAATGGTTGTTACACGTAGTAGGAGGACGCCTGTGCGTGAGGTCACTAAGAAGAAAGTAAGTGGGAAGAATGGTGATATTGTGGATAAGACAGATAAGGTAGATAAAGTCGATAAAACAGCTAAAATAGGTAAGGTAGGGGGTAGTAAGGTAGAGAAAAATGAAAAAGTTGAAAAAATTGAAAAAGTTATCAAAAAGACAGAACCTAAACCCAAGGGAAGGAAAACTAGTAGGAGAGTCCCATCAAGAAACAACAGTGAAGAGACAGATACTAAGAAATCATCAGAGATGAGGCAAAGGGATGTTAAAGTATATACTGAGGGTGAAATGAAAGGTAGAAAGATGCCAGCATATAAAATTGAACAACTTGAAAGGCTACAGAGATTAATTGATTTATCATCAGCTGCTAAACCTAGAGGTCCAATTACTCAAATAGATTATCAAAAGAAAGATAATAATAGTAATAATAATAATTTAGGTATTAAACTTTTATTATCCAAAGATAATAAGGAAAAAGTGAGTAATATAACACATTTTGACCCTGAAAGGAAAAACTTTTTAAATGGTACGATTGAAAATGATAAATTAAATAAAATTATTAAAAGATATGAAAAAATACGAAAATTTAAGAATATTAAAGCACCAAATTTAACAAATGATAAATTATTGAAGAAAGTACTTGATGAAGTAACTGCCAAAAATGAAAATTTAATGTTTTGGAAAAGTTATAATGATGAAATAGAGGGTAAAAATTTTGGTAATAATAAATTTCTAGTGAATGAGAAAAGACTTGATAAATTAGAAATTTCTGATACTCAAAGGGAAAATTTACTTGAACAAAGACTTGAAAATATTATTAAAGGTAATAATGAAAATGGCGAAGAAAATGGTGAGGTAAATGATGATAATGATGATGATAATGATGAAAATGTTCAAGAAATAGTGAATGAACAACCTATTATAGAGGGTAAAAAATATGAAAAGATAAATATAAGTCAGGAATCATTTATTACTAAAATTGAGAATATGATTAATATAATTGATAAATATGATTCAAATAATGATAAAATTATTGATGAAGAAACAATTTTAGATGGTTTAAAATACGAGGATTATAGTACAGTTAGAGATTTTAAAAATAAAAGAGCATAGGCATGTGTATTTATAGGATATAATATATAATTGGATAGTAAATTAACGTTGATGTAGGGTATTTGTATTTGCTAATTGAAATCCATTGATTGAATTATTATCATCTTCAATGATTTCAAGTTCATTATCATTTCTAATTAAATTTTCATTATCTCGTTGTTCATTATGTGTATGATTATCTATTTCAATATTATTAGAAGTGTCAATTTCATTATCATTATTAATTTCATTATCATTATCATTATTGTTATTATTATTATCATCTATATTAACAATTTCTTCATTAATTTCATTCCTCCATTCCCAATAAGGTCTAAAAATTGATTTTGATTTAAATAATAATGGTAATTGATCATTAATAAACCAATAAAGATGACCAATTAAAATACCTGATAAATTAATTAACCAAAATTTATAATTATTATTACGTCTTGATAATGAAATATCTAATAATAATGAAACCCAAGGTACCCAAACACTTTTAATAATTAAAACAAATAATAAAACTTCAACATTTGGATTTCTCTTTGTCCAAATATATAAAAGAGCAGTTTTCAATGTTGGGCCCCACATAAATAAATTAACAATTGATAAACAATAAAAATAAATTAAAGATATTAAAATTGTTGTCATCCAAATATATGAATAAGATGAATTAAATGAAGTTTCTAACCAATTTGAATATCTTGTAAAAAAATATAATTTAGTGAAAAAATCTAATGAAATTGATCCATTATAAAGTAAATTTAAAGGTATTTTCCAAATTATATTAGTATTTATTAAAGAATCTGATTCAATTGTAATATCTGATGATTTAAATAATCCAGTATATTCAGCTATTGATAAAGCAGAAGATAATAAAATATAACTTTTCGTTACTGGTGGCATTGTTTGTAGCCATTGTAATGGTACAGCTTCCATTGTTATATGCAGTTATGAATAAATCCTTATGATAAAATGATGATGTGTTAATAAAAAGAGATAGAGAGAGGTATTAATAAAGTACTTACTTACGTAATGAAGTATTGAAATATTTTTTTGAAATTTCAACAGGGCGTCGTATATAAAGTTTGTTAATGGCTCAGCTTGATCTGATTTATCTTCTTTCAAGAGAGGTATATAGATATGGATATGGATATAGATGATGGGGTGTTATTACCATATACATATTTAAAGAATAATACTAGTGGTAAAGGATTTAGAAATAAACTTTTGGATTATTTCAATTTATTTTATAAAGTTGATGATAATAAATTAGAGATAATTAAAGAATTTATTGATATTTTACATACATCAAGTTTAATTATTGATGATATTGAAGATAATGGAGAATTTAGAAGGGGTAAATTATGTGCACATAAAATTTATGGAATTGGAAGTACTATTAATGCAGGTAATTTAATGTATTTTAAAGCATGGGAATTATTAATGAAGTTAGAAAGTGATAATAATAATAATAATAATAATAATGGTAATGAATTAAATAAAATATTTGTTAATAGTATGATTAAATTACATATTGGACAAGGTAAAGAAATTTACTGGCGTAATAATAAGATATGTCCTAGTGAGGAAGAATATCTGGAAATGGTTATTGGTAAAACAAGTGAATTATTTAAATTATGTGTTTTAATTTTATCATGTATTAGTGATGATGATACAAGAGATAAAGATAATATTGATGAAAAATTAATAAAATTTAGTGAAAAGCTTGGAATTATATATCAAATTAGGAATGATATAAAGGATATTAGAGATGATTATAAGAATGGTAATTATTCATACCCTATAATATACTGTATAAGAGAGAAATGTATGAAAATGGAGTCAAACGATAAAGAGATTGAGGATAAAATAAGAGAATTAGGTGGTATCAGACACAGTGAAGAGAAAATAATTTCGTTAATGGGAGAAAAGGGAAAGCGCGAATTTGAAAATGAATTTGAAAATGATTTTCTTCAGTTGCTTATGTAATATACTACAGTACACCACATTTTATTATGAGTATATCATATTAGCCAATAGGAGACGTTGAAAAAGGGAGCAGACCACTTTCCAAAGTAAAATTTCTAATAGGGTGATTACCTAATCCATTATTTGAAGTACCTGGTATTCTTAAAGCTTTTTTTTTCAATGTGGGTTATAATACATCACTGTTAATTATTATTATACACCTTATTACCTTAATACTTGATATATTTGCTCATTTTTCTATTATATTAAAATTAAAATACCCCTATATTTAAACATCTACACCCTTTCTTTCAATTACAATGTTTGCAAATACTATTAGAGCTGTTACTAGACAAAATTTAAGATGTGCAATTCAACCTATTGCAAGACAACAATTAAAAATTAATAATTCATCATTATTTAAAATTTCTTCAATTAGAAATTATTCTGATCATCATGAAGAAACTTTTGATGAATTTTCAACTAGATATGAAAAAGAATTTGAAGAAGCTTATGATTTATTTGAAGTTCAAAGAGTTTTAAATAATTGTTTCTCATATGATTTAGTTCCTTCACCTTCTGTTATTGAAAAAGCTTTAAGAGCTTGTAGAAGAGTTAATGATTATGCAACTGCTGTTAGAGTTTTCGAAGGTTTAAAATTTAAAGTTGAAAATAAGGAACAATATCAAGCTTATTTAGATGAATTAAAGGATGTTAGAGCCGAATTAGGTATTGATTTAAAGGAAGAATTATTTACTGAATAAATTAGCTAAAGTATTTAATATTAATATTAATACAATAATTAAAATTCATTCATACTCATTAAAATAATAATAATAATAATAATAAAAAATTACTTTTATTTCAATTCTATAATATTATAATAATAATATATTTATAAAACTTTCTTCTCTTTTCTTATTCAATTCAATATCAAAATAAAAATTACAAATATTTATTTCAATTAAATAATTAAAATCAATCGCAAACATTCATTATAGTAATTCATTATATATTATATATAGTAATTCAATTACAATACCACATGGTATAATCAATTTAATGAAATACAGTAATAGAATAAAATAAAATAATCGTCCCATCGACCTCTTTCTTATAAAATACGTGTCTCTCTTTAAATTTCCTCGTATTCTCAAAGCGGTAATTAGTAAACATAAACATGTAAATACACTTCAATTTGTTGTTTATAGGTTTTGGAAAAAATATATTACATTGTAAACATCAAGTCTATCAGCATCTTCTAATAGTCTATATATCCATCGTAGTATCCTATTCACTCGCTATTACCATATCTAAACTAACTTACTAACTTACTAACTAATGGATAACTACCAAGGAGATGTCTGGGTTACCGGATTAAATTTATCCAATGATAGAATTTTCTATAAAGGTGAAATAATTAAAAAAATTGATTCAAATGAAGACAATAATGAACAAAATGATCTTTATCAAATAAAATTAACTGATAATAATGATGAAAAATTAATAACTGCTCAATTAAAGGATATTCAAAAGGCAAATCCTTCAGCTTTTGATGGTTATGATGATATGGCTTCATTAACTTATCTTAATGAACCATCAGTTTTAAATAATTTAAAATTACGATATTTTGATAATAAAATTTATACTTATTCAGGTTTATTCTTAGTTGCCCTTAATCCTTATCAAAATATAAATATTTATAATTCAGATTTTATTAAAATGTATTCAACAAATCAACAACAATCACAGAATGATTCAAATAATTCAAATAATTCAACATCATCATCAAATATTAAATTACCACCTCATATTTTCGGTACTGCTCAAAAAGCTTTTAATAATTTAATTAATGAAAGGAAAGATCAAAGTATTTTAGTTACTGGTGAATCAGGTGCTGGTAAAACTGAAAATACTAAAAAAGTTATACAACATATTTTATCAGTTTCAACAAATTCAAATAATAAAGATAATGCATTGATTTTAGAGAATCAAATTTTACAAGCAAATCCAATTTTAGAAAGTTTTGGTAATGCAACAACTGTTAGAAATTTAAATTCTTCAAGATTTGGTAAATTTATTAAAATTCAAATTAATAATTCAAATAATGAATTATCTGGTGCTCATATTGATTGGTATTTATTAGAAAAATCAAGAGTTATATCACAGGATAAAAATGAAAGAAATTATCATGTTTTCTATCAATTATTGAAAGGTGCTTCAAATGAAATGCTTGAAAAATTATTATTAAATACAAATTCTTCATTAAATGATTTCCAATATTTGAAAAATGGTTTAACAAATTCAATTGAAACAATTAATGATACTCAAGATTTTAACAATCTTATGAATGCTTTTAACATAATGAATTTTACAGATTTTGATATACTTAATATTTTACAAATTTTATCAATTATATTGCAATTAGGTAATATTAAATTCTCAAATTCAAATAATGATACAAAGCAAGCAGTAATTTCAGATGATTCAGATTTAATAATTGAAAATGTTTCAAAGTTATTAGGTGTTTCATCAACTGATTTTAGAAAATCTTTCTTAAATTCAAAGATAAAAGTTGGTAGAGAAACTGTTAGTCAACAAAGAACTGCAAGTCAAGCTAAATTCTCAATTGATGCATTATCTAAAACTTTATATGAAAAATTATTTGAATATTTAGTTAATAAAATTAATGAAAATTTTAAAAATGGAACTGGGAATAATAATGAAAATGAAAACAAAGATACCTCACAAAATGTTTTCTTAGATTCTCCATTCAATAATGATAATTATATTGGTATTTTAGATATTGCAGGTTTTGAAATTTTTGAAAAAAATTCATTTGAACAGTTATGTATCAATTATACAAATGAAAAATTACAACAATTCTTTAATCATCATATGTTTGTACTTGAACAAAGTGAATATATGAAAGAAGGTATTTCTTGGCAATATATTGATTTTGGTAATGAATTAAAACCAACAATTGAACTTATTGAAGGTACCAATATTGATAAGAAGAAAACTAATATTTTCTCAATTCTTGACGAAGAATGTATTGTTCCAAAAGGTTCGGATAAATCATTTATTGATAAATTATTCAAAGAATTAGAAGTTAAAGATTCAAAGAAAATGGATCAATCAAAATTAATTTTTAAAGCAAATAAATTAAGAGATGGTTTCGTTATAAAACATTATGCAGGTAGTGTTGATTATTCTGTTGATGGTTGGTTAAATAAGAATAAAGATCCTCTAAGTTCAACAATGATTGAAGTACTTTCAAATTCAGATAATTTCTTAATAAATGAATTCTTTCAATCAAATGATTTTAATTTATCAGATTCTCCAATTAAAGGTTCTCCAAGAAAGAAAACTGGTATGTTTAGAACGGTTACTTATCGTCATAAGGAACAATTGACTCAATTAATGGATAATTTATCTAAAACTTATCCACATTTTGTCCGTTGTATTTTACCAAATTCTGAGAAAAAACCAAATGTTTTCAATGATAAAGTTGTGTTAGAACAATTAAGATGTAATGGTGTTTTGGAAGGTATTAGAATTGCACGTTCTGGTTATCCAAATAGAATCGATTTTAAAACATTTGCATCTTATTATAATATCTTATCTGATTCATTTTTCAATGGTTCTTTTCAAAAATTTAATAATAATAATGAATATAAACAAACTTGTGAACTTATTTTAAGTGGGTTGGATTTAGATCCTGAAATTTATAAGATTGGTTTAACTAAATTATTTTTCAGAAATGGTGTTTTAGCTTCATTAGAGAAGAAAAGAGAAGAGAAGTTAGGTTTGATTTTTACTAAATTTAATGCAATCGCAAGGGGTAAAATAATAAGAAATGATTTCCAAATAAAACTTCAAAGATTAAGAGCTTCAAAAATTTTGATTAGAAATTTCAAATTGTATGATGAAAATAGTTCAGATCCATGGTTTAAATTAATCAAATCATTAAAGCCAAGATTAGATGATTCAAATATAGTTGAAATTCAATACACATCACAAATTAAAAAACTACAATCCCAATTAAAGGAACTTCAATCAAAAGTGGATAATGATCTAACTGAACAAACTGCAACTGCTAATAAAATTGAATCTTTAGAAATTGAAATTAATCAAAATAGAGAAGTTATTAATAATAAAGATGTTGATTTAGGTGAATCCAGAAAAACAATCGTTAAATTAGAGAAACAATTAGCTGAATTAAGTGAATCATCATCTAGATTACAAAATGTTATAACGGAGAAAGATTCTCAGTTGGATAAATTATCAAGTTTAAATGTTGATGAAGTGAATAATTTAAAGAAAGAAAATGAGGAATTGTTATCTGCTAAAAATAAACTTAATAATAAACTTGAATCTGAATTAAAATCAGTTAAATTGATTAAAGATGAATTAGCATCATTGAAAAGTGTTATTGATAGTAAGGAAATGGAAATTTCAAGTCTTAAACGTGAAAAAAGAGCAAGGGATACTGAATTATCTGAAAATCTTGATGAATTAAAGAATAAAGTATCTAAATTATCTAAAGCAAATAATGAAATTACAAAAGAGAATAAACTCAAAACTGAATCTTTAAACAAAGTTGAAGCGGAATTAAATGATTTAAGAAGTAAATATAGTACTGTCAAGGATGAATTAGCTGAAAATTTAGTGATGGTTGAAGATTATGAATCTAAGAAATTAGCGTATGATCAATCTGATAAAATCAAGAAAAAGTTCAAACAATTAAAATATGAATTTCAACAAACTAAAAAACTTTTAGATCAAAAAATTAATGATGAAATTGAATTCAATGAAGGTCGTCAACAATATATCAAAGAACTTGAAGAGACTAAACTCATAATTTCTGGTCTTCAAAAGGAACTGGAAGTTGAAAAGAAAGCTACAATTGATTTAGAATTAAAACTTGAACATGCAAAACATGAAACTGAAAGAGCAATCAAGGAGAAAAAAATGTTAGAAATTGATAATTCTCAATTGAAATTAAGATTAAGAACTAATAATCCTGAACAAGCATATATCAATCAATATGAAATTAATGAAAAGAAGAAGCAAATTTCACCTGAAACTCATAAATTAGCTGAAGAAGTTAGATTATTGAGAACAAGATTAGCATCTGAATCTTATGAAAATAGAAACTTAAAGGCTATGATTAAAAAGAATGGTAATTATACTGATTATCTTGATAAATTCAAAAACTCTAGTACAAGTAGTAATAACTCTCCTACTACTGATAATTATAGTTTTGATAGTAATGAAAATGTTAAGATTTTCAATGATGTTAGTGAAGCTGATGAATTAAGAGAAAAATTAGCAATTGAAATTGAATCAAATAAAAGGTTACAAGATCATTATGTTAAATTACAGAAAGATGTTATGTATTACAAAGGTAAGAATAAGGGTAATGATAATGGTGATTTAAATCCATTTAATTTATTAGATGCTGATTCTTTAGAATACAAGAATAAATTCTTAATGTCAGAGATTGAAGTTAATGATTTGAAGGAACAAATTAAAGATCTTAGAATTAAATCAAAACAAAATTCAAATATTCTCTCTGATAATAAAAATATTATTAATTCCAATGTTAATGATGAAAATAGTGTTGATCAAGCTCCAAATATAAAATTAAAGCATGAAAATCTAAGATTAATCTCTGCATTAAATGAAGTTAAAACTAAACTTAACCGTTTAGAAAAGGGTAATAGTGGTAGATTTGAACAAGAAGAGGAAATTATTCAGTTGAAAAATAATTTAAAAACTGTTCAAGTTAAAAATAGTGCATTAACTTCAAGTGTGGAACTCTATAAAGATAGATCAGAAGATTATTATTCTAAATTGTCAAAGGCTGAAGTTGAATTACAAAGTTTGAGTAGAGAACGTACTAAGTTTATGGATGAAATTAATCATTTGAAGGAGAAGGTTAAAAGATCTCAATATAAGTATGAGGAGAGTGATAGTCAAATCAATAGATTGAATGAAACTATAAGAGATCTTGAGAAGAATATTTCTGATAAAAATTTTGAAATTGCACAACTTAAAGAACAATATAATAGTTTGAAAGAAAGATTTGAAAATAGTGAAGAACTGAGAAAAACTGTCAAATCTGTTAACTATGAACATCAAGAATCTGAAATCAAAAGGCTCAATGCTGAATTAATGAAAAGTTTAAATAAGGAAACTGAGTTAGGTAAAATGTTAAAAAACCAAAATCTTCAATTGGAAATATCTAGAAAAGATATTACATCTGTTAAATTCAATAATTCTGAACTTTCCAAAGAGAAGGCTAAATTAACAAAAGCTTTGACTGATTGTATTCAAAAGAATGAAGGATTATTAGGTGAAGTTAAGGAAAATGTTTTTAAAGTTCAAAATCTATCTCAACAAGTAAATGTTTTGAAAGTTACAAATAATGATTTAATTAAAGAACGTGATGATTTATTCAATTCAAAACGTATATTAGAAAGTAAACTTCATGATATTACAATTAAATTTGATGAACATTTGGCAAAGGTTAGAAGTGATGCTAATAATGCAGTTCTTGTTGAACAATTAACTGAAAAATTATCATTATCTGATGCTAATCTTGCAAATATGAATGAGAGAATGACCGAAATACAAGATAAATATGCTAAACTAAATGAAGAATTCAATGAAATCAATTCAACTCATTTGAAGACAGTTGAAGAAAACAAAGAATTAACAAAACTAAATTTTGAATTACATGAAAAAATAAAATCTAATAATGAAAAATTCAAAGCTGAACTTCAAGCACAAGATTTACATTGGAATAAACGTATGAATGAATTGGATGAAAAATTATTTACAAGTAGTTCAATTCAACGTAATGAAAATTACAAAATTGATAATTTAACCAGGATGATTAAAGATTTAGAAATTCGTAATAAAGATTTAGAAAGATCAAAGAAACATTCAGATGAAGAAATCAAACATCTTGATCAAACAATTGAAAAGATTAATTCGAGCTATGATAGTTTAGCTAAAAGAGAAATGGAAGCTCAATTAAGATGTAAGCAATTAACAAAGGAAATTCAAAAATTTAGAGAAGAATTAACCATCTAATAAAAGATGGTGAGTTTTATGTATTTTATATAACACTAATAAATGTTTAAAATTTTATAATAATTAAAAAATATTAGAACAACTCAATGGGTGAAAAAAATGATTTTATTAAATATCACATTACAATCAAGTGTGAAGATAAAAATATCATGCTCAAAGAAACAATTTAAAAAAAATAATAGCAAATGCCTGTCACCCATGCTGGGAGTCGAACCCAGAATCTTTTGATTAGAAGTCAAACGCGTTAACCATTACGCTACACGGGCATTGCTTGTTTAAAAAACATGCAAGAACATTCTTCGTTTGCTATTGTATATTACGTAAGCAAAACTATCACCTTAAAATGAAAGTATGATAATAATGGAATAAGTTTTGTCTTCTTTTCTGTTGATACACAAAGCCTTAAAAAGATAAAAAATTTAGAGGCCATTGTTATCAGCAAAAATTAGTCCTTTAGCATCCTTTTTTATGAAGTTTTCTTTAAACTTTATAGATTAGAATAACAAAAAAAGATTGTTTATTATACATCGTAAAAACTATACATTATACAACTATTTGTTCAAAACTGATCTCAATTCAATGAAACATTTTGACAGCTGGTGGTTTGACATGAACAACAACTGTGCTAGAATAGGTTTCAACAACATCTTGAACAAAATGGTTGATTCAACATTATTAGGCAAGAGATTGAGAATTAAAAAGGATCAGGAAGCTATTATCAAACTTTTATTTTCTAAAACAGTCAGAATGGGTGAATTCGGTAAGAACACTAATCACAAACCATGTTGCATGAAATATTAACTGCTTGTGGTTTAGTTTTAGATATTCAAGAATGCATGTTAAGAATTAGAGATTACAGATTCAACTTATCCAATGATAGATTCCAAACACTCAATCAATGGGAAGAATTAGCATTAATTATGAAATTGTCTAAATACGAAATGCCAAATAAACAATTTTGCGCTCACTTAGCAGTCAATTTTGATTTAGATTATCATTGTAAGGATATTTTAGAGATCATCGAAGAATTTATCAATAAGGAAGACAATGATATTCCTTTACTTATCGATGCAGTTTAAAACAAACTCAAGTCATTAACTAACATTAGATCAAAGGAAACTGTTTTGAAAGAACTCATTAATAAAAACCTCAATGGTGTAACAACTATACTCCAATAAATAAATTAACAATGTTGAGAACAATAATAACGGAAATCATAGTGGTAGAAATGTTAGAAGAAGAAGAAATCCTAATAATTATGTTATTTGTGGTGCTAATCATGACACAAGAGAATGTGATAGAAGATTCGATAATGGTTGTTGGAAATGTGGTAATTTCACTTCATGAACAAATGCCCGATGATGATTCAAGATCAATGCAATTTCAACGATGAAGCTAGATCAATTTTAGAAACAGTGTAATTCTAGATGACTATATGAAAATGTATAACAAAACCCGAAGATAACAACCAATAACAAAGTGTGACCTATACACACTAGTTATAAATGGTAACTTATACAAGCAGCCAGTAACCTAATGCTGGATGTTTGTACATGAAACCCACTGTTGATATACTTGTAGAAAGAAAACAACATCAAAAAAGCAAAAGAGATATTAGGAAGATGTTTGGTGGGAAAACCAGCGCCTTAAATAGAAATTTTGAAACAAAGACACTCATGCAACCGTTCAGTCATGATCATTTTGGCGTTCTTCTACAATATTCTATTACAATTTCAGTCGGTTGAACACAGAGAAGGGACTGAGTTGTTTCTCGGAAAATAATGACATCCCCTGTGACTAATATAAGTACTGTTCCAGACTTAATATCTACAGGAATTACATTGTCGGAAAGGAATAGTTTTGGCCGAAATAGCATTGCTGAGCCAGATCAAGATAATGACTTGAATATAAATAGAAATTATAATAAAAATGATAGAAGAAATATAATGAATCTAGGTAATCAGAAATCCAACATCAATAATTCCACTTCAAGTCAGAATAAAATACCACAATTTGAAGCTAAAACTCAAAATATTCATTTATTGCATAAACTTATAAATTCAGTTGAATCTTTTGGTAATTTTGGATCATTAGAAATTTCATCGGATGGTATTTGCTTTAGTATAAGTGATGGTAATATTAGTAAAATTAGATTGAATTTAAATAAAAAAGTTTTTGATGAATTCACATTTAATGGTCTTTGGAGAAAGGCTGAATATACCGATTCTGATTTGTACGCAGATGATACAGATTTATCGAATAATGAAGATGATGATGACGATGAAGAGGGTAATGGAGATAATTATGTTGTGAATGGTTTTGATAAAGATGCTGTGATTATAATACAAATCAATTTAACTTCATTCCTTGAAACTATTAATATTCATGTTAGGGAGAAAAAGAACATGGATACAGATGTAACTTGTACATTCAGATATGAAAGAGATGGTGATCCATTTTTGATAATTTTTGAAGATGAATCAATTGTTGAAAAATGTGAGTTAAATACGTACTATACTGAAGATCAAGCTAAAAAACAAAAGGGAAAACGAAAGAAGAAAGCAAATCAGAAACAAAATAATAATCATATTAATTCTGAGGTATTCGATGAAGAAAATGAATTGGCTTTAAAAATGATCGATAATATGATGGATGATAGTATTTTTAGACTAGATTCAACCAAGATTTTATTTGATATTATTCTCAAGGCAAATATATTACATGATACAATTAAAGATATGAATGACCTAAGTACTGAAAAATTTATCTTATATTGTAGGAAAACCAAATCAAATGAGTTTTTAAATGGTATTAACAATGAAAGTACAAATATTAAAAATAACGAACTGATTTTCATTTCAAAATCCAAATCTGATACTATTGGGTTTTCGAAATTAATTATTCCTCAAAGAAAAACTAATATTCCATTATTTAATCTATTCAAACCTGTTCTAACAACATCAAGTGAGAATGAATATGAATTCAATGATTGTAACGATTTATCATTATCTTCAACATACCATTTTGAAAACTTTTCTAAGCTTTTAAAGGCAATAAAACTTTCTAAAATGATTAAAATTCGAAAAGATATGAATGGAATAACATCATTACTTCTATTATTAGGGAAAACTGAATATAATCAACAACAAGAATTAAATGGATTATATGGTTCAAGTATTGAATTTGTTACACTAGAGAGTATACCATTCAATGAACTTTTCACAATTAACAATGAGAATGTAAATGTATCTTTATTGGGTAAATTAGGATATGAAAATAAGTTTGTTGAACAGATAATCAAGGATGATAGAGATATTCAAACAATTAGAATTGGTAATGATGGTCAACTGATAACATTAGATGATTTTTTTGGAAATGTTGGAGCAGAATTTGAACAAATTGAGAATCATAATCATAGTAACATCAACAATTTCAGCAATATACATAATGATGTAGAATATATACCCATTGAGAAAATTAACGAGAAGAAAAATATCAGTAAGAAGGACAGGGAAAGGGAGAAAGAAAGTGATAAAAATATTTTAAAACTTACTGAACAATTAACTATGTCATTATTAGGACATCCAATACCTGTTGGTGGTGAATCAGATAATGGATATATTGAAGTTGAGAAAACTATGTTTGAAGATGGAGAGAGTGATAATGAAAATAACAATGTAAGAAGAAGGAAAAGAGCATCAAATGATATTAATAAAAGATCTAGAATTCCAAATAAAAAGACTAAGAGTAAAAAGAAAGATGATAAAAGTGGTAATGGGAATGGGATTGAAACTGTTGGTGGCGCAATTGAAATTCCATTGTTTATATAGTATGTAAGAATGTCTAAATAAGTTTGTATATAATGAATAATGAATGTGGTAGCTTCTTTAAGTTTAATTGCATAATATCTGTGTCATTACACTTTTTTTATCTAACATTTAATAAATTGTTTATGTAATTGTTTTAATTTAAAAAAAATGAATTGCAATAATTTGCTAAAATTTATAAACTTTTCAAAAAATCACAAATCACGTGACCTCAAAAACAGGATGACAGGAAAAAATTCTCACTAAGAAAAACATTAACAAGATCCCTTGGCCCAGTTGGTTAAGGCGTGGTGCTAATAACGCCAAGATCAGCAGTTCGATCCTGCTAGGGATCAGTTATCTTTTGGGCGTGTGGCGTAGTTGGTAGCGCGTTCGCCTTGCAAGCGAAAGGTCATCGGTTCGACTCCGGTCTCGTCCAATATATTTTTTGCCACATTAAAATTTTTTGTAATCTTTTAACATAATAGTAAAAATAAGCGGGCCTGAACCGGTGAAAAGGTTGAAAAGCGAAGAAAATTGATTTCCCACTATCAGTCACTGAATTTTATTTTGGTTTTGGATGATTCATAATAGTAATCGTTAACATGATTTTCAATTTTCAATTTTTAATTTTTATTTTCATTTTCATTTTCATTTTCATTTTCATCATTTTCAATTATCTTTTCTATTTTATTTTAAGTTATCTCCCTTCATCAGTTAAGCAATGTTATCTGGATCTCTAAGGTTGACTCAATGTACCCGTTATGGTACTTTGAACCAACTGAGAAATTATTCTTCTTCAACTGCTGCAATGGCTTATAAAAATTTACATAGAAATAAGAAAAGACCTCAATTACCAACAATTGAACAACCTTCACTCTCTGCAGATTCTGCTGTTAGTTCCATTATTTATGAAACTCCTTTACCTTCTAAAACTCCAAAAACTCAACATGTTTTAAATTGTTTAGTTCAAAATGAACCTGGTGTTCTTTCATTAATTTCTGGTACTCTTGCTGCAAGAGGTTTTAATATTGATTCATTAGTTGTTTGTAATACTGAAGTTAAAGATTTATCAAGAATGACTATTGTTCTTGGTGGTCAAGATGCAGTTATTGAACAAGCAAGAAAACAAATTGAAGATTTAGTACCTGTTTATGCAGTCTTAGATTATACACATTCTGAAATTATTAAAAGAGAATTATTATTGGCAAGAGTCTCTCTTTTAGGTCCTGAATATTTCCAAGAATTAGTTGCTCATCATAATGATTCAGATTCAACTGTTTCTGAAAAATTAAGAGCTTCAAGTTATCATCCAAATAATTTACCTCCTTCTCAAGCTCTGAGACAAAAATATGAACATTTAGATGCAATTACTAAATTAACTTCTTCATTTGGTGGTAAAGTTGTTGATGTTAGTGATAGAAATTGTATTATTGAATTAGCTGCTAAACCAAAGAGAATTTCTTCATTTATTGCTCTTATTCAACCTTTCGGTATCTTAGAATTAGCAAGATCTGGTATGATGGCATTACCAAGAACCCCAATTGATGGTGTTGACGATGGAACTGATCCAACTAAGGATGCTGCTGATGTAGTTGATGTTTCTCAATTACCTCCAGGTTAGTTGCATTTATTTAATTTTATACTTATTTCCTATACCATTGAAATGATCAATTAATTAATCAAAAAGATTAGAATGAATTCATATACACACAAACACATATTTATAGTTTATATAAAAAACTGAAAAATTGAAATCAGAGATTTGAAACAACATGAGTATTAGTATTGTAGAGGAAACAAATTTAAAGAATTTATAATATAAGAATTAAAATTCTTTGAATTAATGGATAAAGTGTTTTCTATATTTGTACTACCATAAAATACCTTAATCATTCTATTGTAAAGATATAATTCAAAATTTATACTGGTTTTGAATTTATAGTTCTCTAAACTATTACTATAAAGATCAAATAAAAGCATAAAAGTTTCGATCAATTTTGGTCTTAACTTTAAAGTTAAAAACAATGACTTATTTAACCCATTACTAATTTCTACTGTTAATGGTTCAATCTCCATTAATCCAATATCAAATGATTTCATAGATTTACTATTTTCTAAATAAATTTCCATGTTGCCAAGATCTATATCTAAACTTTTCACTAAACTTGTCGTTGATCTAACCAATAATCCTTTCCAATAATTATCTATTTCATCATATAAAAGATCATATGAAAATACCAAATCCATACTAAATGTACCATCACTATTTAAATATATTGAATCATTTTGATATTGTATTTCAATATTATTTGTAACTATTTCTTGGATCAATGAAAAAGTTTTTTGTTGAATAAACCATACTAAGTAACTATAACTTACAATCGATATTAACAATAGGAATACAAAATTTTCAAGATCAATACGCAATATTCGTTTGATGAACATTACTATTCACTACAATCTATAATCTATCTTGAAGACAGGGATGATTTATTTAACATGAATAAAATATTTTAATATCTGAAAGAAAAACTCATCGAATGAAGCTTTAATAAGCGCAGATCTCAGATATCAGTCCGAAACAGAAGGTCCTTTTTTGTGAGATTGTGACATGTCACATTTTGAAATTTACATAATACTTACTATATATCATAACATCGAAAGCTTCCATAAAACTAAGATAAAACTAATTCAAATAAAAGAAAAAAACTAAACATGAAAAAGAACCAGAAAGAAACATAAAAATAAAGAACCCAAATAACCTTAAATGCTCATATACACCAAACATAAAACAAAATCATTAATATCACCATTAGAACTCAATATCCAATGGAACACTGATACTACTAACCGGTAAAAATCCATTTAAAACATAGACTTTAACCTTTGCATCACCTCTTAATCTTAACTTTGCATCAGAATCAAGTAAAATCTTTTTCAACAGACCACGAACACCTTTACCATTTGGCCAAAGAGTTACAAACAAATCCATATCAGTACTTTTACCATCAACAATTTTAACATAAAATGGATGAATCAGCACATCACCTAAATTTAAATCTTCTTCCTTAATAGGATCATAGACAATCAAATCTAATTCATCAATCTTCAAATTCAATCCTCTCATAACAAATCCCCCCTTTTGGAAATAATTTCTGATCCAAAAATCATCAATGTTAGTATAATTATTGGTATTAGTACCAGTAATTTGTAAATCAATACCACCATTATCTCCAAATCCTAACAATTTAATATTATCTGTATTGAAATATGTACCTTCTGCAATTCCATCACCAATATGAGGTTCAACATGAACAAAGAAAATTGTTATCAGTGTAAATATAAGTGTAACTATTGCAAATATTGGAACATAAATGTGTAAATTGTACTTATAGGTTTGATGTTTCAAATAATTGTATTGCTTAATAGCTTTATCTTTGAAAGTATCATTAGAGCTACTTCCTAATTGTAAAATTCCTTCGTCGTTAATAATAGGCATTGCTATTAACAAATTTCGTTGTACAATAAAAGAAGATACTATGGGCTATGTGCAATAAGCAAGGCCTGTTAGATCAGCCATATATTAATAGAGAAGTGATGATTAAATTTTTACGTAACATGATAAATTTTTTTTTCAGTGGGTGAAATATTTTTTGTTCACCAATTTTTGATGATATAGTAAGAGTATTAATATTTCTTTGGAACAGCAACAATACCCCACACAAGATGTTATATATGATTGGTTTAGGTCTTGCTCACGAATCAGATATTACTGTTCGTGGGTTAGCAGCAGTTAAGAAATGTAAAAGAGTTTATCTTGAAGCGTATACTTCAATTTTAATGTCTGCAGATAAATCAAAACTTGAAGAATTCTATGGTCGTGAAGTCATCCTTGCAGATCGTGAAATGGTTGAATCCGAGAGTGATAAGATTTTAGAAAATGCAGATGTTGATGATGTTGCATTTTTAGTTGTTGGTGATGTTTTTGGTGCAACTACTCACACTGATTTAGTTATTCGTGCTAGAGATTTAGGTATACCAGTTGAAAGTATTCATAATGCAAGTGTTATGAATGCTGTCGGTGCTTGTGGTTTACAATTATATAATTTTGGTCAAGCTGTTTCAATTGTTTTCTTTACTGAAGATTGGAGACCAGATTCATTTTATAATAAAGTCATGGAAAATAGAAAAATTGGTTTACATACACTTTTATTATTAGATATCAAGGTTAAGGAACCAAATATTAAAGAAATGATGCGTGGAAGGATAGTCTACGAACCACCAAGATACATGTCTGTTGCAACTTGTTGTCAACAATTATTAGAAATTGAAGAAAAGAGAAAAGAAGAAGCATATACTCCAGAAACTCCATGTATTTCAGTTTCAAGATTAGGATCTCCAAATCAATCATTCAAAGCTGCAACTTTGAAACAATTAGCTGAATATGACGCAGGTGAACCATTACATTCCGTTGTTATGTTAGGTAGACAAGTTCATGATCTTGAATTAGATTACCTTTTAGCATTTGCTGATGATAAAGATGCTTATAGAAAAGCTGTTATAGCAGATCAAGAATATTTCAAACCTCCACCTCCACCACCTGCTCCACAAGATATTATTTCTTCAGATGAAGAATAGATTTACTTAATATTAATTACTAAAATTAAAACTATTTTTTAAAACAGTATTATATAAAACAAAACTATACTAATGTATTTTTATTTAACAAGGAAGTGGTTTGTTAAATTAAACTTTAATATGAAATCTATTCGATTTCTAATAAAGTCTTTAATTTCTTGATTAATAACCAGTCTTCTCTCGGCACGGTACTTCTGAAAGCTGGATCTTTTAATGTATCAATGGATTTTCTAGTGATTTTAGAATATAAACCATCCTTTTCATCAACATGTCTACCCCAAGTTGGTTGTTGACCAGATGGTGGATCTAAACGCATAGCAACACCGGCATTTGTATCACCTTTTCTGACTTGATTTCTAGATTCATGATTAACTTCAAGAGATGTAACAGTACCTAAAACCATTGCAGTCTTTTTACCTGTAACCGGATCTGGTTTAACAGCACAAATTGGGGTACCAATTTTAACACAACCTTCATTAACATCAACACCAATAATCATTGGATTTCTCTTGTTAATAATTTGTAAAGTTTTCAGAACACATGGGAAAATTGCATCACCTGCATTTGCCTTTCTCTTTTCTTCTAATAATTTTTCTTGATATGCAGTAAATTCATCAAATAAATGATAAATAACATCAGCACTGAAAAGTTTAACACCTTGTTCATTAGCATATTGTTCAGCTTCTTTATCGACTTTAACATCAAAACATAACATAACTGCAAATTCTTTAGCTTTATCTAACATGGCAGTTGCTTTCATAACATCTCTCTTATAAACTGGACCTAAACCAATTGACATGACAGGAATCTTCATATCCTTCAAGAAATCTAATAAAGCTTCTAAAGAACCTAAAGTTGATGCTTGAACGGTAACACCCCTACCAGTTGGATCAACAGAATCCAATAAACCAGTTAAATCATCCATAACATCATCCATCATTTCATCTTCATCATCACCATCCCTAACAACTAATAATCTAGAACCCGCAACTGCTTTTTCTAAATCATTAGCAGCAATCTTAACACCTAATGCTGCCTTAACTTCCTTATGATGAACATATTCAGATTTAATACGTAATTCTCTTGCAGGTGGTGGGGTTAATAAAGCTCTAATATTTGTAGCAATTGGACCATTCATACCACATAAAACAACTCTATCACCTTCATGTAAAACACCATTAGATAAAATAACATCAATAGTAGTACCTAAACCTTCAATAACCTTAACTTCTAAAATAGTTGCTTCAACATCAGTTAAGTATTTTAATTGTTTACTCATTCTCTTTTGAGTTAATTCTAATAATAACCATAATAAATCAGGGACACCTTCACCGGTAAATGCAGAAGTTGGAACAATAGAAACATATTTAGACATGTTGGTATTCTTGTAATATAATTCACTGTTTAAACCTTGTTCTGCTAATGCAACCTTAATTTGAGTGAATCTTGTTTCAAATTCAGATTTAACAGAAGCTTTTTGGCTTTCAAAAGATTGACGGAATGAATTGTTTGGAGTTGCAACCCAATCGTATAATCTATCGATTTTATTCAATGCAACAACGAAAGGTGCCTTTCTATCTCTTAATAATCTAATAGATTCTAAAGTTTGTTGTTCTAAACCATGCATAATATCAATAACTAAAATTGCAATGTTACATAATGAGGAACCTCTAGTTCTTAAATTGGTGAAAGATTCGTGACCTGGAGTATCAATCATTAATAAACCTGGAACTTCATAAGAAACCTTTTCATGAGCTTGCATAACCTTAGTTTTTTCTTCAATAGATTCAATTGGGAAGTAAGTAGCACCAATTTGTTGGGTAATACCACCAGCTTCACCACCTTGAACATTAGTTTGTCTAATCTTATCTAATAATTTGGTCTTACCAGTATCAACATGACCTAAAATACAACAAATTGGAGAACGTAATTCTTTACCATCTTTAGTTATAGTAGTAGTTTGTGGTAATAAAGATTTTGCTGGAGCTGAAGTAACCGGAGCTGGTGCAGGAGTTGGAGTAACAGGTTTCTTGATTTCTTCAACTTTGTTTTCATCAGAGTTATCCCAGTCCTTTTGTGTGAATTCTTCTTCCTCCTTTTCTTCCTTTTCTTCTTCATCTAAAACATCAGCAGATGCTTCTTCATCGTCATCATCTAATGCCATATTTTCCCAATCATCAATTAAAGCATCATCATCATCATCTTCACCATCAGCAGATTTCTTGTTAGCATTTGATGAGGCATTGGAGTCAGCAGAACCAGAAGCAGAACCATTTTTATCAAATTTCTTACCCTTCTTTTTATAGTTGGAAGCTCTTGCCTTTTGTGGTGCATCAGATGATAAACCTGCAACTTTAATATTACCAGATTGTAATAAAGCAGCTCTTCTCTTTTCTTGAAGTGCCTTTTCTTGCTTTTGTTTCTTGGTTAAGAACTTACCTTCTTTCTTTAATTGTTCAACCCTAGCCTTCTCCTTTTCTTTCTTTAACCTCTTTGCTTCTTCTTTCTTTGCTTCTTCTTCTTCCTTTAACTTTTCTTCTTGTTCTTCTCTTAATCTTTCTTCTTCTTCAAGACGTTGTGCTTCTTCTTCAGCTTGCTTCTTTAATTCTAATTGTCTTTTTAAAGCTGCAATACCTGCTGGAACTTTTTTACCCTTTTTAGCTGGTGCTGCCTTTGGTTCTTCAGTTTTAGATTCAGTCTTTGAGGTTTCGGAAGTTCCAGTTGAAGTAGATTCAGGTTCAGGAGTATTTTCAGTAGATTTGGAAGATGCACCCTTTCTTTCAGCAAGTTGTTTCTTTCTTTGCTTTTCTCTTTCCTTCTTTTCTCTTTCTTTTTCCTTCTTAGTTTTAATAACAGGACCCTTTTGTTGTTGTTCAGCTAATTTAGCCTTTTCTTCTTCAGCTTGTTTAGTCTTCTTATCCTTCTTATTCTTTGCTCTTTTCAAATTTGATAAGAAATCACCACCAAATTCATCTTCTGCACTTGCAACAGTTGGACCAGTTGATTCAACATCAGCAGAAGCTTCAGCAGCATCTGGATTTACACCAAATTCTTCTGCTTGTGGTTGTTCATTCTCAAATTCTTCATCCCAGTAATCCTGGTTAGCGTTCTTCTTTCCCTTCTTTGCCATTGTATTTAGCTAAGGTGCATATCCTAATGAAAAGAAACTTAAAATTGCAAATCAAATAAGTTTTACAAACCCTCCAAAGGGTGAAAAGCGTTAAATTTCATGCTGGGAGGAAATCGATGAATTTTTTTTTCACTGGAAGAATTGAAAAAAATTTGCCATTTTTTTTTGTCTCTGTGACTTTTTTATAAAAGGAACCACTTTTTCCGTATTTTGTTATACTAGGATTTAGTTAAAAGTAGCTACTTGATTTTCTCTTTTAATCAACCACTATATAGGGACATTTACATGACTAAGTCTGCTTACATACAGACCTAGTTTAATGTTCTTGGATGGGAGAGAAATGCTTTTTCTTACACTATCCCCAGTTTGAGTCTTATGCTTGTATTCACACCTGCATCGGATATATGAGCGGGATCACATTTTTAGTTGTATCATAGTTTATTAATTAATTAATTATTGTAAATTTGTAAGTATAAAGTTTCTATAAAAAAGATATATATAAATAAATTATCTTTATTTACCAAGTGAATAGAGAACTAATTTCTTATAGCCATCAACAGCTTCTAGAAGACTATCAGCAGTAACATATTCATTATCACCATGAGCAACTAAAATTGAACCTGGTCCATATAAGTATCTTTTAAAACCTTTATGATCTAATTTTGGAATATCAGTTGCATATGAAGCAATGTATTTCTCAAATCCTTTAACTTGATAATCTAATGAAGTTGGATCATCAGTAACTGAAACTTCAAATTTTAATTCCTTTGCATATGATTCATACTTAGAGACAATTTCTGCAACAACTGGTACAATTTCATCAGAATCAACAGCTGTTCTCATTAACACTGAACATTTAGCATATGGTGAAACAACATTACCAGCTGTACCACCATTCATTAAACCAATATTAATTGTAGTTTTATTTAATAATTCAGATGATGGCCATGGATAGTTTTCTAATTCATGCATTATTTCAATTAAAATCTTATCAGCATCAATTCCAACATCTGGATAACCGGAATGACTTGCAAGACCGAAAACTTCAATATCAGCCATATAAATACCTTTATGACCAGCTGCTAATTTATTTTCAGTTGGTTCACCGAAAATAACGGAATCCCAAGTAACATTTTCCTTATTAAAATAATCATTTGATTTTCTCATACCTAAACCTCCAACTTCTTCACCAAATACAAATAATAAACTTAATTCATCAATTGTAACTAAACCTTCTTCAATAAGTTCCTTAGCTGCAATAACTTGAGCTGCAACTGAACCTTTTGCATCACATGAACCACGTCCATGAATTTTAACTGAACCATCATCTGAATCTTCTTCAACATAATAATTAACATAAGGAGGAACAGTATCAATATGAGAAGTTAATAAAACTGATGAATTTTGTTTATGTTCACCCCCGAAAGCATAAATATTTCTATTAGTATCATCGATTTCAAAATTATAACCTAATCCAAGGTTATTTAAATATCTTTGTAAGTAACCCGAAACACCATATTCATTACCACTGATTGATTCAATATTAATTAAGTCGGCATGCAATTTGAAAAGCTCAGGATTCTTTTTAAAAGCATCAGATATATTAGAGTGTTTACTTACTTTTTCAATATTTAATGAAAGTTGTTCAATGGATTCAATAGCTTCTTCCCAAATATTTGGAATAATTCCTGCATTAATTGTCAATGCTAATGCAATTATTTGTAATGAATTGAGTAACATAATTTTCTTGGTGAATGAGAAGAGAAGAAAAGAAGAAAAGCTTACAACAAACTTCCTTCTTAAAGATAAGTTTACAGGATGCTTCCTTGATTAAATAGAAGAAAGTTTATCGGTATCGTTTCCTAATTAGGAAGTTCCGCAATTTTTCAGTAACTCATTTGTTTAACTAATATGCCCGGACTACCTTTATTATTGTCATGTTTATGAATATTGAGCTCTTTGATACACTTTTAGTAAACTATTTTCTATAAAGTAATAGAAATATAGCGTACAGAAAGTGTAAAACCTAGTTACCAATATAAAATTAATATTAAAATTACAAAAGCTATGAGCATAAACTAGATTACGTTATTTCTTATTATTACTATATTATTACATCTCTATTCTTTAACCGTTAATCATCATCAATTATTTCTTCTTCTGTAGTTTCATCATCAGTTTCATCATCATCCCTATTATGTATAACATTATTATTATTATTACTACTATTTGATGACATTGTGATCCCCATACCTAAACCTAAAGTTGTTTGATGATTTGGAAACTTATATCGGTTTTGAACATTACCATCACTACTACTACTATGTCGACGAGATGTTGATTCATTATTTAATATCCCTGGAGCAGATAATGGCATATTTAATGAATTGGGTAATGGAGGTAACATTTTATTTGATACTCCATCAAGTGAAGGTAATCCTCCACTAAAACTTTTAGTTGGAGATGCAAATTGCTTTGGCGGTGAAGGAGAGAAAGAGGAACCTGATTGATATTTATTTGGTGATGAAAGAGAAATCAATGAAATAATTGCATCTTGTTCTAAAGCTTGAGAATCTTTCTTCTTTTCATTTGTATTTATTGATAAATTATTTTTTTCCTTTGGTTTAATTGGTGATGTTTGATATCCCAAAAGTGATGATTTAGAGCTACTATTTGATTGCATTGAAGTTGAAATTGGTAAAGGAACTGAAAATTCAGATGATTTTTGATCAACTGATGATCTAAATCCTCTTTTTGCAATTTCATCTAATTTAACAGATGCAACAAATGATGATCTTCTTGGTGATTTATGTTGATTATTATTATTATTATTATTGATATTACTTTGATTACTATTATTTTGATAATTATTATTAAATTGAATATCTGATTCTTGTTTTGGACCTGGTAAATTATTAGTTTTTAAATTCCAAAAATCTTCCAACTCTTTTTCTTTTGTTGAAGGAATTGGATTACTTATATTTCTACGAGGACTTGAAGCAATTTCTTCTAGTGAATGTTCTAATTCACCTATTGACTTATTTGACCAACCATGTTGAAATTTAACATGAGCATAATTCAAACGAGTTCTTAAATTTTCACTTATTTTCCTAATTTCTTTATAATCTCTTTTAGGTGATTTAAGTAAATGATCAGAATCATACTCTTTATGAATTTGTTCAGGTGATTTAACAGATGTAACATTAAACAGTTCAACTGATCTTCGTTTTAGATTTTTATCATCAAATCTAACTTCAGGTGATTTTAATAATGAATAAAAATCATTACCATTACGCCTTTGAGGAGTTTGTAGTAAATTATTATTTGAAGTTTGAGGTGGTGATAATAATGGAGTATCATCAAAATTTTGTATATGACGTGGAACTCTTTCAGGAGTTTCTGGTATTATAGATATTTGAGCAGGTGAAGCAAATGTAGAAGATTTTGGTAATGAAGGAGTTTTAGGACCTTTAATTTCTGAGTCATTATCATTAGTAATGGTAATATGATTATTATTATTATTATTATTATTATTATTATTATTATTCATATTTGAATTATTTGATGATGATAATGATGATGCTACTTGGGCTAATGATGGAGTAGGTTGTAGAGTTTGTACACTATTCATTTTAGGGGTAATATTTCCTGTTGATGTTCTGTTGTTATATGGATTTAATTGATCGAGCCCCTGATTTTTTAGTTTATTATTTTCCTGAGTTTTATTAAGAGACATAAGAATTTACAGGGAAGGAAATGCAGTGGGTTTTAATAGTTGAAATATATATCAAGAAGAACGAAAGGGATTATATACGAAGGTAATAATTAATAAAAGAATAAAAGAGCAATACAATAAACAATATCTTTATTGTCTCTAAATAATAATACATCAAAAATATCAAAAATATATTATATTGACGTTACGTTATTAAAAGATACTCTAAATTTAACTTATTGTTTGCTTTATTTACTTTATTTCTTATTTAAGAAGTGTAACTGTCCCATCACTGTATGTATAGTATATGGCATCTATTATAATTTTAGTACATACACTGTAATAGTAGATAGTATAGATAGTATAGGTAGTAAAAGTAGTTACAGCAACTCAGTTCAAACCAAATTGGTAATCTTATAAAGATTATACGGGGTTTAGTATATTAGAAAGAGAGACAGATAGATACAGATACAATCCAGAGATAAGAGGGTATGTATAAGTAGATTACAAGAGACTTATTATAGAGCCATTAATTAATACAGTTATACAGTTAAAGCAGTATTACTACAATAGAGCGAAGGCAAATCTAAGTATTATTACTGTTGATGCTCAGCAATTATATTTTGGTGTCGAATTTTAAGTTGTTTTGGTGTTTGTTTGATTATTGTTCTTTTCTTTGGGTCTTTCTTTCTTCTGATTGAATGACAAGATAATATAAAAGGTACCATATACCCTTCACAGGTTATTATTTCATTTCATTTTTTTTTACTTCTGTGCATGAATAATGAATCTGAATACCCCCTTTAAAAATTATAGGAAAAGAAGTTCTTCGAAAAATATTTCATCTCCTGAACCTGTAATTGTCCCACAAATTGGTACAAGTAATACACCATCTAATTTGTCTACCAAAAATAATAATATTGTAAAGTATAGTGTTTTGTATCGTAAATTCACAAATAAGAAGAATAAAACTTGGGAAGGTGATGGTACTTTAATTTGGTATACAAATAATGATATTGCTTTAATAAAAAATGAAGATGATACAATGATTTGTAAATTGAAAGATGCAAATAAATCAATTTTAAAAGGTTCATTTAGTGGTTCAGGTTATGAATTTGAATTAGATGAAGAAATTGTTACATCTAAAATACCAAAACTGACTTTATCTAGTACTCCAACTCAAATTATTCATAAACCTATCATTAAACCATTTAAATCACCTCTTTTAACTATTAATTCAAATAATAATAAGAAGAATATTATAAAAAATATAGATCAAAAAGATCAAAAAGGTCAAAATATCATACAAAAGGATAAAATTGTCGATAATAAGAAAGTTCAAGATATAATTACGAAATCTTCTTCTTCCAAGCAGACAAAAGAATCGAATAGATTAAAATCTTCAGATCCCTTATATGATATCAAGAATGTCCAAAATCCATTATTCATGCCAGATTTCCCCAAAAGTATTGATGATAGTGAAATTCATCGTAAAGTTGTCGTTGATCCCGTCTTATCTGTAAAATTACGTGATCATCAAAGATATGGTGTAGAATTCTTATATTCTTGTTTAATGGGTTTAAAATCAAGTGATATTAATGGAGCTATTTTAGCAGATGAAATGGGTTTAGGTAAAACTTTACAAACCATAACTTTAATTTGGACTTTACTAAGACAATCTCATATTGTGGGAAAGAAACCTATAATTGATAAAGTTTTAATTTGTTGTCCAGTATCATTGGTCAGTAATTGGAAAAATGAATTTTCTAAGTGGTTAGGAATGAATAGAGTAGGTGTATTGGCAATTAATGGTAATAAATTTCAAAATGAAGTTAGAGATATACAATTATTCCCTAATAATAAAGTTTATCAAGTTATGATTATAGGATATGAAAAAATGCAATCAATGTCTGAATTGTTATCTGAAATAACATTTGATTTATTAATCTGTGATGAAGGTCATAGACTTAAAAGTAGTGAAAATAAAGCTATCAAAACTCTTAAAAGTTTTAATATTAAACGTACAATTCTATTATCAGGTACTCCAATACAGAATGATCTTACTGAATTTTATACAATGGCTGATTTTGTTAATCCTGGAGTTTTAGGAAGTTTAAAACACTTCCAGAAAACTTTCGTTAAACCAATTTTAAGTTCAAGAGATGCAAAATGTACGAATAAAGCATTAATAAAGAAAGGTAAAGAAAAGTCAAAGGAATTAGTTGAATTAACTAATAAATTTATTTTAAGAAGACTGAATGACGAGTTAACAAAATATTTGCCAAAACGTTCAGATTATATTTTATTTATTGCACCAACATCTTTACAGTTACAATTGTTTAAAACAATTATTGAAACCAAGAGATTCCAAACTTTGATTGATGGGGAAACGGATGAAAATAGTAGTACCATCAAAAACTCATCTTCATCTTCTTCATCTCTTAATCTTATCAATTCATTTAGAAAAATATGTAACTCACCTTCATTATTGAAAACTGACTCACTTTTCTTAGATATATCTGAGAGGAGTTCTAATTCTGCTGAAGATGTAGAGTTTAGAAATCAACTTGGTAAAAAGGTTAAAAGTGGTAAAATATTAGTATTGATCAAATTATTAGGATTATTATATGCTAAAAATGATGAAAAAGTAGTTATTGTTTCAAATTTTACAGCTACTTTAGATATTATCGAATCAATATTTCAATCATTAGGATTAGCATTTACAAGACTTGATGGTTCAACCCCTTCTAATGAAAGAGGTAAAATCGTTGACAGTTTCAATAAATCTAGTACAACTAAATCTTTTGCCATGTTATTAAGTGCCAAAGCTGGTGGAGTTGGATTGAATTTAATAGGTGCATCACGATTAATTTTATTTGATAATGATTGGAACCCAGCTGTTGATTTACAAGCAATTGCAAGAATTCATAGAGACGGTCAAATGAAAGATGTTAAAGTTTATAGATTTTTAACAAATGGTTGTATGGATGAAAAAATTTTCCAAAGGCAATTGGTTAAACAAGATTTAAGTGATAGATTTGTTGATCAAAAGGGTGGTGAAAAAGAAATTTTTGATAGATCTGACTTAAAGGATATTTTCACAATTAATTTTGATAAAATCAAAACTAACCAGTATTGTAATACTCATGAATTAATGTGTTGCGATTGTAATGGTAAGGGTGAAATTGTACTTGAGAATGAATTTGGAAGTGATTTAGAGGATAGTAATGAAGAAAGTGACGAGGATGAGGACGAGGAAACTAAAGAGAAGAAGAAGTTTATGTCAGCATTAGATTATACACAAAAATACCCAGATAATGAAAATGAAAACACCAAAGTTGATGAAATTAAAAGAAAAAGGTTAAGAAGATGTTTAAAAGGTTATAGACACATCCAACCAGTTCAATCATCAATTGTATTTAAAACAGATGATGATATATTAGATACCCTTTTGAATGGTCAAGATAGGGAAAAACCTTTGATTTCTTATGTCTTTGGTAAGTACTAGATAATTTAGAATGTTGTATAATATTGTTAAATGTAGAATATAATTTATAGAATTAATAAATAATCAAATTCCACCATCCCATACTTGAACAACATTATCGTAAAAGCTACAACTTACAATTGTATTCTCTACCCAATCACCACCATAGGTAATACTAGAATGTTCTCCCTTAAAAGTATTAACAACTTCCACATCTTGTGCGTTCTCTGAATTATAACTTACAATTCTACCACCATCATACATATTACAAGTCATCACTCTATTATCATATCTATGAGGAGAAGGAATAAGTCTCCAAACACCACCATTCAAATTATGTTTCTCCTTTACCATTGGTGGCATACCTGGGAATAAACTACCACTTGATATATTCAAACCTGCACGTAAATCTAAAACGCATAATTGATCATCATAACCACCTGTCCAAATCATATAGGGATCCGTAACATTTTCACACCAACCTTTTCTTGATGTAAGAATAGAAACAATACCTGCATCATGAATTCTATTCGTTGCAAACACTGACATTGGTTGCCTTATATCATGAGCTATAAGTTGAGCATCATCACCACCACTGAAAACTACACCATCTAATTCTGGAGCATGTGCCCAATCAGCATACCATGCCTCTAATGAATGTTCAGTAGGGAAAATGGTCATACCTTCCTCAGCTGATGGTAATTGTTCATATTCGTAGTATCCTACCATCCCAGTTGTTGTGGTGAAAGATATTTGTGAATTTCTGGGGTGAAAGTTGATTGAAGTTATCAATGTTTCATTAGATGATGAGGTTGGTTTAGGAAACAATTGAACATTATGTAATTGATTTATATTTAACGGATCAGACTTATTGATATTCCAGAATGTTATATTACCAGTTGAATGTGCAGTTGATATTAAAAATGATTCGTTATTTGAATTAATTGATTTTTCATCAATTTTGATATCTAAAACAGCACCATTTGTTTCAATAGAATTTATACACATACCAATCAAAGGCAATGAGCTAACATTAATTTCTGGATTATCGTTATCAGGGAAATCACCAGGAGTATGATAATTTTGAGAAAGTTTCCATACTTCAATAGTTCCTTTACGATTATGTCCTTCAATTAAAGTGTAAGTACCGAAATAGACAATAGTTGGATCTAATGGATTAATACGTAAGCAGCAGGGAGGTGCATTTGTCTTGAACAATGCTTTTCTATTTAAACCAGTCATTGAAGAAAGGAAGTAATGATGATTGTGAAAAGTTGGTTGATAAAGTTAGAAGAAACTTTTCTTTAAATCCGGGAAATAATTTTGTCGGCGTTTATTAAGGTAAAATTGATCTGAAATCAAAGATATAGGTTTGGACTCATTATTGGACATTAAGTCAATTGAGTCGGTAAAGTTGAATTTCAGCAATCCATGAAATTAGCAGAAAATACATTTTCATAACACAATAATAATGACTCATAATAAAGAAGTGATATTAAACTGAAGTTTCCTAAATGTAAAGATAATAAAGATTTATAAAATAATGAAATTTGCGAGTGCATGAATATTACTTGAGACTTTTCTTTTACTAACTTTTCATTTTATTGTAAATACTTTTTTGTAAAGAAAAATAATGTCAGAGGAGATACCATATACAAAGAGATACGTTTACAATTTAGATCCTGCAATACTGGATTCATTAAAAACGTTATATTTTGACTCACAAACTTTTGAACAACGTTCATATGAAGACTTCATTAAACGTAGAGGTGATGAAATAGTTAAAAGTATATCAGATGAAAAATTATCAACTTCACCAGTTATCGTGCAACCTAAACCACGTATAAACAGAGATGAAATAAATACTGCATTGTCCAATTTAAAGATTTCTAAATCTGAAGAATATGAAAATAAGGATGAAAGTGGCAAAGATGATAAAGGTATTGATTCAGATAATGAAAGTGAGTCAGACAGCGAGTCAGAAAGCGAATCAGAGTCAAATATTGAAGAGAAAACATTAGAGACAATAAGTGAAGCGACCAATACTAATATCAGCAATGATGATTATGAATCAACTATAAGTTTTATGAGTACAAAATCACCACTTGTTTTATTTGAATCAAGAATTTTAAATAATTTAACAAAGGGGAAAGTTTTCGGTGTTTATAAAACTACAATAAATGCAAAAGATTCACCGAATTATGATGCTTTAAAGATGATAAGGGAAATGTCACATAATACTGATAATCCAATGCCTAAAGATCCAAAGATTGCAGGTATGTCAGCAGTTTTCATGCTCTCATCCGGTCACTTTGCTGGTGCAATTATATCCCACTTACCACATTCAACTAAGGGTAATAAAGGTAGCAATGAAGAATTACAATTACAATCAGTTAGATTACTTGCACATAAAACATTTCATAGATATACTACACGTAGAAAACAAGGTGGTTCACAAAGTGCAATGGATGATTCTAAAGGTAAGGCAAATTCTGCAGGTAGTACACTTAGAAGATATAATGAACAAGCATTAGGCAAAGATGTTGAAGGATTGATGGATGAATGGAAACCATTATTAGATCAATGTGAATCAATTTTTATTAGAGGTTCAGGTAAAGGTGGTAAAAACGCTAGAGGTATTGGATTAATAATTAGAGATGCAAAAGATCCTAAAGCAATCATAAAACATGGTGATTCAAGGGTTAAGATGATTCCATTTGGAACTAAACGTCCAACTACGATGGAAATAAAGAGAGCTTGGTGTGAGTTAATGTATTTGAAAATTGTAGATATGCCTGAAGTTGAAAGAGATTTGATTAATAAGAGAATGAAAAGAGATGAGATGTTGAATAAATCAAAAGAATCTAAAGATAATAAAAACGGATTGGATGAAGAGAATATAAAATTAACTAATGAAATTATTTCATTATTGAAAAAGTCAAAGGCACCTGGCTTGGTTTTATTCTTCAAAAAAAACAAGAGTAAGTTAGATGTTAATTTTAGACTTCAACCCGTTGAGCAATACAAGGCAACTCCCACCGCTTTACATTATGCAAGTAGGAAAGGTTTGTCATACATGGTTCAAACATTACTTGTTCAATTACATGCTGATGCAAGTATTTTAAACAATCAAGATAAAACTGCATATGAAATAGCATTAGATAAAGATACCAAATATTCGTTCAGATTAAGTAGGAGCTTGATAGGTGAAGATAAAGTTGATTGGGAGAAGACACATATTGGAGCACCAATGACAAAGGAAGAAGTTGAAGAAGTTAAATTACAACAACGTAACAAAGAAGAAAAGGAAAAAGCTGCTGAATTGAATCAACTGAAGGAACAACACGAGAACATTGTCGATGAAATACGTAAAGAAGAAGCACAGAAAAACAAACGTGTAGGTAGCTATTCAAATTTGATCAATGGACCTGGGATTACCAAGGTAACTGAAGAACAAAAACTTTCAGGATTATCAGATGCTCAAAGAATGAAAGTTTTACGAGAACAGAGATTCAGAGCAATTGAGGCTAGATTAAACAAGGGGGTATAATTTTTTTTATATGTAGTTACACACATGTAAATGATCAAAACTATCTTTTAGACAAAACGGATTCAACCCATTCACGTAATTTCTCTTTATCTACATCATTAATATCTGTATTACTATTTTGAACTTTTTCATCAACGTAAATATCGTAAGGTAAAGTTTTCTTTAATGCAACAACTGATGGAATTTTATTAACAATATAACGACGCATTAATTCATCATTTCTACCACCTGTAAGTTCAATACAAACAGTACCAGTATTTTGAGTTTCAACATTACGTATAATTTCCCACATATTTGTTGCCATTGAATTACTCGGAGTTTCACCTAATCTTACAAAAGTTGCAAATAGAGTTCCATGAGAACTTGCAGGTGATGATAATAATAAATCGAATTCTTCCGGTGTATGAATTGTTTGGAAAACTCTACCGTTCCCCTTAGCTGGTGTATCTGGAGGATAAATAATTGGTAATGAATTTTTCAAAGGTTTATTTTTTGCATATAGAAACAGGCCAATTGTAGCAGCAGCAAATATACCAATTCCCAACAGACGATTTGTAGGTTTATTAACGGGTTCAGACATGTAGAATTATATATGTTCAATAATGATTAGTAAAACACAGTGGAGTTAATAATCTCTTAATAACGAGAATTAGTCAGCGAATGGAAACATGATTTTTCAGTTATCAACACTTTTTTGACAGAATTGGATTAATGGAGTCAGTGGATGTTGGATATTGTTAGACTGTGATTTTCTTTTGATCACAGTATATTATTATCGTATATCATAGATAAAACAAGACACAACATAGCATTAACAAATATGACAGACGATATTTTCGAGAATATGCCTATTATCTCACCAACGGTGACGCATAGAGAGGGTGAGAATGATGAAGTTGAAAGTAAAGGAAATTCTGTTGTTGGATCTGATTCAATCGAAAGATTCAAACATTTACACAATGAGGGAGAAAATGCAGAAGGTAGATGTATGTCACCATTTCATACAGTTGATAAAGCGGAAGAAAAGAGAAGATTACTGCCAAGTAAATTACCAATTGTACAATGTATTGCAAGAGCACGTATTCCAACAACACAGGGACCTGAAATATTCCTTCATTTATATAGTAATGATTCTGATAATAAAGAACATCTGGCAATTGTCTTTGGTGAAGATATTAGATCAAGATCATTATATAAACAACGTAAAGGTGATACACAATCTGATCGTATGATTAGAGGTGCATATGTTGGTAAATTATATCTAGGACGTCGAGATGCAGATTTTGATAAAAGTACAGGATTAAAATTAGAATTTGATTCAAATGGTGATATGATCGTTGATAAAAATACAACATATTGTGATACAACATTAGTACGTATTCACAGTGAATGTTATACAGGTGAAACAGCATGGAGTGCAAGATGTGATTGTGGTGAACAATTTGATGAAGCTGGTAGATTAATGGGTATAAATGGTCATGGATGTATTGTTTATTTACGTCAAGAGGGTAGAGGTATTGGATTAGGTGAAAAATTAAAGGCATATAATTTACAAGATTTAGGAGCTGATACAGTTGAAGCAAATTTATTATTAAGACATCCAGCTGATAAACGTAGTTTTGGTATGGCAACAGCAATATTAATTGATTTAGGATTAATTGAAATTGATTTATTAACTAATAATCCTGATAAAATTATTGCAGTTGAAGGACGTGATAGACAAGTTCATGTTCATCATCGTGTACCAATGGTTCCATTAGCATGGCAAGGTGAGGAAGGTGTTAAATCTAAGGAAGTTGAAGGATATTTAAGGACAAAAGTTGAAAAAATGGGACATTTATTATCAAAACCTTTGTAATTCATAAATACAGTATTGTAAATAATTTTTAAAGAATAATTTTGAAAACCAAGTATCATACATTATTATTATCATTATTATTATTATCATTATAAATTATTAAATTATTAAATTATTAAAATTAAAAAAGATGGTAGATAAAATTACAAAAGGTGATGAATGGAGTAAGAATAATAAATTTACACAAAATATAGTTAAAGAATAAAATTATTTCTTCAATAATTTTTCAATATCATCAGAAATTGAAGCTGGATTCTTTAAAGAAGAATATCTTTGATAAACTTTACCTTCTTTATCAACAAGGAATTTTTCAAAATTCCATTTAATTGCTTTAAAACCTAACATACCAGATTTTTCAGATTTAAGCCATTCATAAATTGGATCAGCTTTATCACCATTAACATCAATTTTTTGCATTAATGGGAAAGTAACACCGAAATTAATTTGACAAAATTCTGCAATTTCTTCAGATGAACCAGGTTCTTGACCTGCAAATTGATTACATGGGAAACCAATAATTTCTAAACCTTGATCTTTATATTTTTTATATAAAGCTTCAAGTTCAGAATATTGTTTAGTGAAACCACATTTAGAAGCTGTATTAACAATAAGTACAACTTTACCCTTAAGATTTTCCATTGGGAATGGTTCACCATTATTTCTAGTTGCAGAGAATGTATAGAATTTAGACATTTGTATAGATGATTTGATTGATGAGTGTATTGATCTCTTGAACATACAAAAAATAAAATAAATCAAAATAAATCAAAGTAAAATAAACTTTGTGTCAAGAATATTATAAAAACAGAGGGGAGTGGCGAGTTTTATACCCTCTAAGGTAAGGGATTTAAAAATATTATGTAAAAGGGGGCTCAGTTAGTACTACAGAAAAAGATTCCAGATTCACCTGGTGAGATTACAAATTCTTTCTTCTTTTACCACTTTTACCACCGATAACACTCCGAGTGTTCTTATTATTATTAATCTTTCTCTTCCTAGACACCGTCTTCTTCTTACTGCTCTTCTTAGCCTTCTTCTTGTTGACATATTCCTTAACAATAGCTTGTAACAAGGTTTGACAACGGGCCTTGATTTCAACTGCATTTCGACTTAATATCCAATAATCTCCTTCCATGAATAAATGTTCTCCATATTGAATCTCATTAAATATTTGTTCTCCAAAATATTCTCCATTTTCACCTCCAAGTCTTAACATTTGAACAATTAACCATCGATCCTCCTCAATACTCCATTCCTTCTTTGTAGCAGTATATGGTAATTGAATTTCCATATCTCTTAATGGATAATCATATTCACTAATCTTAAATCTTAATGCTTCCCTTTGAATATATGCTCTCCTAATTTTTTCTTCACCTGCTTCAATTTGTCCAATATATCTATCATAATTCTCAATATCTCTAAAATTTTCCCAAAATTTTAAACTATATTGACAAACTTCTTCATATGTTTTATCCTTACCAAATTCTTTTGCTATATTAATTAAATCATATCTACTAAATCTTGCATTTGCATTGATAAATGTGAAAAAATCTCTTCTACTCCAATTACTAAATCCTTCCTTTAATAAAATTTTCTTCTCTTCCTCCTCTTCTTCAGTTAATGGTCTAGCATGATCAATAATCGCTTGTTCAATTTCTAAATCTTCAATACTCTTATTCTTACTACCTTTCTCATTTTTAGCTTTAATATTCCAAACTCTTTTGTAATATGCCCATTCCATTTCATAAATTCTATGTAATCTCTCATTATAAAATTGATGATCATATAATGCTAAATGCTTTGGTTGCTTTAATTCAAATGCATCCTCTCCATTATCTCCATTAATATTACCATTATTATGTTGTGCATTAACCATTTGTTGATGTGAACTAATACCTCTTTTACCTGTTTGTAAAACTTCTCTATAATATCCATCAACTGAATAATTATTCTTTCTCTCTCTCTTACTTAATGCTAACCAATTATAACCTTCAGCAATACTCTTAATCTCTTTCTTTTGGAAATTTTTACCATCCCATTCATAAACTGATTCATTTGATGATGAAAAATTTTGTAAATCATCAAGACCTAATTGTGAAAATTTATTCTTTAATTCTCCTGTTCTCTCTTCACTCTTCATTAAAATTTTATCTAATTCATCATCATCTAATTCAATTTTTTCACCTCCATTAGAATCTTTACCATCTTCATTACCATTATTACTACTATTACCATTTCTATCAGTTAAAACATCAACTGCACCAAATTGAATCATATTTAATAATTCATCCTTATTGTTTTGTGCATTATTTTTCTTTTCATTAATACCATTTCTACCTTGTTGAATAACTAATTGATCTAATCTTAATTTTTGTGATGCTCTCTCTAAAACTTTTTCCTCAATTGCATTCTCTGTAACAAATCTGAAAACTTTAACTTGTTTCTTTTGTCCAATTCTATGAGCTCTATCCATTGCTTGTAAATCTGCTTGTGGATTCCAATCAGAATCATATAAAACAACAACATCTGCACTTGTTAAATTGATACCTAAACCCCCAGCTCTTGTTGTTAATAAAAATAAAAATTTATCACTACCTTCTTTATTATATTCATCAATTGCTTCAATTCTATCAGCATGTTCAGTTTGTCCATCAATTCTACAATACCCCCAATTTCTGAAAACTGCATAATCTTCTAAAATATCTAACATACGACTCATTTGTGAAAAAATTAAAACTCTTGAACCTTGATTTTTCAATTTTTTCAATAATTTATCTAAAACTAACATCTTTTGTGAATTGAAAACTAAATGTTCATCAGTTGTATATGGTGGTCCAGGTTCTGCACCTTCAAATAAATATGGATGATTACAACATTTTCTTAATTGCATTACAATATTTAATAATCTTGATTTAGATTCTTTCTTACCATTTGAACCATTAACTGCATCAATATCTTTCTCTAAAATTGATTGATACCATCTTTTTTGCATTTTAGTCATACCAACATAAATATTTAATTCTTGCTTTGGTAATAATGATTTTTCAACATCATTTTTAATTCTTCTTAATAAAAATGGTTTTAATAATTGATGTAATTGTCCAACAACATTATCTCTATTTTGACTCTCACTATTTCCATTTTGCTCATCATTATCAATTTCACCATCATTTGAGAACCATCCATCAAAAGTTGTTGAATCTGCGAAAATATCAGGTAATAAGAAATTTAATAATGCCCATAATTCATGTAAATTATTTTGTAATGGAGTACCAGTAATTAATAATCTATTTTTAGAATGAAACATACGAATGATTTGTGATAAAAGTGAATCTTCATTCTTTAATCTATGAGCTTCATCAACAATTATATATTGCCAATTAATTTTCTTTAAAATAGCCTTTTCTCTAATAACAATTTCATAAGATGAAATCAAAACATCAAATTTACAATTTGTAATATTTTCTTTTATAATTCTATTTCTATTTTCTTGATCACCTGTTAAAATACATGTTTTAACTTCTGGTGTCCATTTAGAAAATTCTCTTTGCCAATTTTCTAATGTTGATTTTGGTACAATAACAATATGTGGACCTTTAACTTTCTTTAAATATCTTAAATAACCAAGAAATGAAATTGTTTGTAAAGTTTTACCTAAACCCATTTCATCAGCTAAAATACCTGATAAATCATTTGTATTTAATGAAACTAACCAATTAAGACCTTGAATTTGATAAGGTCTTAAAGAACCATTAATATATTTAGGAGATTTAGTAAATTCATAACCTGAATCAGTTATTTCTCCTTCATCATCATTTAATAATTCTTGTAATTCATTATTTTCACTCTTCATTAATTCATTATCCTCTTCTTTCTCAGTTTTACGTCTACGATGATCTGATGAATTATTTGTTGATTTATTATTTGAATTAGTTAAATCATTAACTTTTTCTAAAACACGTTTAAAATTTTCATCCTTTTCAGCTTTAACATTAAGAAAATGTTTAAATAATGGTGTTAAAGATAATAAATACTTAAATCTTTCAGCTGTTGCATCCACATCGAACTTTTTCTTTTCATCAGTTACAAAATATCGTCTCTTCTTTTCATCAAATGATTCCTGATCATTGACATTTTCAATTCCAGGGTATTTGGAAATACCTTCCATATACTTACCCAATGCATCATCATCCACTTGCATTGTCATGGCTATATATCCTATAAAAATATCCTATAAAGCCCTAATAAAATAAAAGGAAACACTACTGTCCACTAACAACACCAAAAAGAAGAAGCACACACACTAGAAAAACAACAAAACAAAAAATTGATTTCCTTTCGCGACTTATAATACTTACTTAAGCTTTACTTACTCTAAATGTCCTACATAATTACGTACTCTGTAGTCCATATGCACAAAACATCTGTTAACATATGGTAATGTCTCAATGGCATATTGTAGTGATTCACCTAAATCATGTGCATCCCTTAAATTCATATCTACATTCTTCAAGACAATATCAACTTCAACATTGATTAGATCTCCAATATGATACATTCTGAAATTCTTAATTTTAGATATTTCATCACTGAATCTCACAATTAAATATAATACTTGTTGATATTCCTCCTTGGATGCATGTGATCCACTTAAATGATTAATATGTTCAAATGTAATTGTAATCCATTGTAACATTACATATAAACATAATAATGATGCACCTAATGCATCAATCCACCATATTTGGAAAATTAATCCAATAACTGGGAAAATTAATGAAAATACATTAAATACAATATCTGTCTTTGCATCTTCAACTAATGCTTGAATTGATGAATTTTTAACATGTTTACATAAAAAATATGCAATAAGTTTTGATGAAATTGTAACAACCATAATAATAATTGAAATATTAGATAATTTAGCAAGTTCATGATCATTATCTTTAGAAAATAATTCTTTAACAGATTCAATTAAAACTTGTGAAAATGATAATATCATAATAACTGAAAAAATCATAACTCCAATTGGTTCTAATTGTTTCCTACCAACTGGGAATCTTGATGATTTTTTCATTGCAAATTTATTAGCAACAAAAATAATCATTGTTGAAAGAAAATCTAATGATGAATCAACTAATGATGCAATAAGTGATAATGAATTACTAAAATAGACAACAACAAATTTACCCAATAAAAGGATAAAATTTAATGCAAAATTAAAATAAATTGCAAATATAACAATTTTAGATTTACCATGATCTCCTGAACCTAAAATTTTTGCACCTTCTAAATCAATGTTACCTGGAGCTGCACTAATATTAATATGACGATGAGTTCCTGAACTACTTGTATGTGTCATTTTAATTGATTTAGGAACAGTTAATGGAGTTTCATCATTAGCATTAGTATTTGACGGTATTGCTGATGTTGGACCAATTATTTCATCAATAAGATGAGCGTTCTCTTCTTCTGAATTATTCTCAGATGATGTGTTATCTGCATAATTTTGAATCATTTCAATTTGAACACCAGTATCTAATAATAAATCCATATCTTGATATCTATTAATCATTTCATTTTGTTCTTCATAGAATTTTTTAACTTCACCATTTTTAATTTTATCCAGTTTATTTTCATCAATATAGTATTTTTGCCAATTAATCAATCTACTAATTTTACCAATTAATCTAAAAGGTCTTAATGCTTGTAATGAATCTATACGATTATATAATTCACCAAAATCACTATTTGGGAAAACACTTAATCTTCTCTCATAATTGAGTGGATTATTAACACTAATAGGAACAGTTATATCACCTGCAGCTTTAGCACAATTAGAGAATGTCTTTGAACGATGAATTAATGGCATTATCTCCTCCTCTGTCATTTTATGATTTAAACGTCTTGGTTCTGTCTCATTGACTTCAGCAGAGTAGAGTGGGGTTGCTGCGTTAATGGGGGTTTCCTCTGTCGACATACCTGTATATTTATATAACACCAAAGCAATTACCTATACAAACCAGATAAAAAGAACATTGGCAACACTTTACTTCAGTTTATTTTACTTCAACAAAGCAATACACTTGATATATTAATTAACCTATACTCAGCCATCATCACATGACAGATTTCCATGCAACATGAATTTTTTGCGATATTTCCGGGTTTCTCTTCTAATAACTTTTAATCACTGATTACTAAACACTTCTTTTCCTTTGGCCAAAGTCAATCTATTCTAATGACTACTGTATCCAACCGTCCTCAACTCTCCGCACTAAACGCTCCAGAACCAGAACACTGTCCTGGTCCAGAATCAAATAACGCAGGTAAGGGTGAAGCTTGTCAAACTTGTGATAACAAAGATATTTGTGAATCATTGCCGAAAGGTCCAGATCCTGATTTACCATTAATAGCTGAACGTTTATCAGGTATTAAACATAAGTTACTGGTGCTTTCAGGTAAAGGTGGTGTTGGAAAATCAACTTTCACATCTATGTTATGTTGGGCTCTTTCAGCTGATGAAGATTTAGAAATTGGTGCAATGGATTTAGATATTTGTGGTCCATCTTTACCTAAAATGTTAGGTGCTGCTGAAAATGAAACTATTCATGGTTCAAATGCTGGTTGGTCTCCTATTTATGTTGCTGATAATCTTGGAATGATGTCAATACAGTTTATGTTACCTTCAAAAGATTCTGCAATTATTTGGAGAGGTTCTAAAAAATCAACTCTTATAAAACAATTTTTAAAAGATGTTGATTGGGGAAAACTTGATTATTTAGTTATTGATACACCTCCAGGAACTACAGATGAACATTTAAGTGTTACCACATACATGAAAGAAGTAGGTATTGATGGTGCTTTAGTCGTTACAACTCCACAAGAAGTTGCATTATTAGACGTTCGTAAAGAAATTGATTTTTGTAAAAAAGCAGGTATTAAAATCTTAGGATTGGTGGAAAACATGTCAGGGTTTGTTTGTCCAGGTTGTGGTGGTGAATCCAAAATTTTTAAACCAACTACTGGAGGTGGAGAAAAATTAGCTCAAGAGTTAAATTTAAAATTTTTAGGTAGTGTTCCCTTAGATCCAAGAATTGGTAAATGTTGTGATAGTGGAAGATGTTTCTTTGATGAATTTCCTGATAGTCCAGCTTCAGAGGCAATTTTAAATGTTGTCGATGCCCTAAGAGATGAAATTGAAGGTTCAAATCAGGGGGAACCAATGGAATACTAAAATATTAATTCTTTTGTAAAATTACATTTAACTATGAGTATACAATATACAAGTCTTTTCTAAATAAATAATCTAATAAATTTAATACATCAAAACTTTTAATTACTTATCATTTTGACATCATCAGTTTCAAATTTTGATTCTAAATAGTTTCTTTCACTTTCTGGTAACTCTATACAGCTCAGTTGTGCTGATGTAAACTGTAAGTTTTCTTTAAACGTCACATTAATCAATTTCTTCATCATCAGTGTCTTTGCTATCTTAACCTTTGAATTACTATCTTCTAATACTGATATACCATTCAAAACGCCACCAATTTTAGCCTTTAATTCTTCGCATTTCTCTTTATAACTGATATCATCAAAATCTAACTCCTTAGCTATCTTTGTAACGGTGATATAATCCTTATAAACTTCTGCACCAGTTTTGTACTCGCTTAGTGATTCAAATTCAGAAATCAAATTATCTAATTTCTCAAGTTTTGTATTATTATTTGCAATGACAATTTCAGGTGCAACATGTTCTAATAATATCTTATGACCAGATTTGAGGTTATTTGCTAATATTAATTCAAGAACACTTATGTAATACTGCTCAAGATTGTTGAATTCAAATGATCTTGCTTCATGTAGTATCTTCATAGGTAAGTGTAAACGATGATGGAGTTCATTCAATCTTTGATTATCTTCTAGGAATCCTAACTTCTTTACATTATTATATAATAAATCAGTAATCAACTCATTGCTTCTTTTTTCATTAGTGTGGTGTTCCAAAACGAATATACTTTCTTCAATCATATCCTTCTTTTCTAATTTCTTGGCAAATTTTTCAACAATTTCATCAAAATATACTTCATTGAAATCAATAACGGTATTGAGATATTTCATAATCAAAAATTGTAATTCAATATCAAATTGTGGTAAAACAGTACTCCTGGAGTGAATCATCTTAAACAATAAATAATAAATTTGAATATTAGTAGTATCAACTAATCCATTTTGTTCAAAATAGTCAATGAATTGTTCTATAATTTCATCAACCGATTTGGTAGTATTTCCATATTTAACTAATAAAAATAATATTATTGGCCATGATAAACCGTCTAGATGATCTATATATTCCTTTTCAAGAATATCTCCACTCAAAAGCTTGTAAATTTTCAAAACACCAGATGGAATGAATGCAATTGTACCATTACTCCACTCTTTTAATTGACCACGAGCTAATTCATGTACCATTGCATCATTTGAGTCAATCATAGTTAACAAAACTGCAATATGATTGTTTTTAGTATTTATTGCATACTGTATAGCATCTGAAATTTTATCAGTACAAACGAAATGGAATATTCTCTCTAATGAATCAGTTGGAGATTCATTGAAATCAAGTGCAGAACTACCCATGGAATTGATTTTTTGTAAAAATTGACATAAAAGTTCTCTTCTTTTTATTTCAGAAATATGTTTGAATTTGATTGAATTAGTGTCATTATCACATGCTCTGTATACTTGCTCACTCATAAATGATTCTAAGAAATTTGAATCATACAAAATTGATAATAGTTCCCAAATATTATAATCCTCACAACTATCAAAACTTAATAATGGAATTCTCAAAGAAATAGAGGAATCTACTTTAACTTCTGGTAGTCCATTTGTTCTGATTTCAACTTTTCTGGTTGAAACTTCAGATCTTAAACATTTACCATATTCATTTGAATTATTAAATTGAAGAGGAGGTTCAATAATAGCTTTTACCAGTTTTGATGTATCTTTATTACCAAAGATTAACTTATCAACATTTTTAGGATCAACTTTCATATCGTATTTTTTATCTAAATTTTTGTTGAAAACAGAAAAGAATCCCTTAGATAAAGCTAATTGCTCATCCCAATCATCACTTACCGATAGTTCAGCTCTAGATTTCAAAAATTGTAAATTCATCACTTCCTTAACTTCTGGTTCATATGCTCTAACTTCAACAAGATCTTCAATACCATCGTAATTTCTGTTAATCAGCGCTAAAGCTTTTGCATCAACATTTTCATCATCATCCAATGATGAGGGCACAGAAGCATCCACAAGCACATCATCATCTTCACCATCATCGTTTTTATTGGTGTCTAATAGTAATTCATTATTTTTGATCTCACTATCATTTCCTTCTTCATCTTCCTCTTCATCATTTAAAAGAAATTCACCAGGATTTACTACACCTAAATCAGTCTTTTGCCTCTTCCAATTGTCACCAGGTTGACCATAACCTGCAATTTTTTCCAAGGCATTGATTTGCAATTCATTTCTTCTTTTTTCATTTTGATATTCATTTTCTTGTTGTTTCTTCCATTTGGCAATAAGTTCTTCATCATGTTCATCTTCGTCCACTATACCCCAAATTGAAAAATGTTCAACTTCAAAAACGTAGTTACCAGTTAATGGATCAAAACTTATAAATTTCATACCGTGAACACTCTTAAGTTTTTCAATATGTTTTTCAAGAAGTTCGACATCTGGATTTAATGGATCATACTTGGATGGAAATGTTTTTTCAAGTGTGATAACAGCAGGAATGTTAAGTCCATTACCTTGAGATGGTTTCTCATATTCATCAGAATAAACTTGTAACAATTTATTACCGATAATAATCGTTTTACCTAATAATTGATCCCATTTACCTTCAAAAGCTGATAAATCAACCGGATATTTGTACATTAAATTACCATGACCTTTTCTACCAACAATGAAATTTTCAACATGTGTTAATTCTAATGAAGTCTTCTTTGAAAGTTCTTCAATGGATGGAATACACCAATAGTCAGCATCAGTATTTTCTGATTCAGACCATTCTGCAACTTTTTTTGGTAATTGCTCACTAATAGGTTTTGAAAATGTTAGCTCAAGATTTTCATCATTAATATCATCACTTTTCTTAACTCTTTTAGATTTCGGTTTTAATGATTCAATAATAACCGGTTCGGATGTTTTTTTATTTGAATTATTCATATTTCTGAACTGATTTGGATTTTTGATTTTAGATAGTAACACTGCATCTGCATCAATCTCATTATATTTCTTGAATGTATCATTAGGGTTTCTGATGATTAATCTTCTATATTCACTTTTAGAAGCTGGAAGTTGAGGTGAATCTAAACCTAACTTACTTGAGTATTCTTTAATTTGTTCATTAATACCTTTGCCAGTTTTTGTGTTAACAGTGTTGTTTTTATGAATGTTGTCATTTGTAAATAAACCACGGAAATTTTCGATTGAATATTTACTTGGTGTTTTGAAAGTTTCGACAAGTTTGCCTACCAATGATGGTTCATTTTTATGTTCATTAGGTTTAGAACCAGAATTAGTTCTTTTTCTTTTTAACTTTAAATTCATATCATCAGATGGTGCATTGGTTAGAGATTTTGGCATTTCCATATCATTGAGTTTATTAAGATCATTACTGAAAAGTGATGTCATACCTTGTTGCTGTTGTTGCTGTTGTTGCTGTTGTGATGGCTGTAATGTATTTTGCGCAAAACCTAAACCTGAAGATGCACCTCCAAATGTTGGATTAGTTGAACTATTTCCAAACAAGGCTGGTTTAGTACCTGTGTTAGAATTGGCGCCAATATTTAAACCTCCACTAGTAGTTGAAGTTGCAGGTTTGTTAAATAATCCACCGCCAATTCCGCCTTTAAATGAATTTCCAGTTCCTAAAGCCGATTGTGAGGTAGTAGAGTTATTACCAAACGTGAATCCTGATGGCTGGGTTGAAGTTGTTGTTGCAGGTGTTGTATTGGAATTGTTATTCCCAAATCCAAAGGTATTAGTTTGATTGTTGTTTATTCCCGTTGCAGTTCCCGGTGTTGCACCAAAGGAAAATCCACCTGGCTTTTGGGGTGCTGATCCAAACATTGTCTAATGATGTATCAACGTTTACTACTTAATGCTACTGGTAGTTTATAAATTAGAAGAAAAAAGTAGAAGAATGTCAGTTTCCTTTAAAATTGCAATGAATTTTGTGTTGTCAACAAAAAACTGCGAAAAATAAAAAAATTTCAGGTTTCACCCTTTTGACCAATTTCTTTTGTATGGTTTCCATCTACATTGTTATGTATCTAAAAGTAGTTAAATTTTATTTTAAAATATGAAAAAGTACAAAATATCTATCGGAAAACAAAAATAAATATAAAAAACAGGAAAAGTATATTAAATAAATTTTTAGAATGTATTAAAATCAAGCTTCTGGCATTTTTGACATAAGATCAAAGGCACCAGTACCAGCAAGATTGAGTTTACCCATAACAATTCTTGCAGATGGTGATTTAAGATCTTCTCTATCAGAGTTTAAGACAGCCTTAGTCAAAAATTGACATGTAGTTTCGTATGACATCTTCATAAATGATGAAGTACATGAATCAATACCTTGTCTATTGAATGCTAAATAAGTACCTTCTCTTGTCATATAATCTGCAATTAAATCTAAATGTCTTGAAGAAACACTAATAGCATAAGTACCGAAAACACGATTAATTTCATTAACAATTGTATTTCTTGCAGCTTCAACACCGTAAACTTTCAAAACAGCAGCAACATCATTGGATCTAATATTATTAACATTAATAAATGAATCATGTTCCCACATTTCTTGGAAATTAACACCTTCAGTAACTAATTGACGTACACCTTGTTCATCGGATGGATGTAAACAACGTCCAATATTTTTTACTTCACGAACAACACATTTCTTACAAACATCTTCAACAATATTAACCATAAGTAATTTTTGAGTTTCAGCAGACAATTCAAGTTTGAAATCACACCATGAACCATTCTCATCATCAAAATCATATTCAGTAACAAATGTATGTCCAACAATAACTTCATGTTGTCTTGCTTTTGCTAATTTGGATAAGTTTCTCTTACCTAAAGATTCCTTATCCTTCTTATTGGTATCAATATCCATTTCATCATCATTATCATTTTCACTATCAGAACTTTCATCATCAGAACTATCAGAATCACTTGAAGATGCATTAACAATATCATCATCACTTTTTTCAGCTTCTTTCATTGCTTCTAATTCTTCATCATCAGGATCTTCATAAGAAACAGCTTGTTTGGTTCGACTCTTTTCATCAGAACCTTCTTCATTTGAAATTTTACTTGTTGCCTTAGTTTTAGCAACTGCAACTCCAATATCTGGCATATTTGCATTTGTTTTTAATTTTTGTTTTCTCAATTCTTTAGCAATAACAGATTCTAATTGATAAATAAATTGTGATCTAACAGTATTTTCTAATTCTTCCTTTGTAACATCATATTCTTCTTGATAATCAGTTGAATCAAAGAATTTAATTTTAATTTGATAAGATCTAGTTGCATTAATACCTGCATTAACATCAGCAGTTGTTTCAATAACAGAGACATCATCAATAAATTCAGAGAATTTAATTTTAGTAATAGATTTACAGAATGCATCAGCAGATTCATCATCAACATCATCTAAAATTGGTAATGTCATTTGAGGAGTTTTAATAGATGCAGAAGCAGTCATAACAATTTCTCTTAAACGTGGAATACCTAAAGTAACATTAGCAGCACCATGACCAGCAAAATGGAAAGTATTTAAAGTCATTTGAGTTGATGGTTCACCAACAGATTGTGATGCAATAATACCAACAGCTTCACCAGGATTAATCAATGATCTCATATATTTCAATTGCATTAAAGCTTTAAATTTCTTTGAAGTTAAACCACCATTATTCTTTGCTTCTTTACTTGAAACAAATAATTTTTCATTTTGTTCAATAAATGAATCTAATTTTTCTTCAAATTTATCAGAAACTGAACCTAAATATCTTGCAGGATTATATAATGAAATAGTTGGATCATATTTATTATCATCTTCAAAATGTGGAATATCACCTTGTTTTTTACTATGTTTTTTAGCCTTTTTATTATAATGAATAGCAGTTTCAGCATCTAAGTTTTCAACATTTGAGGGACTATAACGTTGTAATAATGAATTATAATTATCAACAAAAAATTTGAATTCATAAAGATATGATTCTTTTGTAACATCAATTGAATCACCACCATACATAAATTGAATCATAGTACCATCAGAATTTCTAACAGTATTATCGTAATTAATTGTTGCACCTTCCAATTGTTTTGTAAGACAACGTTGTAAATAACCAGAATTAGCAGTTTTAACAGCAGTATCAATTAAACCTTCTCTACCTGCCATACAATGGAAATAATATTCTTGTGGTCTAATACCAGAATAGAAACGATTTTTAACATAACCACCAGCTCTTGCATCAGTTTCAAAAGGTTTAAAACATGGTAAAGTTTTACCTGAAACCATAACAGGTACTCTTCTACCTTCTAAAGCTTGTTGACCTAATAAACACATAATTTGAGAAACATTAACATTTGAACCTTTAGCACCAGATAATGCCATCGCTTGCATTGAATTATATGGGAATCTTTTCATTGTACCATTTGGAACACAAGTTGAAACAACTTTACTTGTAATTGCATTAACTTTAGACATTGTAACAGCATCTAAAATTGCTAGTTTATTATCATCTCTTAAAATTTCTTCTAATCTCTTTTGGAATTCTTTATCATTAACTTCAGTATTTGAATCTAAATTAGTAACTTCAGTTGCAGCAATTCTACCAGTATCAATTGATTCTTTAATGATTTCATTTCTCCATTTATTACCTTCATCAGTTAATCTTAAATCATCCATACCACAAGTAAAACCAATCATCATAATATAAGTTGTGAATAATCTACCTAAAACAGATAATGCTTTACCTGCAACTTCAGGACCATAAACTTCATGTAAAGAATGAATAATACCATATTTAGATGAACCATATTGAGATTTATCAAGAATACCACAAATTAATTCACCATCTTTGAAAATAACATCATTTTCCTTTGAACCTTCACCCCAATAATCATTTTTAATTTTATTTTTTGAAATTAAATTAATACCTGGAGTATCTAAAGGTTTAATATTAAGTAAAATAGTTGAAATAACTTGTTTACCAGTCCATAAAGGAATTGGCTTAAATATAGTTGGAGGTAAAGTAACAATTTTAGAACTTGCTGAATGACCTTCCTCTGGACGAATACATGAATAAATTAATTCTTGATATTTTTCTCTTGTAAAGAAAGAATCTTTATTAGTTAACCAAACACCTGCAGAAATATGATCTTGAATTAAACCTCTAACAGGGGAACCAGAAGTTGGAGTTAAATATTGAGAATCAGTATTAGCCAAATTAAAAGCTTCAGCTCTTGCATTTTCATTTTGAGGGAAATGCATATTCATTTCATCACCATCGAAATCTGCATTATAAGCACCAGTATTTGCATAATGTAATCTTAAAGTTTTTTCACCTGGTAAGACTCTAACTTTATGACCCATCATTGAAGCTTTATGTAAAGTTGGTTGACGATTCATTAAGACAACATCATTATTTTTAATATGTCTATGGACTTTTTTATTAACAACATTAAAACCTGTAGTCGGAGTCATTAATTGTGAAGCAATTGATTTTCTTTGTTCTAATGACATACCAATCAAAGAAATCAATGAACCATCTTCATTTTGAACTTGAGTTGCACCAGGCCATTTATCTGGACCATTAATAACTGCTTGTCTTAATTCAGAAACATTATAATTTGTAACAGGTTCAGGATAAGTTAATTTAACAGCGAAAACTGGAGGGACACCAATTTCATTAGTTTCTAAATTTGGATCAGGTGAAATAACTGATCTTGCAGCATAATTAACTCTTTTACCCATCATATGTTTTCTGAATAAACCTTCTTTCTTTTCTAATGCTTGTTTAATACCAGGAGTTGGAGTTTTAGTATTATTATTTTGATTTTTAGTTGAATCAATAAATCCATTAACATCATTTTGTAAAGTAACAAAAGCATTCATTAATCTATTAAAAATAATTTTCTTTTCATCCATTGATAAATCTTTAGTTAAATTTGAGAATTGATCATTTAAATCTCTAATAAGTAATGAAGTATTTAAAACTTTAGTTAATAATTCATTTTGAGAATTTTCATGAATTTCTTCACCTAATTTTGAAGGTAATCTAAATCTGGTTGCAGGAACGACTAATGCATTAATAAAGAACATATCAGAAGTTAATTTTTGAGAAGATAAAGGTTTTGAATGGAATAAAACATCAATAATTGAAGATTCTGCATGAAATAAAGCATTCATAATATTTTTAACTTCAGTTGATAAAACATATTTTGAACCAGTTTTTGGAGGTAAATGAATGAAATCTTTTTTATTTTTAATTGAACCTAATTTAATTCTATTATTAGTTGATTCTTTATCCTTTAAAGCATTTTCAAAAATTTTAGAGAAACCATCTTTACGGAAAGTTGAAGAGAATAAACCACAATTTTCACATTTCTTTTTACCTAAAACTTTTGAATAAAAATCAGTAATTAATTGTTTTCTAGTTTCACCAACAGTTGCAGTGAAAACACCAGATTTAGTTGTTCTACCATCTTCAATTGCATTATTGATTGCTTTGAAAACAAATAATTCTCTCTTTTCCCTTAATAATCTTGATGAAGAGACAGATAATTTAGCATCAGGAGCAGATGAATCAATATCATTAAAATTATTATTAGTATCTTTATCATCTAAAGATTCTTCAGATTCTAAAATTTCATTTGAATCAATTTTTATCATATCTAATTCAGAAGCTTCAATAATTAAACCATATTGTAACAATTTTAATTTACATTCAAATTTATGAACATCATTTGAATTTAATTTAAAATGATTACAATAAAGACAAGAAGTTCTTAAAAAAATGTAAAGTTGATTAAAAAATAAAGGATTATAGACAGGAACAGGTAATTCAATATGACCTTGATGACCAGGACAATAAATATCATTTAAACCACAAGTTGAACAAATATTTTTCAAGAAAGCACCTAAAGCTGGATCATATAAACCACCAGATACAGGATGACCTAAATTATCGAAAACTGTTGGATTAGTAATTTGCTTTGCTGATAATTTTCTAATTTCATCAGCAGAGAGAATTCCAAAATCCACATGAGTGATTTCAGACCCTACAGGTCTAGCAATATCCATAGTTTGTGTTGTGTAGATAGGAAATTAGGGTTAAATTTAAAAATAACAAAATCAATGTAAAATAAAATTAAAAATCAATGAAAATTATCACAGTTTGAAAAAAAAAAAAATAATAAAAATTTTTTTTAATTAAATAAATGAAAAAAAGTATATTACGTAATGTATGCTGATTATGTAATATGTGATAAATGTATTACATAAGCAATATAAATACATGGTGTACTGATTATACCACAAATGATTAAACTGTATAGTAGTAGTATAGAAGGAGGAACACTGTGTAGAAGAGAGCTTAATAGAATATGATAACATTAAATAGATTATAATAGACAGTATAACGTCAATCAGATAAGTAATAGAAGATATCTTCTGACATATATCCGTTATACTATCTTATCAGTAACCAATTGTAGAGACTCTTCACTCCGCGGCAGTGACTCAACCTCGGTAAGCTTTATTGTATTACGTATTCAATTAGATTAATACTACGATTAAATATCAATATTTAATCTGAAATTGTTATAAATTGCAGTGGCAAGTAGTTCTTTTCATTTTTTTCTCTTTTTTAATACTTTATTTCTTTTTCTTCTTCTTCTAAAAGGTAAAGATAATAGATAATATTATTATACATCAATTAACATATTAAAATGACAAATACAACTCCAACTCCAACAAAGACGATTTGTGTTTTCTGTGGTTCATCATTTGGTAATTCACCAGAATTTTCAAAAGGTGCAGAACAATTAGGTAAATTAATGGCTAAAAAAAATTATGGTTTAGTTTATGGTGGTGGTACAACTGGTTTAATGGGTTCAATTGCAAAATCAATTGCAAGTGAAAATATTTATGTTCATGGTATTATACCAAATGCTTTAGTTTCAAAAGAACGTAATTCTCAAGTTGAAATTGATTTAATTAATAATGAAATTAAAGAAAATGTTGATAATCATAAAGGTGAAACCCCATTAGATGATTCTTATGGTAAATCAACTATTGTATCTGATATGCATACACGTAAAAGAATGATGGGTCAAGAAGCTAATGCTTTTATTGCATTACCTGGTGGTTTCGGTACATTAGAGGAATTATTTGAAATTACAACTTGGTCTCAATTAGGTATTCATGAAAAACCAATTGTTTTATTAAATTTAAATGGATTTTATGATGATTTAATTACTTTTATTAATAAAGCAATTTCAAATGGTTTCATATCTGAAAATAATGGTAAAATTTTACAAATTGCTTCAACTCCCGAGGAAGCTTTAGAAAAAATTGAATCTTATGTAACTCCTGTTGGTAGATTTAACTTAAACTGGTCAAATCAATAAATTATTAAATTAAATTAGTATAATTAATAATTTATAAAATAAAATATTTAAATAAATAAAAAAATTAGAATAGATAAATTACTCCACTTTACATCTCGCTGGATTCTAATGGGCATTGACAATTGATAACCAGGATAACACCGTTGACATTTTAATAAATTGCCTTATCTTATCTCGTGAAAATTTCGCAGAAATTTCATTTTTCTTTGACGAGCCCCCCTAATTTTCATATTTTACTTTATTAAAATCTTTCTTCTTATAATTACTATTTAGTATAATAAGTTGTATTGTATTTTGTCTATAGAATTGAAACTCTGTCAAAGAGTTAAATATAAAGTAAAATAAATTAATTTTTAGAAAACTTTTACATAATCAACACCATCAACACATTGAGCAACAGTCATTTGATCACCACCAATTATTTTATTAATTTCAATACCTAAATCAGTTGTTGATTTATAAACATCATGTTCCAAAATAATACCTCTACCTTGATCTTTCCATCTATTAATATCATTTAAAATTTGCTTTTTAGTTCTTTGAGGTGGTGAACTCTCCATTTGCCAATCAAATGAATCATGATCCCATAAAACTGCTTGCATACCAAACATTCTTGCAATTGATCTAACTCTATCATCAATTCCACCATATGGTGGTCTATACCATTTTGGTAAATGATTACCAGTTGCATTCATTGCCCAAATTGACCATTCAAATTGTGCAATAATTTCTTCATTTGTTAAACTTGGTAAAAATTTATGTGACCATGTATGCGAACCTAATAAATGTCCCCTTGATTTAATTTCATTATAAATTTCAGGATATTTAACAACATTTAAACCTAATGTGAAAAAAGTTGATTTACTTTTCAAATTTTTTAATAAATTTGGTGTAAATTTTGATGGTCCATCATCAAATGTTTGACTTAATTTTGGACATGTATAAACATCATCATGACTAACACATTTAAAACAATCAAATGAACATTGAGTTCTAATAACTGGACATGTACCTGCAGGTCTTAATGGAATATTAGGAATTTTATTAAAATCAATAAAATCTAATGGTATATAAGGTGGATTAATACCTGGCCATTTATTCAATCCTGTAAAACCTTTAAGCCATTCAGGAAATGGTTGTTTAGCTGCTGCATTAATTAAACTATTTGTATCATTAATTGAAGAAATTGATGTAATTGATTTATTTGTAATGTCAATTTTATCATTAGGACTATTATTAAATGGTATAAATATAGCATTTGTAAAAGTAATTAATGTTATTAAAAATGTTATTAAACAATTCATTATTGCTACTTTCTTTACTATTTTATTGTTTTATTATTTTATTTTATTTTATTTTATTTATTTACAATAGTAAGGCTTTTTTATCAATTTACAGGTTAGCAATGACTGAATTACAGATTGTCTACTTGTTTAATCAACCAAAAAAGAGAAGAGTTATTTTACAAAGAGGGAGCAGATACCGCATGTTAAATACAACAAAAATTTAGTTTTCAGCAAAATAAGGCAATATTCCAAAATAAACAGAGACACGGAAGTGAGTTATTTCTTTTAATGAAGGGTATAATTATATTTATTTAGTTTATTTAATAGTTTATACGTAGTTATTTATATTTGTTAGAAGAAAAGCTTTATGTAAATGAATTGTAGATGTATAGTATTTATTTTCTAATTTTTAATTATCTTCAAACCAGTTGAAGGTTGTGTTTTATTGTTATTGTTTTCTTGATTTTTTGGAACATCTTCCTCTTCTTTAGATAATGAAAGTTTATTTAAATCATCTGATGTAAATGATACCAGATTATCAGAAACTGATCTTTTATGAGATTTAATATTATAAAATGAGTCATTATTTAGATCAATATGTGGCTTTTTAGACATTGAAAAAATCCCTGTATCAAATAAAACAGGTCGATTATCAATGGTTTTGGATATTATAGGGGAGCAAGGAGTTGGAGATCTTGAGATTCCATCTGATCTTGGAATTGAAGTTGAACGAGAAGATGATCTAGTTGTTGACATTGAACCCGATCTTGATCTTGATCTACTAGATGATGATAAATTAAATGAGTTCCCTGATATTGAATTAGAATGAGGTTTAAGTATAGGTCTAGTTGAAGTTGAAGAACCCGATGAGCATGTCCTCTTTTTCGGGCTCTGATGAGGTATTGTTAAAAGTGATGAATTAACAGTATTTGAAATGGGGGTACGTTTTAAATTAGTCATAGTTGTAATTGTAGCACGTCTTGAACTTTGTAAAGGGGTTGGATCAGAGATTGACATTGGGAACCCAATTGAGATATTATTATTATTATTATTAATAATTCTCTTTATTACCACTATTTGATGACGAGGCTGAGGAAATTGAAGAAGATAAAGAAGGAGATCTTGGATGATAAAAATAATTTGATTGAGGAGTTGAACTATCTAAAGTAGATATTGACAGTGAATGAGGAGATAACAGGGGAGATGTTGATTCATTATTTAAAGAGTTTGAATTTAATAACAATTGTTTTAAATGTTTATTCTCATCTCTTAAATAATTGATTTCATGCAGAAGTTTCAGTACGATACCTTCTTGTTCCTTTTCAATAAGATCAAAAGCATTATCCGAATGGGTAACAGTTGTAGATTGCATTGTTAATAAATGAAGCAAAGAAAAAGAAGAGGAAGAAGAAAAGGAAGAAGAAGAGATAACTAAACTGACTAATATCAAGAAGATAACCACTATAATGCATAAAAAGATAAGATCATCACTATTATAATTTTAAAGTTTTGACACATTACCCTCTCCCCTTAGTCCCTGGCGCGATAAGGAATGGCTTCCCCAGTGGAAGTACTGGGGGATCACCCACCATCACTGCCCATGAAATTTGATGGAAAATGGGAAATTTCATTTTCTCTCAATTTCTGTGGCTTTCTAGAACTCAGGGATTTTCTGCTGGAATCTGTTAATCGACTTTGACTCTTTGATTCTTTGACTCTTTGATTTGATTCATATTTTCTATAAATAATAATATAGATAATGTCAAGTGATACCCCTGTTACTGATAAAATTGATAAAAAATCAACATTAAAGGATGAACCACCAATGTGGCTTATTGGTTATAACCTTTTATCAGGTTGTCTTTGGTCATTTGTTTTATTAAATGTTATTGCAACTCATATTTCATTTGGTTTTGATTTTTATCGTACATTCCAATTAACTCATTGGTGGACAACAATTATTCAATGTTTTGCCGTTGTGGAAATTTATAATTCAGCTATGGGTATTGTTCGTAGTCCAATTCTAACAACAACAATGCAAGTTTTATCAAGACTTTTAGTTGTTATTGGAGTTTGGACAATTGTACCTTATGCACCAAATAATTATAGTTATGCATATTTAACAGTTCATATTGCTTGGTCATTATCTGAAGTTATTCGTTATTATTATTATGCTCAACATTTAATTTCACAACAAACTCAAATTAAAGGTCAAACTCCAAATAAAGTTTCACCTTTACTTTTATGGTTACGTTATAATGCATTTATTATTTTATATCCATTAGGTATTACATCTGAATTAATCATGATTTGGTCAGCTGCATTCCATTCAAAATCTTCAATCTATGGTTTATTCTTACTTATATCAATGGCTGCATACATACCTGGTGCTCCAGTGTTATTCTCTCATATGCTTGTTCAACGTAAGAAATTCCTCGGAAATAAAATCACTAAGAAAACAGAGTAGTCGCGTCTGCGTCTCTATATAAATTTTTTATTATTTACTAGTAGAAATTCATAATTTTTTTGTGTAATGAACGCTTGAGCTTTATTAATAAGGAACTTTTCACTCTGCTGGAAGGTCTAACTAAAAGAAGAAAAAGAAGTATACTTTCATTTTAAGCAACATACTCACATCTTAATACAATGTTCAGAAGACTATATACCACTGCTGTTAAAGATACAAAATTTTTACAACCGTTAAAATTTGAAGATAGTCTATATGCAACTTTAAAAATTCATAATCGTTCATATCTTGTAACAAAGGGTGATATCGTTAATTTACCATTTTGTTTACATACTGCAAATGTTGGTGATAGTTTAAAATTTACAAAAATTGATACTATTGGTTCTCGTAATTATACTTATAATATTAATGATGGTATTGATAATGATTTAGTAAGTGTATCTGCAACTGTTATTGAAAAAACTAAAATACCAATGACTATAAAGGAAGTCACAAAGAGAAGAAATAGACATACAAAACATATTCATTCAAAACATGATATTACAGTTCTTAGAGTTGATGACGTTAAAATACTTTAAATCTATATATGGATTTTAAAATAAAATAAGTTTATCATACTATATCATACTATAAATAACCATTTCATTTGTCTTTCCACCCCATTATCCATTATGCTTGTATAAATTTGTAAATATATATCAATATTGAAAACATAATCTTTTATAAAGTTAATTTAATATGTGCTTTAAAACACACCAATGATGATTTAGTAGCATGAATCCCGCAATTTTTCATGATTTCATTATTTTCTACAATATCTATTTTTAAAACATTAATAAATTCTATTTTTATAATCTTATATACCGAAAGCCATCTATATACAAACAACTAATCATTACGTGGGTATTGATAACAATATAAGAAATTTTGAATTTCAATTATTCCCAAAAATAAACAATGTCAGAGGATATTAAAAATCAATCATTAAGAGTTGACACATCATTGTTGGATACTCAACAAATACCAAAATTAATAACACCAAATTCTCCATCATCTCCTCAAAAATCTTTTAAATCATCTAAATCTTCAAATTCAATATCTTCTTCATCATCTTCTTCAAATAATTTGAAAAAACATAAAAATAAGAATAAGAAAAGTTCAAGAAATCCATTCTCTCACGGTAGTCCTCTATATGGTGAAGTATCAAATAAAATGAGTCTATTTTTCCATGCAGCTCATAATTCGGATAAAAATAGCAATCAATTAAAATCACCAGATAAAAATAGATTATCAACTTACTCAACAAATACAATTACTGAAAATGATATGAATAAAGAAAATGAAGTTGAAATTGAAAACGAAAATGATTGGAATGATGGTATGTTTGATCATTTCTCATTTGAGAAAACTTCAACAAATAATAATTCAAATAGAATAGTTTCAGATCCAATACATTCTAATGATATAGTTGGTCTGGGATTCTCCGAAAAGAAAATAAATTTCTCAAATTCTTTACCAATTGGTGGTGGTTCTACACATAAGACACAAATTACTCAACTTGAAACTGATTCTAAAACTTCATTAAATGATAAAAATCAACCAGCTTTTTCTTCAAATGACAATTATCTCAACCACCATAAAAAGAATTTATCATCTGAATCAAGTTTGGAATTTCCATTGAATAGAAATTCTAATCCATTACCTAGTTATAAAAATCCTAGTCCTATGATTACTCAAAATGTGAGTCGAAGTAATAGTGTTCATTCAAGAATCAGTACAACTAGTGCCAATTTACTACAAAGGGCCAATTCTATTACATATTCCCAATCATCAGCTTCAACATCTTCTAAAACTCATAAAAGATCATCATCTAAAAATTCTAATCATGATATTATAACTACTCCTAAATCTTTTTTCAAATTTTTCAGTTCCAAAAAACACGAACCCAATCAACCTAAACATCATTCTTATTCATATTCTCAAAGTTCAGATTCTTCTCAAGGATTATCACCAGTGATAAGCTCAACTGCAAATTTGAAATTCTCAGATTTATCTAACTCTCCTGTAAGTACTTATAGTAGTTCTAGCAAATTTCAACAAAAGAATAAAAAACGTTTAAGTTTGGGAGAGGGAGAAAATCAAGAATTTAACAATACATCTCTGAGTATTTCAACAAATGATACAATAACAAGCAAATCATCACCAACTGTTAGAAATTATAGCACAGAAATACAATATGGACAGCTATCACCTGAATTACCATTGAATCATTCAAATAAATCATCCAATGAATCAATATTTTCAGTGAAAACTACACCAAATCCTAAAAGAAATTCAATATACAGTAACTCTAATTTTGCTACGAACAATAATCCCATTTCATCACAATCTGCAAATGCAACACCAACTGCAACTTCAGTCCCACAATTAACCAGGTTTTCTACAAATACATCATCAACAACAACTCCAGTATCTAACAAAAGCAGACAACAATCTACAACATCAGTATCTAGAACAAGTTCAATATCAGCAGCATCAGTTAAAACAACAAATTCTTCAATGTCAGCTAATCCAACAACTAAGGTAAGATCATTTGTTAAATTAGGTTCAAAATCAATGAAATATTCAATTAATAATCGTAATAAAAAATCAAGTTCTTGGGATGAATGGGATGGTCATAGTGGTAGTTTTGAGAAAATTGGTCCTGTTGGTAGGAAACCAAGTCCACCAGGTCAAACTATTCCTGTTGTTACTACATCAAATTTACATTCATCGACTAATATCACACCATTATCTGTTTCTAATTCAGTGTCTACCATTACTGGAAATAATCCAACTACTCCAGTCGTGGAATCAAATAGTGTGCCTTTACCCTCTGAGTTAAAAAGTGTTAATAATGATGTAAAGGAATTAACGAATGAAAAAATTATTCAAAGTGATAATAAACTTCCATTACTTTCCAATAAAAATGGGTCTGAATTTGTATTAAAGGAGCCAATACCTTCTAAAGGTTCGAAGAATAAAACAACAGAACGTAATATCATGCCTTTGAAACTACCTCCAATGAATACAGAAGGATTTGAAAAATTAGATAAAATTAATGTTAGTCAAAAATTCTTACCAAAAGCAAATGAAAACACAGTTAAAATATTAATTACTACAAATTTTGTTGATTATAAACTTATTGATATATCTAGTTTCCCAAGTTTATCCAAATTTATGACTTTTGTATCAAATATGTTCAGAATAAAGGGTGAAGCGCAATTTTTCATTACCGAAATAGGTTTAACAAAGGATAAATTAGGTAAGAAATTGGATAGGAAAGTTTTACAGTTAATATGGGACTCGATTAGCAATAACTCATTAAATATTTCATTAGTATTTTACATTACTGCAGATGAAAGACTTAAAACTCCAGATCTTAATTCTGGATCTCCTAATAAAAATGCTAATAAAGTTGAGTATTTAGCACCTCCAATGTATCATCATAATGATCGTACAGAGGAGACTTCATTGTACACAACTTCGTCATATACTAATTCCATCAACTCAGATTCAAGCTTTGATAGATACTTACCTACACCTCAACATCTAATTTCTGTACGTAAAGATCCTAATGTTGATTATTGGAATGTTAAAGATACTATTGAAAGAAAACCATCTTTGAAAAGAGCTCCCTCCGTCACTCATTCTTCAATCTCTGGTGATGGAAACACAATTTCGTCCATTTCAAGTTTATCAAGGAAGACTAGCAAACTGAGTATTAATTCAAATCAAGCAACTCCACCATCATCATACGCTCAGCCGAATACATCAGCATCATCAAATCTACACTCTACAACTTCTACATCTACTCCACCAGATGCTTATGCGAATAAACTTAAATCATCCTTTAAAGTCATCCAACCTAAACTGCCTCACGTTGATTTTGATAATAAACGTTCTACTCCATTCAACACATCTAATACATTAGTTGCATCACGTCATCCACCTCCACCACCACAAATCACCACCATGACACCACCGACACCACCAATTCCTTCAAATATTACTCGTACATCAGGTTCTGTCTCTTCATCAGGGTCAACATCTAGTGGCGGATCAAATGCTGTTCCAACACAGATCACATCATCTTCAACTGCACATTCATTAAGGAATACTGGAATATCAAGATCAAGTAGAACATTAAAGAGAGGTCAAATGAGTATTAGATCATTGAATAGATCAAACACCCAAACAAGTGTTTTCAGTAATTTTAGTTCATCAAGTGGGGTTAGTGTCAATGTTGATCCATTTTCAGAAAATAAAATATCATTTGCTAAATTTGAGAGCGATGAAGATTCAGAAGTTACAAGTGATGAAGATGTTGATAGTGATTGTGATGAGTTTGGATTATTTGCTAAGAAACCGAAAAGTACAGGCTCTAAACATTCAAATGATTCTGAAAAGAGTGACGAAAAAGATGTTATTACGGTAGATTTAAAGGGAAAGCTGAAAAATAGTGAAGATGAAGAAGATGAGGAAGATGACGATAATACTGAAACTTTTGGATTGTTTGTTAAAAAACCAAAAATAAATAAATTCATTGTTCATGATACGAGTGATGAAGAATTAGATGACGTTTCTGATCTTTTCCATAAAATCCCTAGATCAATTGCCGGTACTAAGTTGAATGAAGTTGTTATTTCTAATATGAGTAAACAGATCTTTACAAATAATAACGGAAGTGAACATGCGGTAACTGATGGAATATCCGCAACACCCAAAAACCCAATCGATGATCTGGATAGTATTAACAAAAGTATCGAAACCAAGACGAACAATACAACTTCAGTAGTTTCACCAACTATTTCAAACGATGATTCATTAGCTAGTTCATTAGATATTAGACCACCTGCTGAAGTTTTATATGATAATTTAGAAGTTTTTTTTCCAAAGGCAGATTTAGATAGTTTAGTGATTGATGATTCCAGTGACAATAAACGTGGTATCGGAAGAATGAAAAGTATAAGAATTATTGCACAAGAGGCAAGTAGAAGAAAAAGTTATAGAACACCAATTGCTGCAATTAAAGAATCGCAGAAACTTCCAAAGTCCAAAAATCAATTTATGAATTCTAATAGTTTATTGCATAAAAGTAATAGCTCCTTATTGAGAAGGAAAAGTACGAAAATGTGGGGACAAAAAGTTGTTGAAGTGAAGTTAGATCACAAAAATAAGACAGTTATTCCTAGACGGGTCAAAAATGGTGAAATCGAAGAGTTTGCATGGATAAAAGGTGAATTGATTGGAATTGGTAAATTTGGTCGTGTTTATGTTGCTATGAATTTAACAACTGGTGATTTAATAGCCGTTAAGCAAATGAATATCAACCAAAAATTTTTGAACGAAAAGGAAACAGACAAGCTAGTTGATACTTTTAAGGCGGAAGTTGATTCATTAAAAGATTTAGATCATGCTAATATCGTTCAATATTTAGGATTTGAAATTAAGGACAATACATATAGTATATTTTTAGATTATGTTTCAGGTGGTTCAATTGGTCATTTGTTAAGAAAGTATGGTAGATTTGAAGAATCTGTTGTTAGATATTTGACAAGTCAAGCATTGGAAGGTTTAAATTATATCCACTTGAAAGGTATCTTACATCGTGATTTGAAGGCTGATAACTTATTACTTGAAACAAATGGTATTTTGAAGATCAGTGACTTTGGTATCAGCAAAAGAGCTAAAGATATCTATACATCACAGTCCAAATTGAATTTCCAAGGCACTATCTTCTGGATGGCTCCCGAAATTGTGAATGATACAAATGGTGTTGGATATAATGCTAAAGTTGATATTTGGGCATTAGGATGTGTTGTTTTAGAAATGTTTACAGGTGAAAGACCATGGAGCAAATATGAAAATGAAGGTGTTCTATATAAAATTGGTAAAGAAAAGGAAGCTCCACCTATTAAGAAGGAAATTAGAAAAGAAATGTCTAGAGAAGCTAAAGATTTCCTCAAAAAATGTTTTGAAATTGAACCATCTAGACGTCCAACTGCACAAACATTAATTACAAACCCATTTTGTCAAATTGATGAAAACTTTGAGTTCCATACTACTAAACTTGGAAGTATGATTTATAGAGTTGAAGAAAAGGAGAAGAGTAGTTTGAACAAGAGAATGCACAGTATGGCAAGGAAACTGTAAGAATAGAGTAGAAAAGAAGGCTGTGCATTTTAGAATATTTTTTTTTTCATGCAAATTTTTTTTCTTAGTATTATCATTTCAATCACACAGTTTTAATCTCTAACCAAGTCTATATTTTTATAAAAACACATTTATAGAATTGTAATACCCATAAAGGAAATATCATATAACGATGGTGAAGAAATCGAAAACCATTTCCAAAAAGGAAAAGTCAACCAGACGTGAGAAAGAGAATAAAAAACTTGATGAACTAAAACAGAGAATTGAAGATTTAACACCAGAAGAATATAAAACTTACACAAACTTTAATGAACTTCCATTAACTGCCGACTTATTAAAAGGTCTTGAACGTTCTGGGTTCGTTAAACTTACCGAAATCCAAAAACTTGCAATACCTGAATGTTTGAAAAGTCATGATATATTAGCAGCTGCGAAAACTGGATCTGGTAAGACACTTTCATTTTTGATTCCAGTAGTTGAAAAACTAATCTTCGAAAGTTGGTCTGACATGGATGGATTAGGTGCATTGATAATTACTCCAACTAGAGAACTTGCAGTTCAAATTTATGAGGTTTTACTGAAAATTGGTAAGTTTACACAATTAAGTGCAGGTTTAGTTATCGGTGGTAAAGATTATGCATTCGAAAAAGATCGTGTTGGACGTGTTAATATTTTAATTGGTACTCCAGGAAGATTATTACAACATATGGATGAAAGTGCTACCTTACAAACAAATAATTTACAAATGTTGGTTCTTGATGAAGCAGATAGAATTTTAGATATGGGTTTTAGAAAAACTTTAGATGCTATTTTAGGACAACTACCTGCAACTAGACAAACATTATTATTTTCAGCTACACAAACCAAAAGTGTCGGTGATTTAGCTAGATTATCAATGATCGAACCAAAGTATATTAATGCAAATCTTGCCAATGGTGGTAAGGGTGGTGAAGAAATGTCATTACCTGAAAGTTTAGAACAAAGTTACGTTGTTGTTCCATTAAATGAAAAATTGAGTTTACTTTGGAGTTTTATTAAATCACATTTAAAAGCTAAAATATTAGTTTTTGTCAGTTCATCAAAACAAGTTCACTTTATCTATGAAATTTTCAGAAAGTTACAACCTGGTATTCCATTGATGAAATTACATGGTCGTCAAAAGCAAAAGGCTAGATTAGAAACTTCCGTTAAATTTACCCAGAGTAAAAACTGTTGTTTATTTGCAACTGATGTTGTTGCTCGTGGTTTAGATTTCCCTGCTATTGATTGGGTCATTCAACTAGATTGTCCTGAAGATGTTCCAACATATATACATCGTGTTGGACGTTGTGCACGTTTTGGACGTCAAGGTAAGTCTATGTTAATGTTAATGCCAAGTGAAGAAGAAGGTTTTGTATCTCAGTTATCATCCAAAAACGTAGAAGTCAAGAAGTTAAATATCAAAGGTTCAAAAAAGAAGAATATTCAACCACAAATTCAAAGTTTATGTTTTAATAGTGCTGAGTTGAAATATCTAGGTCAAAAAGCTTTTATATCATATTGTAAGAGTGTCATCATCCAAAAGAATAAAGCAGTTTTTAAAATTGATGAACTTCCATTAGATTTATTTGCTTCAAGTTTGGGTTTACCAGGTATGCCTAAATTAAAATTACCAAAGAAAGCAACAGACTTAACCGATGAAGCAAGATTGAAATTGAAAGAAAAGAAAAATGAAAATAGAAAACTCAAGTCTTTGGATAATGCTAACGACAACGGTGAAATCGAAGATAAGGATAAAAAGGTTAGAACGAAATATGATAAAATGTTTGAAAGAAAGAATCAAGATGTTTTGAGTGAACATTATATGAAACTTAATGCTGAATTGAAAGGTGATGAAGAAAGTGAAGACGATGATGATTTCCTGAAGGTTAAGAGAAGAGTCGATGAAGTTAAGAATTCAGAATTACCAGAACTTGAAATAAATACATCAAAACGTGCAATGAAAAAGGCGTTATCTAGAAAGCTTACTGCAATGGGAAGCGAAAAAGGTGCTAAACTTGTTTTTGATGATGAAGGTAAATCACACCCAGTTTATGAATTGGATGATGAAGAGACATTCCTCAAACAAGAACCAGAAAAGGTCAAGAGTGAATTCTTGTTAGCTGAAAGGGAGAAGATGACAATGCAAGATGAAGTCGATAAAGGAGTTGCGAAAGACAAACGAGCTGAAAAGAAACGTAAGAGAAAGGAACTTGAAAGACACATGAATGGTGATTACTCCGATGATAGTGAAGATGAAGGTCCATTTGTTGCAACTCTTGGAACTCCACAAAATAGTGATGACGAAAACGATGAAGAAATTCCAGACTTGGTCAATGATCTTGAAGTTAGTGATAGTGAAAGTGCAGAAGATGGTCCAGATAAGAAGAAACAAAAGAAATGGTTTGAATCAGATAAATACAAAGAAAGAGATCAAGAAGATGAAGGTATTCTTGAAATTGAACAACCTGAAACTATTGATGATTTGGAAGCATTGACTTTGAAATTAATGGAGTAAAAAAACTACCTGTATACTTAGTAAACCCTATTTATAAATTAATACGCAATTTATTTATTTACTATATCATTCAAAATTTAGAAACTACAGTAAATGTTATTGGTGATATTATATGAGTGTATACAAACAGCCGGTGAGAATATTTAATTAATACATTAATGTTTAATTGAATCAAACATAAGAACTGTAACCAGGAGCAAAGTATTGATTATTTCTTCTAACACAGTATTTCTTTGCTTCATCAGCAAGCCAGACAGTACAACTGATTGTTATTAAATATAATATATCTGAAAACGAAAGCGCTTCTGTTTGGAAAATCTCTTGGAAGAATGGAACGTAAATGGCACATAATTGACCAATCAAAGAACCACCAACAGCATAATTAAACATTTTGTTTCTCATTCCCATTTCAAATACCGATTTTGTACTTGAACGACATGATAATGCATTAAACATATCAAATAAAACAAAACAAGTAAAAGTCATTGTTGTATCTCTACGAGTGATTGAATCTCCCATTTCACGAACATAAACAAACATTGTACCTACAATGACAAATATTGAACTTGATAAAACTCTATGAATGACTTGCATAGTCAAAATTTTATCATTTCTCTTTCTAGGTGGTTTGTTCATAACTTCTTCATCAACCGGTTCAACACCCAATGATTGCGCAGGTGGACCATCCATAATGATATTAATCCATAAAATTTGCATTGCATTAAGAGGATTTGGTAAGTTAAATAAAGTTGCAAGGGCAACTAATGAAAGTGCTGCAACTGAAGTAGAAAGTTGGAAAGTAAGAAAACTTTGAATATTGTTGAAGATACCTTTACCTTCTTTAATTGCTTGAAGAATTGTACTAAAATCATCATCTGTTAAAACCATATCAGCTGCTTCCTTAGCAACATCAGTACCATTCATACCCATCGCAATACCGATATCAGCTAATTTTAAAGCAGGTGCATCGTTAACACCATCACCAGTCATTGCAACAATATCACCTCTCATTTGAAGTGCTTTGACAATTTTAACCTTATGTTCAGGATTAGTTCTAGCAAAAATTGAAACGTTTGAAATTGCGTCAGCAAGTTGAATTTCATTCATTTCCCCTAATTTATCACCAGTCAGTATACAGTTAGGACCTACAGGCATACCAATTTGTTGAGCAATATTATACGCAGTTATTTCGGAATCACCAGTAATCATAATAATATGAACACCGCCATGCATCAATGATTGAATTGATGATCTAATTTGAGGTCTTGGTGGATCATTCATACCCATTATACCACAAAAGATTAAATCCTTTGGTTCATCTTCAAATACTTTATTGGATTTTGCAAATGATAAAACTCTTAAACCATCTTTAGCAAATGAATCAACTGAGTTATTAATCGATTGAATGATTTCAGGAGTTAATTTATTAACCTTACCATTTTTATCATAATAACTCTTACAAAGTGACAATATTTTTTCGTTTGCACCTTTAACAAAAGTTTCAACATTGGTATTATTGTGAGAACCACATGAAACAGCCATAAATTTCTTTGAAGATGAGAATGGTAATTCGTTTACTCTTACAAAATTTTCTCTAACGTCATATAAGCCAAATTTAGACAATGATTCAATTATTGCAATATCAGTTGGATTACCTTGGAATTTCTCCTTTTCAACTGAATACTTGGAATTATTACATAAGCAACCTGTATTCAATAGTATCTTAACATCATTTGAAATATCTTTAATATGATTGGTTGTGTTCCCAGTATGGTAAGAATCATGTAAGCTATCTTCTGGGAAAATCATAGGATTATCATTCATTGAAACAGTCCAAATTTTATTAACAGTCATGTGATTTTGAGTTAAAGTACCAGTTTTATCAGAGCAGATAACGTTAACGGAACCTAAAGTTTCAACAGATGGTAATCTTTTTACAATTGCTCTCTTTCTAGCCATTCTTAAAACACCCAAAGCAAGTGTAACAGTTACAATAATTGGTAAACCTTCAGGAATAGCGGCAACTGCCAATGAGACAGAAACTTGGAAAACATCTAACCAAGATCTACCTTGGAAAATACCGATTAAACCAATGACACCAATAACAGCAAAACTGAAAGCAGATAGTTGACCACCTAATTTATCCATTGCATTTTGTAAAGGAGTTTTAGGTTTTTCAATATTAGACATTAAATCGAAAACTGAACCAAATGCAGTATCCTTTGCAGTAGCAACGACTATACCTGTACCATGACCTTCTCTAACTAAAGTACCCATGAATGCAATATTTGAACGTTCATTTAATGAAGTATTTGAGCTCATAATTGTTTCAGTATTCTTTTTAGAAGGTTTTGTTTCACCTGTTAAATTACTTTCATCAATTGTCAAATGAACAGCTTCAGTTAAACGAATATCAGCAGGAATACGATCACCAACACTGAAATGAATTAAATCACCAGGGACTAAATGATTAGCTAAAACTGTTTCAGTTGAATTGTTACGTGTTAAATGTGCCATTTCAGGAACTAATTTATTAAGTGCTTCAAGTGATTTTTCAGATCTATATTCTTGAACAAAACCAACAGTAACGACAAGTAAAATTGCAGCAGTAATTGAAATTGCATCATCTATATTACCCATTAAGAAAGAAACAACAGCGGATCCAATCAAAAGCATAATCATTGGATCAGAATAAAATGTTTCAAGGAATTTCCATAATAAAGATTCTTCCTCATCAGAATCTAATTCATTAAGACCGTGTTTATTACGACGTTCAATAATATCGGAAGGATTAACCAAACCACTTTTCAGATTAGTATCTAATTCATTAACAATATCATCAATTGACATTGTACAATATTTTGAAGATAGTGAAGTTTTCATTCTCTCAGTAGAGGAGGCTGAAGTTATAATATCTTTCTCCATATCGAGAAATGATTTTTCCTTGAATTCTTCAATAGAAGAAGATCCTCCACTACCACTGATGAACGCACTGAACGGATTGTCCGACATGTTTGTTTATACCAGAGATGTTAAATAAGAACCGAAATTTAGACTAAATCAGAATCTGAAAGAAAACAATCAGAATTTAATAACTAAATTACAGAGAAGCATGTTATGACACGAATAATAAGCGACTGTAAGAAAAAAAAAACTGAATATTTGCAAGCTGTCAATACTGTCTCTTAATGAGTTAATTACTGCTTTTAATTACTGCTTTCTAATTACTATATATGATACAACTTATAATTTACAATATACAATTACTCTATATATCTCTAATCCCTTGCAATGCTCTGATAATTGCGTCTTTACGTTTCATACTGCTTTGAAGTTCTGAAATTTCATCTCGAAGTTCATCAATAATATCATCATTAGGTAATATCGTGTTTGATACTTGATGTGATGATGATCTCTTATTTCTTTCAACTTCACCCTCCGATATCCGTAATCTATTCTCTAAATGACTAATGTATGATTCCATTTCATTAACACGTAAATCATATTGCTTAACATTATCTTTGATTTTAGCTATGATTTCATTACATCTATTTCGTGTTACACGATCACCAATCTCTTCACACACTATATAGCTTAATTCATCAATACCATCTACATTAGATTGTGAAACAAGTAAACTTTTCTCCATTTGCAACCTCTTCAAATGCTCTACTTGTTCATTAAGTATACTATTCTCTGCAACAAGTTCATAATACAATTCATCTCCTCCTGCTGGAGGTGGTGTTAATATTGTTGTATTTTGTAACTCTAAAATTTCATTTTTCAGTATTTCATTCTCTTGAATTAACTTATTAACATCACAATCACTAGTATTCTTTTTGATATTTAATTGTATGTTTTTTGCTCTTAAACCAAATCTAAGAGTATTAGTAGTTTCACCAATGAAATTAATACCTAATTGCATTGTACAAAGAATTGAAATTGCAGATTGTCCATTTAATGAAGGTTGTAAAAATCTTGTTAATTTAGAATCTCTATAGGGTATATGTGACATATTTGTTGTATTTTCTGATAATTTAGTTATAACTGTACCTAATGCTAATAATGACTTATTAATATATGCACCCTCTTTACGACGATCGATATGGGTAGTTGCACGTTCACTACCTGCTAAATCACAAAAATTCAAAACTGATGATAGCCGATTACCATTATTATTAACTATAAACACCTTTATTTTAACAATGAAATGCGATCTTGATGATGCGTGATTATAATCTGTAGAATCCATACTACGCAAAGATTCTCCTCTATCAATTAATTCTAGCAGTTGATTCACTGATTCAACTCTAATTTCACTTAATCCTTTAACTTTAACACCATATTTCTTATCATCAACTATTTTCAAATCTGTATTATCACTTACTAATAAATCACGAATTTTTTCATTATATATCTCTAAAATTGAACATTCTACAACATTAACATTTTCAAATAACACATCAATTGAACGTTCTAAGAGACCACGCATTGAATATGTTTTACCCGACCCAGTCATACCATATGCAAATATAGTACCATTATATCCTTGTAAACATTTCTCTAATATAGGGAATGCAACAATTTGATAAACATCATCATTATTATCATTAACATCGAAAACATGATCGTATTGGAAGGTACCTAATTCTGAATGTTCTACAATCCCACGATTTGAATCAATTATCCACGATGTTGGTATATCTTCATATTTAGGCCTTATGGAAACATGTATATGAGATGAATGTACTGGTGAATCTTGTGAAATTGTAGAGGATGATGATAATAACGATAATCGAGATGATGAACGGGAAAGACGTGGAGATTGAGGCATTGTCAGTGATGAAACTCTCCTTGTTCGAGAGGAACATCGTGATATATTTCGAGAAGGTATATCTGACATAGTGTCAGTCCTCCTAGGTGTGTTCATATTGCTTGTTATGTTATCTAGCTTTGTTGTTGACTTTTCGATAAAGCCAAGTGGATCGATGATCTACCCAGTGAAAAAAAAAAAATAATACTTAGCTAACGTAACTCTATTAATATTTATACTATAGTCTATTTACTTCTATACTTATTGGTATTTACATTTCTGTACATCCATCATGGTGAACACGCTACTGGCTATATTTCTTACTAGAACATAGTTAGCTATCATTTGTGAATCAATGTATCCAATGCAGGTACATTTCCCATCAACTAGATTAAATGATCCATTGGTAACCAACCCTATTAAATCATGCAATTGAGGTAGTTGTGTAGAATAATTATCAGTAGTAACCATTTTAAGATTTTGTCCACTAATACCTGTAGATTCACCAGTTGAAATTGTTTTCCACTTTTCTTCACACCCCACTGGTACAGAATATATTCTAGCATTTGGTTTGATATTACCCATGTCAACACAACTTAATATAACAGGACTAATTTGTAATGGTGGCATGTCTATAATATTGAATTTAAAAGGGTTAGAATAATTTTGTGGGATAATTGTAATTGGTTTGTGTTTTAAAATTAGCTGTTGTTGATTATTATCCCTTAATTGTTGTTCAGCACTTGAAATTGCTGAAACAATTGGTTGAATGTTTGAAAGTGACTTTATTTGGAAATCTCCATCAATGGTTTGTAAAGGTAGTGGGGTCTTGTTATCTGTCACTTTGGTAACCAATCTTAAGACTTGTAATCCTCTCCAATCCAATCCAAACGGTGACAATAATTCACCCTTTTCACCATTAGAAATTTTAACTTTAGTATAATTAACTCTTTTAGATACAGGCCTTTTGTTCCATTTCTTTTGATTTTCAGTTCTCTCTAATTCACATTGAACAAAACCAGATGGTGTAAATACCATATCTGACCAAGATATCAGTTTTCTTTCATACTGTAGTTGTTCATATTGTTTTAAACCACCAAATTGAACATGTGGTACATGCACTAATGTATACCAGAACGGTAAAATCCAAAACCATGGCATTTGAACAGTCCAATTTTGGCCTCTTTTAATAATCATGATGGGAATTTTAGGATCTTTGGATGTTACCGGAATTGATTCACCAGGATAATTGTATCTTCTTTTACCTAGCTGTTTCAATGATTGCTGATTTTTATATGATTCATTACGATTTTCAGAAGAAAGTAAATCATTGTTTAACTGTGGTTGTTTTTTAAGAGAAATTAGCAAATCTAGTTGTTCATCATATGATAACTTAGGGTTTGTTGGCAATATTGGTTTTGTTGAATGTCTTGGATCAGAAACTGAAAATGTGAATACTGTGTTAGGAATTGTCGTTAAGTCACTAATTTTATGAAGGTTCATAAAATCTGAGTTTGGTAAGTATGGATGAATTATTGATTGAAGTGCAGTTAAAGATTTTGGGCCAGTTAGCTCAATTGAACCTAATGAGTATTTACAATCATCAATCGATATAGTTGACTCAGAGAAGTCCTTAATGATTTGTTCTAAGAAAGGGTCATATATTGATGGATGTAATGTCAACAGAAGCTGTAATTGATCTTGTGATTGAATAGAGACAATCAAAACCTTTCCAATAGGTTCTGTAGAGTTGTAAATAAACCCTGACCAAGATTTGTTGGTATTTTGAGTAATATCAAACTTATTATCAGTAATTATTTTCATATAGTTGGAAAGTTCATCGATTTTATCAAGTGGACAGTTGACAGCCAATGAACTATAGTATGAAGTATCAAAAGCAACTGCACCTCTAATACGGGCAGCACGACTAGTATTTCTATAACATTTTTGAGTTGGACTTAAAGGTATATTCCAACCCCAACGTTTACACATATGTGCTCTTTTAGCATGCCATATATGAGTAGCCAGCCATTTAAATTTTCTTTGACGTGTTGCATATCTAACTTGATGTAAATGTGAAATAGTCGCAGGTTTATCTGTTGATGTATTATCTATTTGATCATTTAATTCAACCAATTGTTTCTTTAATGCTTTTATTTTATCACGTAAACCGGAACCTTGTGTAGATACCCATGTAGAATCAGGTAACTTCCCTTTAAGTTTCCATTTACTTGCATAATTAAGTAATTTTATCCTACGTAATAATGCCCATCTCTTTCTACCACTACCTAGTTTTGGATTAACAGGTTTACCCGTTGAACCAACACCTTTTGTAGTACTTACTACAGCAACTAATGGATTTTTAGTAACAATCCCCATTTCACGCAATGCTTTCTTTCTCATTCTCTTTGGTATACGACGAACATTATGAGAAGCGGTTCTACGACGTAATGAACGTGGCAATGATTGGAAAACACGTGAAGCACCTGAAGTTTTCGAACTAACCATTGCACTTTCCAAAGCTCTAACTTCAAAATCTCTTGCTGCTAGTAATTCCGGAACTACTAATCTACTCTGTTGTGGTAATTGTTGATTTTGTTGATTACTTATACCTTTGGCAAGACTTTTCCTTAGTTGTGCAGCCGTTGGAGAAGGACCCTTTGAGGGAGCCAAAAACGCCGGATCATTGATTTGAGTTCTGATAACTCTAGAATTGTAGACACGGGACTTCTTAGCAGTTGGATCCATTACTGTGATAATATATTCATGCACAACCTAAGACAGTGATCAGAGTCAACAGTGGTGTCAGAAAGGGTTTCCCAAAGAGGAAACTGGGGAAAAAGAAAATTAATTTTTTTTCAGGAATTTCCCACAGAAAAAAAAAAAGTTGACGAAAAAAAAAATATTTCACCAATAAACGTTATTGTTACACTATCCAATGACTTGTAGTTACGTTTAGCCTTCTTTTTAAAAGATTTGTTTCGTAATGACTATATCACTTAACGCTACACCGGAAACTGACAGAGGCTCCTTGGAACAGGGCGGAACTACAAATATGAGTAACGACACTATTCAGTTCAAACATTACGCAAGAGATGCACCAAATTACCCAACCCCATCACATACACCAACAAGTACCAAAAATGAACAAAGTGAAAATGAACACGAGAATTATATCGAAAATGATGAGAATAAGAGTCCAAAATCAACTAAAGTATCAAAGGATATAACTTCAAGGGCACCAAGGGATTTTACACCAAAAGAATTTAATACAAAAGATTCAAATAGTAATAATGTTGATGAGAACGGTTACCCATTTTTAAGTAGAGAATTTGTTGTTCGACGAATCTCAGAAGGTGAAACTGGTCGTTTAAAGGAAGAACTTAAATGTGAAGCTTGTGGTAAAGGTTATAAACATATTACTTCACTTGCTAAACATTTATGGGAACATACAGCTGAATGGCAATCTACTAAAAGGTTATTGATTTCAAAACATCAACAAGCTCAACTTCTTGAAGCTGCAAGTATCTTATGTAGTTTCAATGAAAATGATAATAATAACAACAATACTAATGCTAATAATAATAATAATAATAATAATAATAATAATACAAATGCAGTCGCAAATGGAACTACTACAGCACCTAATAACTATCTTAACAATACCCATGCTTCACTTACAGCACGACGCAAAAGTCGTTCAGATGGTCCATCAAAGACAGGTAAGTTTGGTGGTAAACGTCGTACAACTAGTATAAATCATTCAAATCGTCGGTTTAGTGAAGTTGAATTTCTTCGACGTGGTAGTACATCAATTTTACCACCAAGTGATATAAGAGCACGTTCTGGTTCAATTGTTGAAGGTGATTCAGTATTATATGATTCTGAAGATGAATAAATTTAATTTATTCTATTTCATTAGCTATCTTAATATTGTGTGTATATTTCTAAATATTATAAATTGAGTTTATTATATTATATTAATCATCAACGTAATTAATTTAGTTAAAAGTAGTGGATTCTTTTTTTTGTTTCTATAAGTAATTTATTGGTTTCTATGATATACAAAGTGTTTAATATGAATTTAGTTATACAAGTAAAAATGACTCTAATTTTCTCTCCATTGATGACCACAATTAGTACATTTATAGAAAGTTGTCATAGGTTCATCAGCTGAACGAATTTGAAGTTGGAAGAAATAAGCTCTATCATTACCACAACTTTCAACAGGACATTGAGCAGCAGTTTGATCCACATTATCCCAAGCACCTGCACCTCCAAGAACATCATCTACTTGTTTACGAGGTAATGATTTTCTTTCAAACATTTGTAGTCCGGCAATTGGAAATTCATATGGACAAGTTGGACAGACAAAAGCATTTGAAGCTGAAGTTGAAGAAGCTGAAACAACAAGCATGTTACTGCAATAGGGACAAAACGTTAGCATTGTAATGATATATCTATATAGCTTCTATACTATACTCTCTACTGTATCCTTTTGTATTAATACACCTCTTATTGAAAGATTAAAAGTAAAGAGAGAAAAATATTTTTTTGTGAGGAAGTTCCTGCAGTGGTAGTTTTCATGTTGTTGATGAAATATTATTATTAACTAATATACCGGTTAGTTGCTGATATATACAGTGTTTGTTAATAAATCTGTTTCTCTTTTAATTTTCTGACTTACAAGATATCCTTTATAGAAGAATGGCTGGTAAACCTACACAGACTCCTCCGGCTTTTGCCTTTGATCTTGCCAACTGGGAAGATACTCCCGATTTATCCTTTCTCGTAGATGGTACAACAGATCATTCTAATACTCAAAATCAGAATATCGATTATTCATCACAATTACAACACTACCAAAACTTACTTATGGAAACTCAAAACTTGTTGTCTATGAAAAAAAACAAACCGAATAACCAACAATCAAATGATACAAATATTGCTCAACCTCAACAACCATTGTCCCAACAACAACAACAACACTCTCAGCACCAATCTCAACAATCATCATTGTCTTTACCCCACAACAACACCAACAACTACAAAATGAGTTATTTTCTCAACAAGAACCAGATCTTTTACAACTTCAAAACTTTCAATTACAGAATCTTCAAAATTTGCAGAATTTACAAAATCTACAAAACTTGCAAAATCTACAAAACTTCTCTAATATTCCAAATATAAATAATATCCCTAGTAATGTACAAAGCTCTCAAACATTACCAAATGTGCCAAATAATGAGAATATTGGTTTTCCCAATTTACAAACTCTCCAAACATTACAAAAACTACAATCACTATCGAGTAATCCTGTTGCAATTCAATCATTCATAAATAATTCTTTGATTAATCAATCTACTTCTGATAATATGAACATAAGCACGTCTAATACACCTGTAACAACGCCCAATCCAACAGTATCTCAACTACAAAGCTCATCCCAACACTTACAACAATCACAATCTTCCGCCAAAAAGTCTGAACCACCTCAACCCAGAACTAAAATTAGACCATGTGATCATTGCAGACGTCGCAAAACTAAATGTACCATGATACCAGACTCTCATATTTGTAAATCCTGTCAAGCTAAAAATCTGAAATGTACATTTAATGAAACTACAGTGCTCAAAAGGTCAATAAATTCACTTGATTTTGATAATAAGAGAATGAAGTTTGAAGATCCAACAATTGAACCGCCTCCAAATATTCCTGTACGTAACGTACCTCCAATAAAAGATTATTCCACAATGCAAGGTAATTCACTTTTGAAGAAGACATTAAGCTTACAATTTCCACGCTCATCTTTCTATATTGGTCCAACTTCCATATATGATCCATTATTCTTGAATAAAGTTACTCTTGATAAAATTGATCAATTTCAAATTGATAAATCAAAATCTATAAGGAAAGTTGCTAATTCTGTTCAATTCTTACTTCGTGATGATTTTAGTGAATTATTATATGAACAAGCTGAAAGAGATTCAGACATTGTTGAAAAATATATTGCGCCACATGGACAAACATTAATTGATCTCTATTTCAAATCTTTCCATCCGTCTTTCCCAATCTTACATAAAAAAATATTCATTGAAAAATATAATAGAACACACCGTGAGTTTGGTGCTCCATTGTTAGCAGCAGTTTATCTTTTAGCAATACAATGGTGGGATTATGAACCAAAATTATGTAAATTACCAAAACCTGATGTTTTATCACTTCATAGATTTGCAATGAGAACTTTTGTTGATATTACACAACGCCCTAAATTAAGTGCAGTTCAAGCAGGTTTATTATTACTACAATGTCAATTAATTATTGATAAAAACCCACAATTATCAGCAAATAGTTCAAATGTAAATTCAACGGCTAAAAAAAGTAAAAAAGAAATCAAAAAGGAAAAAATGACATTAGAAAGAGAAATTGAAACACAAACTCAATTATCGAATCATAACAATTGGTTATTATGTACACAAGTTGTTGCATTAGCTGAAGAATTAGGGTTAGGTTTGGATTGTTCAACTTGGAGATTACCTAAATGGGAAAGAGGATTAAGACGCAGACTTGCATGGGCTGTTTATGTTCAAGACAAGTGGTCTTCATTAGTTGAATCAAGACCTTCTCATATCAATGAAAATGTAAATTGGATTGTTAAACCACTTACAGACGAAGATTTCCCTGAAAAGAATACCTCTAATAATAGTAATAATAATAACAGTTCCGAATCTGCGTTAAATACAGATTTGTCATTCATTGATATTGAATCAGGTAAAGAAGCTTTCAAACATACAGTATCATTAAGTATTATATTAAGTGAAATCCAATCTCAGTTATATACACCATTTGCGATGCAAAATATCTACTTAATTGATGATGTTTTACGAATTGCCAAACCACTACAATTAAAATTAAGAACATGGTATCATTCATTACCTAAGATATTACAAATGAATGCATCTAATGAGCTAACAAATAACGAAAATTCAAATATAAAATCATTTCAAGCGAATGGTAATTTACAATTATCATATTTTGCAGCTGAAATCACTCTTCATAGAAGAATAATTTCTGTGTTGTATAATCAACAACAAAGAAGTGATATTACTGCAGCATCACCAGCAAATTCAAATAGTAATACACCAATGGGGTCACCAGCCTCATCAACAACTGCAAGTGCATCAAATTCTCAATCTATGTTACCATCACCTGCACCACAATTGGTTAAAGTTTGTAGAAATGCAGCAAAAACAAGATTAACAGCAGCAATTTCATTTATTAGAGAATTAACAGTTGATCATATGCACAATTTCTGGCATAGTAGTGCACCTAGAAATTTAGCATTAATTGGTATTTTTGCAACATTATTATATGTTACTAGTTCAGATGCGGATGAAGCATCAGTTTATCGTGAATATTTAATGGATTATAAATGGATTTTAAAGATGAATATTTCAAATTTCAATATTGCTAAAGAAGCATTATTATTAATTGATGGTGTTGTCCATAACATACCAGGCTTATTGAATGATTATGATAGTCAACTTGATACATTGAATGAATTTATGGTTGGAAAAATAAATCCAAATATTGATCAAACTGTTAATCAATCACAAAATCAAAATCAAAATCAAAATCAAACTCAAAATCAACCACAGAATATAAACACAAATAATATAAATAAAAATTATAATTATGATATTTCCAATGGTGTTAGCCCAAGAACTATTGCTAGTCCTGGTACCAATAAGTTCAAACTTCCTAATAATACCATATCTATTAATTCACCATATCCATCATCACCATTAAACAGTATGACAAATAGTAATGTAGGTACATCAATACCTGGAAAATCTGGGCCAAAATCAAGACCTAAATCTCCAATGATTATGATGAAAGATGCAAAGACTCCAAGTGTTGTTAATTCTCCAATGGGTACACCAACTCCAACATTACTTTCACAGACACAATCTCAACCACAACCATCAGCAGAATCTCAATCACAAAATAACGATAAAGATGAGAAAGCTAAGGAAGAAGATAAAACGTCGGAGAAATCATCACCTAAGAAAGCACTGGAAATGTTTCAATACGATAATCAGCAAAGTTTGATGAATATGGCATCTATGTTTGGAATAAGTTCTGAAGTTGAAAACCAGATACTAAATCATAATAACAATAATAATAAAAATAATACCACCAACAATAACAATATTAATAACAATACTAATAACAATACTAATACCACTATCAACACTAATAACACCACTACCGATGGTAATGACAGCAGTGACAATAGCAAAAATGGTAGCAATAACCAAGAAACTGGTAAATAACTGTTAAATAACACTGTATAAATAGCTAACTAATGTAAATACTTACGTAATACATTATATAATTTAAAAAAATCTTTTTTTTCTATGGCACCATTAATAACGAACATCCTCCCCAGGGGTATAATAATATAATTGCAAAGAAGTTTAATTGTGTCTCTTGCCAAGAAATGATGCATAGTAGTTGCTCTTTTTCGTTAAATTACATTATTCTTTCTTTTAATTTGTAACAATGTCCGTTAATGACATTGGGAAGTTATTATTTGCTGGCTTTGAAGGTGTCGAATTCTCAGAGGATGGTCAAGCCGCAAAACTTATACGTGATCACCGAGTTCACTGTTTTTTAATTAAGAGACATAACTATGTTAACATTCAACAATTAAAAACTTTACTAAATGATTTACAAGCATTTGCATATAATTGTAATTTTGATTCACCACTAGCTCTATCTATTGATATTGATTTATATGATCATATGCGTGATCAAAATCTTAAAGAATTAACAGTCTTTCCTCCATCTCTTGCATCATCTGCAACAGGAAATTTCACACTTTGTTACAATATTGGTAAAGCAGTAGGTTTAGAATTTAAAGCTATTGGTTTTAATATGATGATAGGACCAATTTTAGATATTTTCTATAAAGTCTCAAATAGTAAAAAGGGTATTAATACCCTTGGTGCTACTGTAGACGAAGTTTCCAAATATGCTGTAGCTTTTGGATGTGGTATCAAATCTGTTGGTTTATTAACATCTGGTTGTTCATTTCCAGGTATGGGTAATACATCAATTGATTCAGTTACAAATGATTTAATATTAGTTGAAGATTATAATCAAATTGAAAATAAAAATATCTTACCATTTAAGGCAATGATCGAAGTTGATGCTTTAGATTCAATCTTAGTTACTTCAGCATTTGCTCCAAATGCTTTATACGATGATTTAAGTTGTTGTTTGAATCCCAAAATTGTTGATACCTTACTAAGAGAGAAATTAGATTTTGATAAACTAGTTATTGGTGGTTGTCTTGAAACTTATGAAATTATATTAAACTATGGTATTGGACAAGCGGCTGCTTTATCGATTCTTTATGCACATTGTGATATGATCACAGTTTGTAAATCTTATAAACATCAATTAGAGGCTTTAGAATTCTTACAAAAATCTTTTGAGCATAATAATAATCAAGCTATTCTAATAACTGCATTAAGAAGAATTGATGAATTTCTTAATAAAATAACTTGGTTTGATTCAAAAGTTGAGATTACACCGGATTTAAAGCAGAATCACGAGAAGCTGTCCAATGATGCATATAGAAATTCAATCTCTTTAGTTAGAGACTTATATGGTATGGTTCCAGCTTGGAAGTATTTTAAACAATATTCATTTAATTTTAATCCAATCGATGAACTTGCACCAAATGATAAATTGATTACAATACCCAATTTGGATAAAATGATACGATCAGATAACATAATGACATTATTAACGCCAACAAATTTACCAGTTTACAAACAGCTAGTTAGGAATTTAATAGAATATGGTAAAGATTGTAATTGTATTGTTAATCATTTTGTTTACAATAATTATGAAATAACTAAAGAAATAAGGTTGGCACTAGAAAATTCTATTTACATCGTCGTTATACAAACAAATGAACATGAAATCAAAATAATTAAAGAAATTTCAAGACTTTTATCAATGTTAAGTAAAAAATTAATGATTGTATCAGTTAACTCACCTTATTACTTTCTTGATAATGATACAATTGCGGGTACTTTCATATCAACTTATGATAACTCACCAAAGGCTCTAAATTATTTAGCACAGTTAATTTTTGGTAAATTCCGTGCAACTGGTAGAGTTCCCGGATTTTACGGTAAGTTAAACTCACGTGAAGAAGTTGTTATGGGATTATCCAACAGTTTAGATAGTTCTGAGTGGCAATTTGACTTTTTATTGAATAAGCCAGCAATTGCAAAACCATTATCCAAGTTATCCACTCCAACTAATTTACAATTTGAAAATAATATGTATGCAAATGAAATTTCTGCATTATTAAATTTAGATCAAGTTATGTTAAATCATAACTCCAATCCCAACACAAATCAATCCCTTTCCTCAATAGAGAATAATATGATGGCATCTAATAATGCATCATCATCAATATTTGATTCAAACTATAAATTTGACTCCAACAGTGATAAACCAAAGGATACTGTATCTGAATTAAATTATGAGATTGATGATGAAGATGGAGAAGATTATAATAGAACTAATATTAAAACTGAATCTCAATCAACATATGATACGTATAATAGGAAACCTAGTGTGGTAAATAATGGTAGTAATTCAAACCGTATCAACCCCAATATACCCAGTGAAGCTAATAATACCAATCGTAGGAAAGGCAAATCAGCATATAACATAGTTAATAATGAAAAAGAAATGTCAGAAGAAAATAAAATCAAAGAAAAACCATGGGTTGTTGAAGATTATAACGATCGTCGTGATAAATCATTTTTTGGAATGATTAGAGAAAACACTATTAATGATATATATTATCCTTTGAATAGTGGTAATGGATTAATTGGACGTATTTGGGCATACGGTGATAGATACGGAGATACGAAAGTCTCGTTCATTGTTCGTAACCCAACATTGAATGTTATTTATGGAGTGGTTACAGTTATCATTGATGAATATAGTAAAACTGGTAGAGTGATTTACATGGTTGTTTCCAAAGCTAAAAGAAGACAAGGTGTAGGTGAAATTTTGCATAGAAGAGCAATTCAATATATGACGATTGTTAGAGGTTGTACAACAATTGCATTAGGTAGTGTTTTCCCATTTTACAATTATTTAGTACCTAAAGTTTTGAACGAAATTAGTAGTATTTGGCAATATTTAGAAACCAAAGATGATTCCAAAATTGATATCGATGATAGTTCTATTCAGTTAGTTGGATTTTTCCGTTCATTAGGTTGGAATTACACAAGACATACCAAGGGTGTTTATCAACAAACTAGAAAATATTTATTACACTTAAAATTGAAAAATTGGAGATTCCCAGCGGAGCAAAGTCCTTTTATTGTTAATAGTTTAAACATAAAGATAAATAGCACGTTTGAATTTATCGAACAGTTGAACAGTTTAAATGTTAAATTTATTTTAAGTAATGATCCTGGACCAGGTTTTGAAATTTGCCATCGATTGCTTAAAAGTGGTAAAACAAAGGATGATGAAGAAATTGTATTTTCAACACTCTATTCTAAAACTAAGGAGTTTATAAGAAGAGAGATTGAAGATTATAAATTACATAATAAAAGACGAAGTACTATGGCAATGTATGCATTTGTGGATGGTGTAATTCAAGGAGGGTGTATCATATACACGAGTAATAGTGAAATGGGTTTTTACTATCCATTAATTGATCAATATAAGAAAACACCAGCTGAAACTGTAGCGGGTATCACAGGTGTATTTATCAATTCACTGGAGGATGATAAACAATTAAGTCCAAGGAACAAAAAGTTAATTCAACATGGATTAATATCTGCATGTGTTGATACAATCGGTAAATTAGGTATTGAACAATTGATAATTCATAATATAAGTAAAGAAACTATGCCAGAGTTATTATCGTGTGGATTTGTGAAAAGTCTTGAATACTGTGCATGTTTTGGTAAAAAGAGGGCATTTGAATGGGTCGTATAGTATGCTATAGAAGGGTATATAATATTAATACAGGAAAGTTATATAGTTCTAATTTTATCTCTATGTAGTGTCTTCTTCAAGACTATCCAGTACATTGTTTTGATCATCATCAATTGTACTGTTTAGAATTTTATTATCATCTTTGATATCTCTGTTATTATTATTACTGCGTATACCTAAATAACTTTCATCAATTGATGTTTCGTTTTGATTGTCCGTTTGAGCTGCAACTGCTGCAGCTGCAGCTGCTATTGTTTCAAAATCAGCATCTAAACCTAAACCTTTGAAATCTTCAGCTACAAGATGTATAGTTGTTGGATCACGTCTGAGCATTTTGGACCAAAAGGAAGAGATCCGATTGAAGAGTAACAGTATATAAATTTTGAGAACATGAATTTTTTCAACAGATCAAAAATATTCAAATTTGAAAATAATGACTTTTTACTAATATGTTTCTTCTTTTACCAACAAACAACAATGTTCTTAGTTATAGTCTTTGTGATGGTAGTGATGGTGGCAATTACAGTTGTATTGCCACAAATTTCTGGTGTTGCTAGATACACACATAATCCAGATTACGATGCTAAAAAAAGAGAGAAAAGATCATCAGTTAAATCTGAACAACCTGAAATTCAATCAAATGTTTACAGAGCACCAGACGAAGATTTTAATTCTGATAACATTGATTCAGCTAAAGTAAGTGGACATAATGGTAGATTTGGTGTACGTGCAACAATTAAGAAAATTGTCCAAACTCCGATAACTGAAAGTGATATACCTGTTAAATTAGAAATAGTTGGTGAAGAAACTTTAAAGCGTCGTGTAAGGGGTGAAAGATCAAGTGGGAGAGCAGTTACTGATCCTAATAGTTATGATTTTAATATTGATGATTTTATTGAAGAAGAAAATAAGAGAGATGAAATGGAGAGAAGAAATGAAACTCTTAAAATGTATGGTAATGCTGATGTTTAATGTTTTCTAACGTATATATATACATTTAGTACAGTTTTATATATAAAAAGGTGTTTACAAATTAGCCTGTATATTAGCTATTTGAGCAGCAGATTCCGAATCGTGTGATGATTCTGAATGCATCGGTACATTAGAGGATTCTTCCATTTTTGTTTCAGAATCGGATGTAGAGTTAGAATCGATTTCACCTTTTTCTTTATCGTCACCATCTGAATCGGATGAATCACTTTCGGATTCACTTTCAGGTACATTTTCCATACCTAATTCTTCATAAATATCATTTGAATCAGTACCAATTTCATAGAATAGCATATAAGTACCTTCACTATTTAAAACTTCATCCTTAGTGACAATTCTAACAGTCTCATCACTTATATACCACCAAATTCCACGAATTTTCTTATAGCAAATATAATGACCATAATTATGAGTACCATAATGAGATATAACTGCTTTAAGTGAATAATTTAATTCATTTGTTTCATTAATTTTGAAACTTTTTCTTGCATCAAGGTTAATATTACTTGGTTCTGCAATATAATTTGACATATTTAATATCATTGGAAAATCAACTTTTGAATTATTTTTCCTTATTCTATAAGTTGTTGGATCAAAAACACTTCTATTAATATGAATAGTTAATAATGGAGGAGGTCTTGCAAGGTATGATTGTTTGATTTTACGACATTTTATAATTGAATTTTTTGTATGTAATTTTTTATAAATATCATCATTAATTGAATTAAGTTTTAAAACATCATCAATTTCATCAATTCTATTTGAAATTTTTTCAATAAGTATGTTTGCACTATTTGATTCCTTTAATTGATCTAATTTTTCACATAAATTATCTCTCATATTATTTAATCCACATCTATTACATTCAACTCCATCAATTACTTCAGTTGATGTAAATTCATCTAATAAATCAGTTAATTGATAATGATTAAATTGACTACTTGGCATATTTAGTGATAAACCACTTAAAACACTAAATCTTAAACCACCAATTTCACCACATTCTAAACAACCAATTCTATCACATTGAATACCATCAACTGGTGTAATTAAATTAAATGGAACATATTTATTTGATTCAATTGAAGTATCAATTAAATTTTGTGGTATATAAACTGGTCCTAAAGAATCTAAAGAGTCTAATTTTTGTAAACCAGTTATACCATTTTCAGGTAATAAAATTGCATCTTTATTTGGTTTTTCATTTAATGTTGATTTGAATTCAACTTCAATTTGTTTCATAACATTTTGATAAAATTCTTCTGCATCTTCTTGATTATAACCTAAAAATAAATGTTTATTTGGTGAATCTTTCATTGCTTTTAAAAGGTTTTTAGTAGTATAAGTTTTAGTTTTTTTATTATTTGATTCATTTAATTGATTTATAAGGTTATTTAGAGCATTTGAAAAAATTAACTTATTATTTGAATTTGAACTATACTCATCCAGAAAATTTGTAAATAATTGTGAACTTGATAATGATTGTATAACAGAGTTCATAAAACATGTATTACCATCATTTTGTAAACCTGATGGTATACCACCATTCTCATCATTTGAAATAATGTAATTATAAATTTTTTTCAATTTTGGATCAAAATATGTTGAATCTCTATTCTTTGAATTAAAAATTGACCATGAGGAACTAAATTTATTCATTATTGGAAAATAAACGAGTGATGATGATAATATAATAAGAAATAAAGTAAATACTACTGTTAAAACGTTTAAGTTTTCCATAATATATCAAGGAAATATAATTTCTGAAAAGAAAAAAAATTGTCAAATATTCGACATGAATTGTACTGTATATTATTTTACAATTTGATAGAAAAGCGTGAAAATTTTTTAAAAAAATGGTATACAGATCTTTATTTAATCCTACAATCATTGAATGTCTTTATACTTACATGCATGTATGTAAATATTGATACAGTTATTTATTTGATCTTGCAACTTTAGCAGAATCCATTGCAACTGAAATACAATTAGTTTCATAATCATCAATTGATGAAATATTTGGATCAAAATTTCCAATAACTTCCATTACTAAAGGATTAATACAAGATTTACCAGAATCTGTATAAAAATGTCGTCTTAAAGCATCGGTTCTTGCAAATTTTTTACCACAACCCCAAATTTTCGAAGTTGGAGTTAAACCATAACATTTGAATTTTTTTTCACCTGAATGTAAATCTTCATGTCTTTTACAATCATGTTGTCTTGCAAAAGATTTTGAACAAAATTTACATTTAAATGGTCTATCACTTGTATGAGTTTTTTGATGAGATTTTAAATTATAAGGTCTTGCAAATGATTTACCGCAAATTTCACATTGATATTCCAATTCATTTTCTTCATTATCATTATCATTATCATCGTTATTATCTCCATTACTACTATTAGTATTATTATCAGGTAATGGTGAATAAATTGATGAAAGTGATGAAAATGAGGAAGAGTGTGATAATGAATTTGGAGGATAAAGAGATGGTGAAGTAGGTGGATATAATGATGGAGAATTCGGAGATAATCTTGAAGGTGATGGACCACGAGAAGAATTTCTTGAAGAAGCTCTTGATGAAGCTCTAGAGGAATTTCTGGATGAATTTCTTGATGAATTTCTTGATAATGATCTACTTCTTGAAGATAAAACTTTACGACCATTTCTCATTAATAAATGTTGATCATCAGTTGGTACGGTAAGTATATGATTTGAATTTGAAGGTGGAGTTGGAGTATTAATAAAATTTGGTTCAGTATCTTCAACACTTATACCAATTTGAGGATAAGGTACAAAATGATTATCAAATAATGATGGAGTATGTATTGAAGAAGTGTTTGAATTATTAGTATTTATTTTATGTAATAAATTTCCATTAAATTCATCATTATTATTAGTATTTATATTAATATTAATATTATGGTTTATACTATAATTATTGTAATTGTTATAATTATCAATATCATAATTATTTACAATATTATTAGCACTTATGCTATCAAGATTATTTATATCAAGACTATTTATATTTATTTCGTTGGATAAATTGAGGGTATTATTGACAATGTTGTTTATATCGGGATTATTGATAGTATTTATATTATTGTAATTGTAATTATTATTATTATTATTATCATTAGTATTTATATGATTAGATGTATTGGAAGTATAAGATGTATTAGATGTTGTTCTATTGATATTATAATCGTTATTTATATTTATATTGCTGTTGTTATTATTATCATTATTGTTATTATCATTTTCATTATCATTAGTATTATTGATATTAATGAGGGATTCCAATGAATTTAACTGATCGAGGGGATCACTGAGAGAGCCAAGAAAGGCTTCAAGATCAGAATTAGAAGTGGAGAAAGGTGGTGTTGCCATTGCAACAATAGAAAAGGTTGGTAATATTAATATTAATATTAAATTACTTTAGGTAAAAATTAATTTATTATCGTCATAAAATACAATATACGGTTAAATCTTGGCTATACAATTTGCTAAGCTCAAAAAATGAAAATGGAAATGGAAATGGAAATGGAAATGAAAGTGGAAATAATTAATTAATTACATAAGCCCTGAGACGCGACTACTGTGGTGGCTCAACATTAGAGGAACATTGACCAATATAGTTTCCAGGTGGATCATAGGAACAGATAACATAATCTCCCCAATAATCACCACAACTTTTAACTGCACAACCTAATTTAGTTGTTGATTTCCAAATAACTTGAGTGAAATGATCTAAAACTGAACATGATGAACCATAATTATAATTTGTACCTTCATTATACCAACCTTCAACTGCACCTTCAATTCCATAACCTAAAGCTAAATTTTCACCATACGGACCACCAGAATGAGTTAAAGTACCTGAACAATCATAATTTGATGCATAATTAGCTGCATAAGCTGCAAGTGATGCATCCCATGATAATGCAGGTGCATTATGTAATGAACGTTTTGCATTATGAGCATTTAATAAAACTGTTGCATTATCATCACCAGATGCTGCTGCAGTGGTAGTTGCAGCGGTAGTTGCAGCTGGAGTTGATGTAGATATAGTTGATTCAGTGGTAGCATCTTGTGTAGTAGTTGGAGTGATTGTATCCTCTATTATAGTTGGAGCAGGGGTATCATTTGTAGTACTTGTTGCAATAGTAGTAGGTTGTGCAGTTGTTGTTGGAGTAGCATTATTATTATTTTTATTAACATTATCCTGTATTATAGTAGTTGGAGTATTTGGATCTATTAAAACGGTTGTAACAACAGTTTCAATAACTGTTACTTGTAAAGGAGCGGCAATAGCTAAAGCTAATGAAGATAAGAGTGCAAGACGCATTATTTGAAGGAAAAGGATAAAAATTTAAGGAAGGTACTTAATTTCATTTTAAGGATATAGGTTTAGCTTTATAGAAGATATTTAAGATACTCTAAGAATGGAATAGATTGAGATGAAATAAGATAATATATAGAATGAAATTTAAGGGTACTGGAACTCTATGACACGTCAATAGCGCGTTGTTTATGTTTCAAAGGGGATATAGCGTGTTTGATTAAAAGTGATAATAATAATAATAATAATATCCAAATGATTACATAATCAACAATTTCCTTCTACTTCTACAGTCCCATCGACGCACAGGGAAATTAGAAAAATTGAAAAAGCGGCGTCGTTCAAAAAGCGCTCAGTGGAAAGAAAAAAAAAAAGATGAAAAAAATTTACAAAAATTGCTGTGCCTCCAATTTCAACAGCTGAACCTCCAATAATTCATTATTATAAACACTGGAGGTATTGTTCTATATACATTTTGAATAAGTGTCCCTTTACAATATACCATTATGACCATGCCTTTACCACTACCTGACGCCCTTGGTGTCCTTGCTGCAGCTTCTGCTTCGGCCTCTGCTTCTCAATCAGTTGCTGCTTCAAATGTACCTTCAAATGAACATTCAAATAATACATCAGGACAAAATTCTCCACAATTTCACAATCAAAATATTAATGTTAATAACAATATCTCTTCTTCAAATCAAATACAAAACTCATCATCTGAACATCAAGTATTAGAGGCTTTAACTAAACTACGATCGTCATCATCTTCATCATCTGCTAATAATAATAATAATAATAATAATAATAATAACAATAATAATAGCAATAATACTAGCACTACACCCAATTCATTACCACCTGCTAAAATACCAATCTCACATTTATTAGAGGCAACTTCATTAACTAATAATAATACAACTAAAATAACAAAGAAAACTCAACGTAAACGTTTACAACCAACATTACCAAAAAGTTTCCCTTGTCCTCATTGTACAAAATGTTTTACAAGGAAATCAAATTTAGATAGTCATTTAATTACACATTCAAGAAATAGACCTCATATTTGTGATTCATGTAATAAAGCATTTGCAAGATTAAGTGATAGAACAAGACATATTCAAACAACTCATGGACCTTCAAGAATTTTCCAATGTAGAGGTTCAACTTCAATTAAAAATTTAACAAATTTAAATGAATGGGGTTGTTCACATTATTATTCACGAGCTGATGGTTTACGTAAACATTTTAGATCACATGCTGGTAGACATTGTCTTTTAGCTTTTATTGCAGGTAATCCAGAAATTTTCAACACAAGTGAAATTTGTAAAAATCCTGAAACTGCATTAGATGATCCAAAACTTGTTGAATTAGCTGTACTTAATGTTAGAAGTCATTGTGGATGGTAAGATAAGTGAAATTTAAATATTATAATTATTCTTATAATTATTTATCCATTGTATAGTTTATTATTACTCTTTATTTGTTATCATTAATATATAAGAAACCTTTCAACCGCAAGGTAATGAAAATCCGAAATATGCGGTTGAGTCATGCCCATTCCTTCGCCGCACTTACCCACTTAACGAAACTGTGGCTCAACCGGTGATTTCGTTAACTTCCCCCTATTGTTCACTCGGGGATGTGGAGTAAAAAAAAATTTATTTTTGTTTATCCTATATATTATATACTTATTACTACTATTATGAATCAATGAATCATCGATATTCGGTTGATTGAATAATAATAACTTTTCTGTTTTTTCAGATTAATTTTCACCTATATATTCTACTTCTGCTTCCTTTCTTTATGTAGCAATGACTACAACTATTGCAACACCGGTATGTTATGCCTTTCATCAAGTTGACTTATTGGCTCAAAAATTACCTACTCCAATTTATAAACCTTTAAAATATATTTTCGATTATGCTGTAAAGAAATGGTTCTTTGTAGGTTTAGCTTGTTTTATTGCCTTGGCCAATTCTTATCCAGGTGCAACTGATGGTGTTCATATAGATTATTGGGCAGTTGCAATTATTTTCTTTATTTCAGGTTTATCAATTTCAACAAAAGATTTATTATCAAATTTATATTATGTTCAAGCTCATATATCAATTTTAATTATGTCTTTCCTAATAACTTCTTCAATAGTTTTCGGTATTTGTTGTGGTATTAAAGCTGCTAATAATGATGCAATTTCAAATTGGATGCTTGCAGGTTTAATTGTTACTGCAACTTGTCCAACAACTGTTTCTTCAAATGTTGTTATGACAAGACAAGCTGATGGTAATGTCGCCTTATGTTTATGTGAAGTTATTATTGGTAATATGTTAGGTGCTTTTGTAACTCCTGCTTTAGCTCAAATGTTTTTAGCTGGTACTTGGAATTTTGCAAATCCTGCAAATGGTACTTCTGTTTCAACTGTTTATAGACATGTTATGATGCAAATTGGTTTATCTGTTTTCGTTCCAATGTTTGTTGGTCAAATTGTTCAAAATATTTTCCCAAAACAAGTTAAATGGTGTTTAACTAAATTAATTTTAAATAAAGTTGGTACTTTTATGCTTTTATTAGTTATGTGGTCATCATTTTGTACAGCTTTCAGACAAAATGCTTTTACTTCAGTTTCTCATAAATCAATTATAATGATTTGCTTTTTCAATTTAGGTATTTACCTATTCTTCACACTTGTTTGCTTTGTTTATGCAAGACCAGTTTTCCTTTTGAAAATTTTCAAAAATGAACCAGATGAAAAATCATCGAAAACTTATAAAATATTATATCATATTTTTAGACCATTTTATTATTCAAGGAAAGATACAATTACAATTTTATTATGTGGACCTGCTAAAACTGCTGCTTTAGGTGTTTCATTAGTTACATCACAATATGGTTTAGATAATCCTCATTTAGGTCAATTGTTAGTTCCATTAGTTCTTTATCAAGCAGAACAAGTTTTCACTGCAGGTATGTTAGTTCCTTATATGAAAAAATGGATTCATGCAGAAAATAGTGAACCTGAATCAGATATTGAATTTGGTATAACTAGAACTGAAACTAGAATTCCAGGTTTAAATGATAATGAGGAGGTTGAAGGTGGGGATAATAATGATAATTATCGTGAAAATGAAAATGATACAACTAATACAAATACTGAATCTAACATAACTGAAGATTTATCTAATGAAAAGCAAAATTCCATATAACATAATTAATAATTAATAATTAATAGTATAATTAATAGTATAATTTATAATAATATTTTATAAATAAGAATTCATAGAATTTTAGTTAAATCAATTAACTCATCAATCTCATAATTATTAAATTTATAATCATTCTTCAAAGCAAAATCTTTAATACATAATTGACCAGGACAACTCTTCCAATGTTTCCTTAAACCATCTTTACGTGAATAAATTCTACCACAACCCCATTTACCATTTTCATTAATTTCACCACATTTAAAAGTTGTCTTTAAATGTAATGATCTTTCATGTCTATTCATATCACTACGTCGTACAAATCCTTTACCACAATGTTTACAAATATGTGGTTTAATATCTAAATGAACTCTAATATGTGAATCATAATTAGATTTACGTGGGAAAATTTTACCACATTCACAAATAAATTTACCAACTTTATTTACCTTATTTGAATTTTTCAACTTTGATTTGATTTTAATGTTAGATTTGCTTGATTTGGTCTTTTTAGCCTTTGTAGTTACTTTAACAGTTGTATCTTTCTTTTCCTCTTTTTTGACATTTTCCTTCTCATTCACATTTTCTTTCTCCTTCTCCTTCACCTTCACCATCTCTTTCTCATTATCATCCTTAGCAGTTTCATCATCTTTTACTTCTTCATTGATTTCTTTCTTATCGTTATCAATTTCCATTTCACCATCATTAATAACAACAATACCTAAACCAAATAAGTGTTCATCAGAACAATAAAAATCACTTTTATTTAATTCAATATCGCCATCATCAATTTCTTCATCATTATCAATTCCATTATCAATATCATTATCAAGTTCATTTTCATTATCAATATCATTATCATTATCAATATCAATATCAATTTCAATATCTAAATTTTCATTTTCATATTGATAAATTTTGATAACTTCTTCATTATTAAATAATGTATTAACTTCGTAAATTTCTTCAACTTCATCCAAATTATCCTTATCTAATCCCATCTCTAAATCATATCCATTAATTGTCATATCCTCCTCACTATCAAATTCCCATTTATAATGAGTTGTATAGTGAGTTTCCTCATGACCATAAGTAAGTATATTCATCTCTATCAATTGAATATATGCTACCTTTTAAATAAATAACAATAAATAAAAGTAGAATAACCACTCTCTTTTATAAATAAATCTCTAATTAACTCCTTTGCCACCCATGTTATCAATCAATCGATTAATTAATTAATTAGAACTGATAATCACAGTTAAATCACCAATAATCATCAAAAATAGAGAGTCTAACCTATTACGGTAATTTTAATGATCTAATTCTCGGAATTACGTAATGTTTTTTTATTTTTATTTTATTTATTTTATTTATTTTATTTTATTTTATTTATTTATTTTATTTATTTATTTTATAATTCTACATTTTACACAATTATTTAGTAATAAATAACTCTTCTTCTTTTTTTTTCTTTTGGCGTTTAATTTAAAATATTATAAAATAAAACAATAATATAGTAATAATAGTAGTAGTTTTAAGTATAAGAGTGTCTATATCTCCTTTTCCAGTTGAAATAAAAACATTGAATTAATTTATTTAATATAAAAAATAATTATATCAAATAAATTAGAAACATTTATGATGAACAATTGATGGTCCTGATTCATCATATTCTTGTTTAGAAATCCACATTTGTTGGAAAGTTGATAATGATGCTAAAATAGAACCACCAATCCAAACTGAATACTTTCTTTCAGGTGGTGCAATAATTTTAACTTTCATTGATGATGGTGCTAATGCAGTAATTTCCTTTTGCATTCTTTCTGCAATACCTGGGAACATAGTAGTACCACCAGACATAACAATATTACCATATAATTCTTTTCTAACATCAACATCACACTTCATAATAGAATTATAAGTAGTTTGATCAATACCTGCAGCTTCTAAACCTAAAACTGATGGATGGAATAATGCTTCTGGTGCTCTAAATCTTTCATTACCAATAGTAATAACTTGACCATCTGGTAATTCATAAGATTTTTCAATTGCTGATGATTGTGAAGCAGTTTGTAATTCTTGATCATAATCTAATGCAACATAACATAATTTTTCTTTAATATCTCTAACAATTTCTCTTTCTGCAGTTGTTGAAAAAGTGTAACCTCTTTCAGATAAAATCTTCATTAAGTAATCAGTTAAATCTCTACCTGCTAAATCAATTCTTAAAATTGCATGTGGTAATGAGAAACCTGCATAAATTGGAACAACGTGAGTAACACCATCACCAGAATCTAAAACAATACCAGTAGTTCTACCTGATGAATATAATGATAAAACAGCTTGAATAGAGACATAGAAAGCTGGAACATTGAAAGTTTCGAACATAATTTGAGTCATCTTTTCTCTGTTAGATTTTGGATTCATTGGAGCTTCAGTTAATAAAACTGGGTGTTCTTCTGGTGCAACTCTTAATTCGTTGTAGAAAGTGTGATGCCAGATTTTTTCCATATCATCCCAGTTTGTAACAATACCATGTTCAATTGGATATCTTAAAGTTAAAATACCTCTCTTTGATTGAGCTTCATCTCCAACATAAGAATCCTTTTGACCCATACCGACCATAATACCTTGATGTCTTGGTCTACCGACAATAGATGGGAAAACAGCTCTTGGTGCATCATCACCAGCAAAACCGGCTTTACACATACCAGAACCATTATCAATGACTAACTGTTATAAATTAAAAAGGGTAGGGTTTAATGTTAGTATTTTGTTTATAAGATGATATGATGTAATAAATCATAGTATAGTAACAATAATAATAATTAAGAATTCCCGCGAATGAAAACAACAAATTAAGCAACCCATTTGAAAAAAAGTTAAATTTTCTAAACAGGTGGCAAGTCGGTTTCATTTTTAGAGTGAGAAATTCTTAATTAATTATTACTATGAGAATTGTATTAGGTAAATCATTTTATTGGAGAGATGGCTTAGTTTAAACGATTGATTTCTTTAGATCTCAATGTATACCGATATATCAGTATGGTAATTGTAATTGTAATTGTAATAGTGAATTATTATCTAATTGAAAATCAATTCACTCTTTAATGTATGTAATATAGTAATTAATAATTAATAATAGTTATGAAAAGCTATTAATTAATAATTATATTCGTAGATTTCCTAACACAATTCTCATATGATTTAAAAGGGGGGGCTACTTACTGCTGCAATATCTTCTATATAAGGAGTTAGTATGAATATTCTTTTTTAATTGAAGTTAACAATTTAAATCAAAAGACCCAATTGACTTATTTCCGTTATTATAATGAGATGATGTATAGTAGATCAGTACCATCTAGGCTATAATAACTACGACAATAATCAATTAAGGTATATATAATTTGAATTGTCAAAATAGTTTAATATTATACGTACCAATGTTTGAGTTATCCATTATGTTTAATTATTTATGTTGTCTATAAGAATAAAAGTCAAGAGGAAATAGATTAAGAAGGAGGGCGAAACAACCATAATAAATAGAAATTGGAAATTGAAATTGAAAACAACGCTTCTTTGGACGCTCTCAATGATTTTCAATCTATCCATTACACAGACGCATCGACTCTTATACATTCTAACTATCTATTTACACTATCTATATCTAACCTTTTGCTTATTACCTCTCTTTTCAAGCTTTTCCTGTCTTTTACTCTTAACTGGTTCACCATTTAAACCATCTGTAGTTGTAGGATTAACATTACCCTTATTCTTTGATGGGAAAAACATACCCATTATCATTGAAATTATACCTTTTAATTTCCAAATTGCGAAAATTGGTATAATTAATAATAAATACCAAACTTTCATACTACCAAATAAAATCATTAAAATATCAATTAATAATGTTAAATAAATTATATCAATCATATATTCTGTTAATCCCGATTGTTGTAAATCATCTCCTGCCTTAATTAATATTTTATATCCATCTGCATTAATACCATATTTTGGTCTACCAATCTTTTCAATTATATATTGACAAATCATTAGTGGAATTGAATAAATAAAATAATATTTTTTACCATTTTTTGGTCTACCGATTAAAAAAATTGAGATTAAAACAATAAAATTAATTATACCTGATAATTTATGAATTGATGATAATGTTTCAGTATTTCTTTGTGCTTGTTTCTTCTCTGCTGCACCTGCCATTGTTTATCTTTAAAAGAAAACCCTAATGATCAACTTGTTGATGATTACATTAAAGTTGTTGAAAAATTAATGTTACAGATAATTATATCTGTAGTTACGTAATCACCTCGCTATCATTAAGGTGTATTGGTATAGACCTCAATGTTAAGAACGATATAAACCTATGTAGAATCATCATACAAGACAAATATTATACTACTATTATTATTATAATTACTATTATATAAAATACACAAAACAAAATATTATATTATTAATAAAATATTATTAATTTAATAAGATAAAAAAACTAATCTAACAACAACCACCTTGTTGAGAATTAACTGCAGTACCTGTTAAACTAACATTTGGTTTATTATTAACCTCAGGTTGAGAATTAGCCATTTGTTCCTTAATTTGTTTTGACATTAAAATAAATGCTTGTTCAACATTTGTTGATTCAGCTGCTGAAGTTTCTAATAATTTTAAACCTCTTGAATCTGCAAATTCTTTTGCAACTGCATAATCAACAACTTTTTTATCAGTTAGATCACATTTATTACCAACTAATAATTTTTGAACATTACTTGTACCATATCTATCAATTTCTTGTAACCATTGATTAACATTATCAAAACTTTCTTGATCTGTAACATCATAAACAATTATAATACCATGAGCACCTCTATAATATGATGATGTTATAGTTTTAAATCTCTCTTGACCTGCAGTATCCCAAATTTGTAATTTAATTGTTTTACCATCTAATTCAATTGTTCTAATTTTAAAATCAACTCCAATTGTTGAAACATAATCAGTTGTATATGTATTCTCTGCAAATCTAAGTAATAAACATGATTTACCTACCCCACTATCTCCAATCAAGAGAAGTTTAAAAAGATAATCGTAGTCCTTATTCATTATATACAATCCCTTACCCTAAAGAAAACCCTAAACAACCATTAAACATCAATCAATTATTAAAATTCGCCCCTACTATATAATAAAAAGCAAAAGGCAAATTTCATATTATTTTATTATGTAATCGTTTCTTCTTATATTAATAATGATAGTAACTACATGTGTACAACCCTTTTACCACCGCCTTATAGTATCTTATATCATCCATCGCATTTTTGTGACACGTCGTATTTTATGTCTAACATCCCTGCGGTGATATCTACTATGAACAATAGGAAAATGATAATAACAGATATAATAATGCTCATTTACATTAATAAATAGATACCGATTGCCTATTTAGGAAGGTGGCTGGTTTCATGAATCCATTTTTGATAAAGGTTAAGATATTTAAGATTTAAACTTTACCAGCCATATAAGGTACATTTCCTAAAATAGAAGAATTATAACCCAGGTATCTGGCTGGGTTACATTATTTTAATTTGTTTCAAATTATGTTTCATCATTTGTATAGTATATAACTTACCAGAAATCCTTCGTTTCTAAAATTAAACATATTTTACTAAATAAAATGTTTGAATGGTTAAAAATATTTTATTAATTAACAAATTCTTTTAACAAATATTATTAAATATTTTTGGTTCTGGTATATACTTCATTATATACTTCCAATATAACTTACTATATTATATTCAATTCAAATTCATCGATTTATAGAACTTTTTTCACTTTCTTTTAAACACATTAATTCTTTTCTTAGCTCAGCTTTTCATTGTCTGATTCATATAACTGTATCAATCAATTTACATATTGTATATAATATATCAATTAGCTCATTGCATTTTTATTTTATTTCATTTTATCTTAGTTTACTAAAAATATATTTTATGATATCAAACCCATATTTCAATCAATAATAATCAAACAAACTTCAGTCATTCACTAAAAACTTATTAATTACAATTACAAATATTATACACATATAAATTATGAATTTCCAATTAGATAATCAAAAAACAAGAAGTTTAAAACATTCAACTTCATCATCTTCATTACTTAGTCGTACAAGGAAATTATCATCAGAATTGAAAATTTATAGACCTTTAAAACGTTCAACTTCTTTAAGTTATAGAACAAATATACCAAAAACTACAACTATAAATACATCTAATTCAACAACAATAAAAACCAATATACCAAAATCAAATTCTTTTAAAGAATTACCTACTCCAACATCACCATCTTCATCTTATGGTAAAAGACTTACGAGAAGGTTTAAATCATTGAGGAAAATAAGTACAAATACAGTTTCATCATCAAGTACATTATCAAATATTTCATCACCAATTTTCGATCCAAATATTAATAATGAAACAATAATTTCACCACCTTCAAGTCCATCACAATCAATTCCAAGTCCAAAAATTTCATATAATGAAGATTTAATTATAACTGATAATGAAGATGAATTTGATTCATCATTTTCTTCAATATCAAGAGATACATCATTTAATACATCATATTCATCAATTTCCTCTTGTGAATCTTCACCAATTAAATCCAAAGCATTATTCACCGACTACACATTACGTCAATTAAAAGTTACAACTAATTCTGATGATTTATTGACATTAAATACATATTCAACAATAACTTCATTTTCAACTTCATCAAAAATATTCGAAATACCTGAAATTTTAGAAATTATTTTAAGATATGTTTCAATTAATAATGATGAAAAGAATTCAATTGAACCGAAAATGTATCGTCGACCACCATTATCATATAATCATTCGTTATTAATGTATGGTAAGAATAATGGTGAGAAAATTTGGGAAAGAACAGTATCTGAAGGAATAAATTATAAAGAGACATCTGGTAATAGTACACTTTATAATTGTTTATTAGTTAACAAACAATGGAATTATCAAATTAATCAAATATTAAATGAGAATTTAGTTTTCAATAATGATGAAAAATTTGAAAAATTTACATCAAATAAATTACATTATAAGGATAATGTAAATGAAATAATTGAACCAATTTCAATCAATTTAAATAAGATTAAATCGCCAAAATCAATTTATGAAATATTTGAAAATAAATTATCATCAAGAAGATTAGAGAAAATTGAATATTATATTTGTTCAAATTTTTTACCATCAATTAATTTAATTTCAAATAATTTGAAAAAGCTAGTACTTCCAGGTTGTAAGATTTTAAATGATGATAATTTAAAAAATTTGATAAGTAAATCCCCAAATTTAATACATTTAGATATTAGAGCTTGTGATTCAATTACTGATTCATCAATTTATTTTATTGCCAATAATTGTTCCAAGTTGGAGTTATTAAATTGTGGTAGACATAAAAGAGGTGAATTAATTTCAGACATTTCAATTGGATTAATTGCTAAAAATTGTCCAATTAAGACAATTGGATTAGCAGGTTGTGGTATCTCAGATTGGAGTATTTGGGAATTAGCATTACATTGTGGATCAACATTAGAGAGATTAAGTATTAATTATTGTTGGAAATTAACTGATGTTGGAATTTGTAAAGTTATTAAGGCAAAATTAATTGAAAAATTATCAGTTTTAGAGATACGTGGAATTCAAATCAATAATATTGAAGATTTAGTTAATTGGAGAATTCGTAAATTAAATGAAGAAAATTTTAAAGTTTTAATTGAAGCTTGTGAAAGAATTGATTTAATGATTAATGAATTTGAATCAAAAATTAATTATGAAAATAATTTAAAATTAATGAATGATTTAACAAATTGGATTAATAATAATGACAATGATAATGATATTAATTTTAGAAGTTTTTTAAATAATCGTTATATAGAATAGAATGGTATGTAAGTATACATAATGTAAATAAATCAAATCAAATCAAAAAAAAACTTATGCTTCACAATAAGCTCTATAAAGAACTAATGATTCATTAGTTTCAATATTTAATTCAACATTTGGAGCAACAAAGAAAACTGCACCAGTGAAAACATCAAGTTTATTTTCATCATTATTACTAATAGTACCATTACCTTCAGTTACAATTATAATTGAAGGACCATTAATACCTTTACAATTAGCCTTACCCTTTTTATCGAATTTAACTTGTAAAACTGAAAACTCATCAATTGGTGGGTCATATAAATTAAAAATTGCATCACCATTACCTCTTTCAAAATTTGCTGGATTTAATTTTTGTTCATCAACATTATTTGTTGAATAAGTTAAACTATTAATTAAAGTTTCAACATCTTTAAATTTTGGTGTAAAACCTGATCTAATAACATTATCAGAAGCTGCCATACATTCGATTATATCACCTGAAATATAAGCATGAGGTTCACATGCTTGTAAAAACATTGCTTCACCTGTTTTCAATATACAATGATTAAGCATTAAACAACCACAAAATAATCCAATATCATTTGGAAATTGTTCATTCAAACGTAAGATAAGATCAGATAATGTTTCACCATATAATGATGGATTTTCCTTAGCTTTTGAAACTAATGAATTTGAATATTTAATTAAATCATCATCATTTGAATACATAACTTTTGAGAAAACTAATTTAAGATTTTCCTTTGAAGGATTGTTAATAAATATTTGAGTTGTTTCATCACCAATAAGTGATGAGAATTCTTTTATATTAAGAAGATGATCTTTAATTGTTTCAAGAGGTTTAAATCCACAAAAGGCTTCAAAATCAGTAATTGCAATTGCCATTTCAGGTTTATGATTATCATCAGGATAATGTTCTGGATCTTTTAAACGTAATTGTTCAGCTAATTTTTTATCAGGATGAGATTGAATTGATAAAACTTTTTCAATTGATAAAACTTTGAAAAGGAAAGGTAAAGAATTTTTTAAATTAAATTTTTCCATAATTGATTTTGATAAATATTTTTCAGGATTTGAGCTAATTAAATCAGATAATTTTTCACCATTAGTTGATAAAATAGTTGGAACTTTAGGGTGAGTACCCATCCAATATTCTGCATAGGGTAAAGATTCATCAATAATTACATTTTGAGGATCACTTGCATGAGCAAATCTAGCAACTGAAGAATTTGAACCTAATTTACCCCAAGCATAATTTTGAGGACCACCAATAACTCTAACCAAATCGTTTGACATTGTATAATAAACAGAGGGGGGTATATAGTTTAGTATATAGGATATAAAGAAGATACAAAAGAGAAATAATTTAGAAAAGAACAGGTAATTGTAAACAGATTGAAATATAATCAGTTACCAGACACGGAACAACCTCATCCTTATATAGTAAACAAGAAAACGCGCTTTTCTCCTCATAATGAAATTATAATGAAATTGGCAACGGTGAATGTGGTCTTTTCAATATTCGGTCTGTTATCCTAATTAGTGAAGTAGTAGGTGTAGGTGTAGGTATAAGTGTAGAGGTAGGTTTATGATGGTACAGTGGACTGGGTTCAGTGTTCTCAGTGGGTAGATCGTATATCTTACTGTAATCTGGTGTATTAGTAGTGTTATTATCAGATACTTTATTATTATTATTGTAAGACACTAAACTAACCATTGAAACTGGTGGTGTTGGTGGTACTTGTATATTTGGAGAATTAGATCTTAATTCAAATATTGGATCCTTTAATCTATCATTATAAGTTGGTGGTATATCCTTTAATGAAGTTATTGGTATTTCAATTTCATCTGATGGTTCAATTATATTTAAATATTCATCATTGAAAAGAAATGAATCAGGATTTAATTCATCACATGAAGAAACAATTAATTCTGATTGTGACTGTGACTGTATAATTGATGGTAATTTATCAAACATTGGAGTTAAATTATTTGAAAAATTTGTTTCTCTATTTGAAATAATTGGTTTATTATATAATAATGGTAAATTTGGATCAATGAAAAAATTTATTGGTAATTTACTCTTAATTTGTGAAATATGTCCATCAGGATTTAAAAATTCAATGAAAATTATAAGTCTATGTTTAACATTAATTAATTTATTATTAATATCATGAGGTAATTTCCTTAAATTATTTGGTAATAATATATTAGCCTTTAATGCCCAAAAATCATTTGGTAGATAATCATTATTAACATATGGTAAATTTGATTGGAAAATAATTTTCTCATCAGTGAAAGTTGATTCACCAAAATTATTATTATTAAAAGTATTGAATTTAATCAGTTGAGCAATTTGAATAGTTATCTTTCCCAATTTAATATTTTTCAATAATGGTTGTAAGAGAAAATAAATTTTCAAATTTGAATTTAAAGGTATGTAAGTTGAAGGTAATCTAATTTTATAATTAATTTTATTAATCCAAGAATTTTCAGCTAAATATTCATTACAATGAGATGATAATAATAACTGTGATGGTTTCTTAATAATGATTAAATGTTTAAAAGAAGTACTTGTACTTATACTATCATCACTAAACACTATCTTACTTTGTAAAGAATGAACAATACTAGCATATTTGAGACACTCAACTGATTCTAATAATTCATCAAATGGAACACTGATAGTAAATCCTATTGAATGATTACCTCTTTTGTATAATAATAAAGTGGGGGTGTTATTACTATTAACTTTAAAGAGGGGGTGCGATTTATAACTATTAAGTAGTGTACTCTCTTTAAATGGACATTCACATATCTTCATACCGTCCTTCGTCTGGAAGGTTTCAATATAGTTAATATTATAATGAGTATTTAACCTTATATCAATATCTTTAATAAGTGTATCTTCATTAAGAGAGAATACAATATCTCCACTTATTAAAATTTTATTATCATCATGAATATTATTATCAGTGTCTATAATTATGGTATTTCTAATTCTACTATCTATTCGTATATCATGTAACATTTGTCTATAGTCTGTAATATATATAGTCTATTATCATACACTAAATATACGGGGTAAAGTAAAGTATTTAAAGTATTCAAATAATAAACCTAATAAACCTAATAAACCCTTTAACAATAAGAAAAGTGAAAAAAAAAGAAATTTTCCGATTGGCGCTATAAACTATTATTATAACTACAATAACAACGGTCTTCTCTCATTATCTTCAATGTCTTCCGTATTTGCTGATTCATCTATTGATTCTATTGATTCAATTTTATTAAGCCTCTTAATTATTATTATAGCCCCTCCTCCTAACAATGTAATTAAACTTAAAATTAAAAATCCATATCTTTGTAATCCTCTTTCATACATTATTGCATAAATTATACCTAAAATTCCACCTCCAATTGCAGGTGCACAAAGAAATAACCCCCATGCAGATCCAAATATTTCAACCCCCCAAATATTTGATACTAATGTTGGGAATAATGTGAAAACTGATCCATATGAACTACCCATTAATATTGTTATAATTGTAATTAATCCTTTACCACTACTATTATCATCATTATATCCTTTAAATAATAAATAATATCCAAAACTTGTAATTATTGATGTAATTAAAATTAATCTAATTGATGTTATTATACTATTACCAATAAAATCATTTAAAAATCCTATTAAAAATCTGGCAATTGTACTAGAAATTGAAAAAATTGAAACTAATTCAGTTAATTCACTACCTGGATTAGAAATTGTTGATAAATTTGCAATAAATAATTCTAATGGTCCACTTAAAAATAATAATGAAATTAAAACAATTGGCATTGAATAACTTTTCAAAAATTTCTTAAATTTTAATTTATGTTCTTCATTAATATTAATATTATCATTTATTGCATCATTCTCTTCTTCTTCAATTAATTTGGCAAATATAATTTCTTTCTCAATTGTAACAACAAAACTACTCATCCAATTAATAATTGTAACAATTAAATAAATCCATTGTAAAAATTCAAAAAATTTACTTAATTCAAAACTACTTTCATCACCAATACTATTTTCAAATAAACTTAATGAACTAATCCATGAAAGTAAAAATGCACTAACTCCATAACATGCAACTGGTAATGAAATACTTATACTCTTATTTGGATAAATTTTTGCACATGTTAATAAACTACTAAAATATGAACTTGATGTACCCATACCAATTAAAAAAAATGCAAAACTCATAATTAAAACATTATTATCTAAATTTTTAAATTGATATTCTGCAATCCAATATCCTGGTATGATTAAACTACCAATAATTGCTAAAAAAACTGATCCATGTGCATCTCCACAATAACCTAAAATTGGTAATGTTAAATATAATCCAATCATCATTGAACTTGCAATTAAATTATTTTCAAATGCTGTTAATCCTATATTATTAGTAAATGATAAGGCAAATAATGGGAATAATGAAACTGATCCATCTAATAAACATGTTATTAATGACATTGCAAATGATACTTTACGTAACTTTTCATTATCAATATTATCTTTAAGATAACCTCTTACATATCCTGTAAGTACTCTCTCTACCCTTGACAGAGTCATTGTATGGTATATATATTATATTATTATATAAAAATCCTCCTACTCTATACAACTTGCATAAAAGACTTCCTTGCTTGTTCACGTAATGAAATTTCAACTTTTTCATTTTCATTTCCAATTTTAATCTCCCGTGTTTGAAACACTTTGACTGCTCTGTTATGGGTGTATGCTCTCTCCTCTCTGCATGCTGTGTTGTTATGGAACTTATCACTGTTATCACTTAGTGTATTGTTACCTACTTGTATCTTAAATGATCCAAAATCAGTCTTATCGGAAGATTTCACTCTATAACCCTCTTCAACTTCATGTAATAGTTGCTCCGTCGTATGATTATTATACATTGATTGTTCAACTGTAGTCATTATAAATCCTCTCTTATCATGAATTAATGGATTGGTTCCAAATATTCCATTTAAATTCAATCTATTTAATGAATTAAATGCAGGTGCAAATGTAATTGTTTCATCATTAACTCTAACACAAATACTATTATTATTCTCATAATTAACATCAGTTTCATTATTAATAAAACAAAATCTTGAATCAAGTAAATCAAGTACTTTATTATTTTGATTATTACCACTATTTTGAAACCAATTTTTAGTTATTAATTCAATAAATAAATTTGTTAATTTATTATTAACTAAATCATTTTTATTAATACTTGTAATTAATACTGGATTTTCAAAATTAATTGGTTCATTATAATATAAAATACCTTTGTTACCTTCAATTAAAAAATTTTCTAAACTAATACTTGATATTTTCAATTTTTGTAAATATTGAAACGGTATAATTAAATTATAATCATCAATTTTATAATTACCCTTAATATCAAATGGTATTTTACCATCTTTACTATTCATATTAATATTAATTGGTTTTTCAATATTAAATAAAAACATTGATTTACAATTACTTGGTATAAATATTGATTCAATAGTATTATCATTTTGATTATTACTATTCGGTAATTTAAATGTACTACCTTTAATACCAAGTTTTTGAATCAAATTATCACTTATAATTGATGATGTTAAAACCAATCCAGTACTTTGATCATTGATATAATTATCTGTAAAACTACCAAATGTATCCTTATATTTACTTAAACTACTAATTTTACGATTGTTATCTACTAAATGGTTATTATTATCAATACCAATAATATTACTACTAATACTACTGCTGCTATCCTTTGAGAATATTTCATTATTATTTGGTACTTTATTATTAGATAATAATGATGAAACTCCCTTAGGTATAATTGCAGACATTGACATTGTTATATACAATGTTATTATAAGCAAATGCCACATAATATACTCTGTTAATATACTATGATATTGTCAAAAGAAGAAGAAGAAGAAGAAGAAGAAGAAGAAGAAGAAGAAGAACATGCCTAATAAACACCAATAAACAGCCCTACTTAATAAAATCCTCTTTATTTTAAAATGCTCAGCGAAGTGGACATCCTTCAATGCCTACAATACACCTCTTTTCTTTCTTCTGGGGTTTAATCTTTACTTGAACAATGTCAATTGTACGTAACTTACGTCCCATTGGATTAACATCCATTAGATCAACTAGATCTTTCTCCAAAATTTCACCTTTATTTAATAAAGTTGAAGATTTTACACATTTTGGTTACAAAACAGTTCCAAAGGAAGAAAAGGAAAAATTAGTTCATGATGTTTTCTCAAGTGTTGCATCAAATTATGATGTTATGAATGATGTTATGTCAATGGGTATTCATAGATTATGGAAAAAACATTTAATTGAAAAATTAGATTGTGGTATGAGACCAAATTCTAATGAACCATTACATTTCTTAGATGTTGCAGGTGGTACAGGTGATATTGCATTTGGTTTATTAGATCATGCACGTTTAAAATATGGTGATAATTTATCAACAATGACAGTTGCAGATATTAATCCTGATATGTTAAAAGAAGGTGAAAAAAGATGTTTGAAAACTCCTTATGCAAATTCTCCAAGAATTGAATTTTTAGAACAAAATGGTGAAACAATGGATAAAATTCCTGATAATTCAAAAGATGTTTATACAATTGCTTTTGGTATTAGAAATTTTACAAATATTCAAGCTGGTTTAAATACTGCTTATAGAGTTTTAAAACCTGGAGGAATTTTCGCTTGTCTTGAATTTAGTCAAGTTGAAGATCCTGCATTAGATTATATTTATCAAATTTATTCATTCTCTTTATTACCAATTATGGGTCAATTAATTGCAAATGATAGAGAAAGTTATCAATATTTAGTTGAAAGTATTAGAAAATTCCCAAATCAAGAAACTTTTGCAAATATGATTAGAAAAGCAGGTTTTTACGTTCCTGGTAAAGGTTATGAAAATTTAACATTTGGTGTTGCTGCAATTCATATTGGTGTTAAGATTTAAATGATTAATTAATATAAATAACTAACTGACTGTCTATAGATTTAATAACATAACATACTATAAGTAAATTCTTAGATTTCGCACTATAAAAGGAGAGGGATTTCCCACATTTTCTAACTTTCTATACTTCTTCTTGATCTTTCTCTTCTTTTAACATCCTTATGCTAGGGCATTACGTGTATCAGTGAGGATTCGTCCGAGATCATGTGTTTGCTAGTTGAAAACTTCAACATGACTGCTTCCTTATATTTTGAATATTTGGAGAATTTTTCAATTTATTATTTATTTCGATAATTGTTTAATTACTATGTCCTTGACAAGTAATTTAATAGTGTCTTTTTTGTAATTACATTGTAATGTATCGTAATGTATTGTGCGATGTTACCAATCTTCAACTGTAGATCTGATTTAAGTATATATGATGTCTTTCTTCATACTATATCGTGTAGTAAAGACATAATAGAAATAATTAAATGGAAAATATTTTTCTTTAATTTCCCATCATGATGTTTCTTTCAACCAACAAATGTTCAAAAAATTCTCTAAAGACGACGTTCATACACGTACTAATGTTAAATCATCAGTTGCTAAAACTCTTAAGAGTAAATTAGTTTCACAATATCCAAAATTAGAGGATGTAATTGATGAAATTATACCAAAAA